>CM036940.2:103624747-104073085 GCA_020352615.2 Yoshiicerus persimilis
GTGGACATGATCACATTTACGAAACCAAAACAGTAAATAATTTTACTTGAAACATAAATGGGTATCTGTTTACTTGCAATAGCAGTATTAATATTTTGTGTTTTTGTTTAGATCAAGGGGATTCCGGTTATAAAGAGTGGAACTGACTTCCAAGACTTTTCCACAATAACTGTTCGGTTTGAGGGACAAAAGCCTTTATTTGATATCGAAAGAGTGTCTGTCACTTCAGACTATGAAGAAGATCCTCAGCTAAAAGTGGAATTGGACAAACATGCAGGTAATATCAAAACAACTTAAATTTTAAGTATTAAAATTGGGAAATTACTGAAATATTATGTAAAACTTGCAGATATGATGTCAACAAAATTAAATGACGTATTGGGGAACTTCCAGGTAAAATGTACTAATTAAAATAGAAAAGAAGTGTCAGCCGTAAACTTTGGTTATAAGTCGTTAATTGTAAATAAATGGTGTTAGGTCGACTTGGATGGTACTTTTCCATCAGTGAGAACAGAGGAGACGAATTTAGGAAACTTCATTTGTGATATTATGGTGGCGAGTTGCAACGCGGATTGTGCTCTCCTCAACTCAGGCGCTCTTCGTTCTGATCGGATCCATCCTGCGGGGCCCTTCACTGCGCGGGACTTATTGACAGTTCTGCCTATGCTAGACGCACTTGTGGTCCTCAATGTCTCAGGTCATTGTCAGCTTTGCATTTCTTCTTTAAACGAGTTTTAAAATGAAAATCGGGAATTAATCAAAAGTTTTTCGTTTCTCCTCTCTCCAAGTTTTCTTTCTTTTAAAGTTCTGCAATTTTAGGTTTAATTAAGTTCAAATATACGTTCAAAGATTTTGCCATTTAAGTTATAACTTAATAAATACACAGTTATATTACTTATAATTGTGTTTTCTTACTTTTCTTTGTAGCTGCATAGTTGGTGGTGGCACTAGAAAATGGTGTGTCAAAGTATGAGAATTTAGAGGGAAGATTCCCACAATATTCTGGAATCCGCTTTGCCTTTGATCCATCTAAGGTTAAATGTTTTCTGGTAGAGTAAACCCACAATTTGTTAAGGTTGGTGACGATTACATCGTACCGCATCAATTTAATAGATTGGTGACCACGGAATACATGGCTACAGGACACGATGGGTACAAAATATATTTTCATGCGTATTTACCATATGTTGGATTTTATGTAAGCCTATTCAGTAAAAATTGACAACCTTTTAAAAAATGCTTCAACTTATAAATATTGGATATTTTGTAATTAAATAGATTCACAGTTTTTGCTAAAGCAAAGGTTCTGGTAAGCACAAATTTCTAATTGATTAGTTGCTCAATAAAATGTCGTAAGTCGATTCAATTCAATTACGTGTCACACACCTTAGCAATAACAACTATACAGCATTACAACCAGGGATGTATCCAGAAAAATCATCATTGTGGAGCTTAACGAAAAATATTTTTCAAAAAGTGCTAATTCCTTTTCATGAATTTAGGTGGGGCTTTAGCCCCCCTCTAGATACGTCCCTGATTGCAACAACATGACACGAAACGATAAACGTAAGCTTAGTATGAGGAGTCAACTATTTGTCAAATTAAAAAAAATAAGCCAAGGTAAACTACAAATTCCTTCAATGTTCACTTCAAAGCTAACAGTATGCTGAAGGGGAAGGACCGTTTTATTCGGGTGTGAAATTCTTACTCTTAGTATTTCATGCATTTTGGTGGTCAACTGCTTACTGCATTTTACCGAAATTTTCGGAATTTTCTGAGGTATTTAATTTTTTAAATTCATGAACCATAACGTAATTTACTAAAAATTTGGTTGTTTTCTTTTCAAAGAGCATTTCTGATATTACTTCTTTACTTTCAAACACCTGGTGAACTGATCAATGTAGATTATCCCCGAATTACGTAATTCCACACACCAGAGTAATATCGCGGTTTTCGGTGTGCGTCTGAGAAAGTTGTGAGTTTTAGATGGTATAGGGGGTATGCAAATTTGAGTGTTTCCTATTTTGGATCTCAAGATTTTGATCCTTTCGCACAGTTAGCTTTCTGACCTGAAAGAAAGCGTGACTTAAAATCGGAAGATTTAGCGTCATTGCTAGTTTTAGCGACAAATTCCATTTCGATTTACAACACCCAAATAATTTTATGCAGGCGAATATTTTCCTGGATGCAATATTTTAGAAAACGCACATTTTTTGGAAAGAAATACAGGCGCACGACAGTTTTGAAATTCCTCTTGCAAAATGAGTTGCTAAGGGCTTTGCCAAATTAAAAAACAGCTAGGGCCCTTTTTTATCCCGGAGTTCTCAATTTGGCCTTACATTGAACTTTATAAAGACGTGTTCTAAGTTTTAAGTCATTATCTCAATGCGTTTTCCCACTTCTAGGCTTGTCTCAAAGATTAAGCCATGCAATACTTGGAGCTTTAGGCTCCATATTTGGGAGTGTATTCCTGAAACCCATTGACCGATTGACCCCATCTTCTAGCTTTACCTCCCACTGGACCTTACCTTGATGTGCTCTGAGTGTGAACTCTTTACCTGAAAGCGTTCTCGAGTTATTGAGGATAGAGTGTAGTGGATGCAGACAGATAGACGGAGCGTTCTCAATATGCTACATAATAACAGGGAAACAGTGGCTTTCACATAGAGAGAAACGCGAAGCGGATAAACTTCGTTGAAAAAATATTATACTTTTATTGTCATGATATCATGTAGAAGAGGGATATCCTGTATACTAAAAATGATTGTGCCATTTTTGAAGATCGTATTACCCACGGTATTTTGAATCCATGGCTACTTGGAGCTATACCAGGTATGGAAATAGTTGTTTTTAAAATTCACTCAGAACCACTTACGGGGATTATAACATCATTTTTCCAATGCCATACAGTTTGAAATACAAACAATTAGAGACACTCAATTGTTCACTATAACGTTATAATCCCCATAAGTGGTTCTGAGTGAACTTGTAAAACAACTATTTCCATACCTGGTATAGCTGCAAGACTCCAAGTTGCATGGTTTAAAAGTACCTTGGTATTACCTATCGCTTCAGGGCTTTTTGCTAATTACATGCCGTGACATTTTTATGGGTTTGGTACTATTGTTGTTCATCAGAAATCAATGGAATCCAGAAAACCATTAGCAATTATTTTCAAACACGAAAACTAACAAACTTTCAAGCCCAACCTAACGAGTACTAAAATGGTATTCGAAATCAAAACGAATAAAATGATGGAAAACTTGATTAACTAGTCCAGCACTTTTTGCCTAGTAACAAAACTGTAAATTCGTGTTGACTAACAAATTTCTGGGTGAATCAAATTGTAGAATGCATGGAAATATTCAGTTTTTAGCCCGACCAAGGGCTTATAGAACGGGTTTGTCTGTCTGTGTGTGTGTGTGTGTGTGTGTACGGACTCTAATTTTCGTGAATCTTAACCAAAAAATTTTTTACTCCGGATTTGAACGAATTGGCCCAAATCACAGGTTAAGTTCGTTGGCCAGGAAAATCGTACGAAAGGTTTTCTCAAAATTAGCTATTTGTCATAAGGCCTAGGAGATAGTCAATTCAACTTTTAGTCACAATTTTAATTTCACCGCTTTTAATAATAAAAGAATTTGACACACCCATAAATAAATTTCAATATGGTCCAACCTTTCCGTGAATTTTATATCGTTTCTGTTTTACAAGTAATAAAATTCAATAAATTATGCTAAAATTTGCTTTCAAAAAAGAAGAACATTTCAACTTAAAATTGCTTCCATTGCTTTGTTAGCGGGATAGCATTCAAAATTTTAATCCGCTTTCCAAAATTTGAAAGTTTGCTTCATACAATATCAAAATTTGCAACAAAAAATTTGGAAATTTGCTTCTCAAAATTTTTTAATTTGCTTCTCAATATTTGGAAATTTGCTTCTCAAAATTTTTGAATTTTCTTCTCAAAATTTGGAAATTTGCTTCTCAAAATTTGGAAATTTGCTTCTCAAAATTTCAATATTTGCTTCCCAAAATCTAAAGTTCTGCTTTCCAATATTTCATTACTTGCTTTACGAAATTTCAATAATTGCTTGTTCTATTCTCAATATATGCTTCTCAAAATTTAAATATTTGCTTTTCATAATTTCAACATATGCTTCACATAATTTCAATATATGCTTTTCATAATTTCAATATGTGCTTCTCAAAATTTTATTATATGCTTCACAAAATACTTTCTCTTTGGTCCATTGTTGTTCTACTCTTGTAATAAATGTCAAATTTCTAAAGTAGACAATATTGCAATCCTCTAATGCTATTTCAACTACAGGGTGCCAAGTCGGCCAACGGGTTTTATAACGGAGGGCAATCAATCATATTGGCACGACCGCAGGTCGTGTTAATGTGGTTGCTGCCCGGAGTCACCAACGGTAACCCAGTCTGAGAACGGGCGCGAACGGAGGGCAAGCAGTCTCATTAGACCGACCGAAGGTCGGGCTGATGATACTGCTTGGCCGGAGTTTTTTACATATGAGTTAATTGTCAACTAAATAATAGATTAGATTTAATTGCAATATAGCCTGATATTACGATAAAATATCTTACTTCATCCAGCACACGAATATTGCATTTACGAAGAATAGCTTGAGCAAACATGAAATTTATACAATACTAAATGGTAAAATACTGAATATCAATTAACACCTTTAAATTAATACGCCTTAATTACTCATTCCCACCTAAGATTTCATCCTCCTTCAGATATTTCGTGATCTAGTACAGTATTCTATTCTTCAACAAAAGATTTCTAATGTGATTGCTATGAAGCAACCCACAATTACAACTGTCACAGGAACTAATGGGATCCAAATTAGCCAGCAAAGTTCCAAAAACTAAAGAAGTCCAAAGACAAATATTTTGAACCAAATTGGGTTTCTTAAAAAATATTTTTAACACAGAATTTGAAAAGTTGTCTGTGGAATAATAGTTAATCGTCCTCGGATGCCATGAAACCTGATAGCGATACTCTTTTACATTCTAAGTTATTTGCTATTGATGCTTGCGGTAAGAAATTCGCAAGCTTTACCGCAAGCATCATGGTTCAACTAAAGCATGCATACTTTAGTTGAACCCTAACGCCATCCTTCCCTTTCAGCAGAACCTTTGCGTTTACATGTGAATTGATGTTAAAAGCACAAATATCGTCAATTTATTGTACACAATATATCCTAGTTTTAAAAAATGGGGCTTGCATTATTTTATTTTTTATTGTTTTATTTGGAGATTGTTGATTTAAGAATAGACGAATTTTAACTAAATGTGTTTATTAACTAATAAGGCATTGAATGAATTTTATGTGCAAAAAATTGGAAAAATCTCGCTTTCAATTTCAGTAGTCTTTTGCGGTCCTCCTGTTGTTTAAATAAATATTTTAGAACCTTTTATTTGACAAATATTTGGTTCCTCATTCTAAACGTAAGAAATATTTCTTTTATTCAAAACAAGTGGTCCGTCCACAAATACTAAGTTTATTTTGCCACATTTGTCGATCATCAGAGTAATATTTATTTTCAACCAATAATATTTATTTTCCCAAATCTATAAAAAATATTCTTAATTAATGTGTTAAAGTCATGAAATATATGTATTAAACAATATTACTTGTGGACAAGTGAATGTTTTTGAATGGAATGACAAATATAGTTTAAAAAGGGGTTATTACTTATTGTATTTTGATTAAAAATGGGAATCCTTCGTTAAATACTGATTTTATTGGTCAGTGTATTGTGCGGAGGAAAGTTCTTAAATTGGCAGTCAATAAATCTTTTGATTGGATCTGATTTGTATATTTCGAAAATAGAGCATTTACTTTATTTCGTCGGCTTTCTAAGGAGGACGATGATTTGTCATATATATTGATTTAAATCTATTAATTTAAATATGTACTTGGTTTGACTCTTACCACAAGTTTAATAAATCAATATTATAAGGATAAAAAACTTAAAAAAGAATAGAATTAATAAAGTACCATATCTAAAAATGAAACCGTAATTTCTAGTTTTTACTTTATTATTTCTGTTTTAATAATGTTACTATTGGTTTTCAAACGCAACTTTGAGAAACGAAACTATTTATGCATGCCGGCGACATAAAAGTTTATATACATGTCAAAATACGTTTTTATGATGGCATATTTTAAAAATGAATAGTTTTCCTTGAGGAGGTTTCAATTATTGAAGAATTTACTATTTACAACAAAAATTCTAATTAATTGCCCTCAGAGTGTTTAAAATTACTTATCCTCGTTTCACACTCCTCGGTGAATAGTGTGCTTTTAAAATGTTATAAAAAGAAATGTTTATAAATATACACAAGAAAATATTGACTAAGATACCTTATTGTATTAATATAACTAAGCCTGACTTCAACATTGTTTATTCTCCTTTAAAAAGGAAATTATTGACTGGCAACTGTTTTGTAGCCAATGCAGCTGTGGAACTGGAGACTGACTGCTTAATACAGAAGACGATTCGAAAACAGTTCAAAGACTGTACAGCGCTGTTTTTCTATTACGGTTATGTATTGGTAAAAATCATAAAAATAAATCCAATCAAAGAAAGTGCAACAATCTCCAAACATTAAAAATATAAATAATTTAGTTCTCTTGCATTCAAAAAAGCGTTTAAAATATTATACCTGATAATTGCATCTTTATATTTAGTTCTTGGCCAAAAATTAAATGAATATTCTAATAAATATTTCCTTCTTCTTGTCCTTCAATATTTATAATTTATTGATGGTCAATTATCATCAATTCATTAAAAAAGCTAAACAACCTAACGACAAATGAATTGATATTTGAAATCAGCTCGAATAAACTTTTTTATTGAATTTCTTGGGAATTTGGCTAATTATGATAATTTTCATTTTTCATAAGGGCGATAAGTGCTATTCTGCCAAAGAGTATTTAAAAACTGAACATCATTAATAATAGGAAACTTGAATTAATGCATGAACATTTGAATGACTCTGCAATACTTACAGTTTCTATTTTATGTCTAATTAAGACTGCATTTTATTTCTGTCAGTTAATTAAGTGAATTTGACTAAAATAATAATACATTATAGTTGCAGTATAATTAATGATTAATTTTCTATTATTAAGAACAGATAAAATCAGGGATTCACTTAGGTTAAAACTTTTTCCATATCGTATAACTGAGTTTCAGTTTATTTTATTGCTGGGAACTAAACTGTTTAAATTATTTTTAATTATATTGCTAATTACTAAAACAACACATTTTATTACTACACTTAAAAAAATTAATCGGCAATGAGAAAGAAATACAGAAGGTTTCAAAATATTTATTTTGCTCTGGTGGTGGTAAGTAAAGATTATTTTTACTTATAGAACCCTCTTTCTTAGAAGTTCTAGCTATTATAGAACCTTAAAATTCGAAGTTGTTTTTTAAATTATGTAAAAGGAAAATATTCTGGATCATCAGTGAATGTATAAAACGGTAATAAATTTTAATACTTTGGTATTAAGTGGCAGCAGCAGCAGTTGGACCAACAGTCGTTTTTCCACTATGGATTTTGTTATGGCGAGTTAAGTGGCTGCTGCTCTTGAAAGCTTTTCCACACGTGTTACATTGAAAGGGTCTTTCATTGGTGTGAGTTCTTTTATGAACTATTAATTCACCTTTTTGTGTGAAACATTTCTTGCAGTCATCACATTCATATGGTTTTTCATGACGATGAATTCTGTCATGCTTTGCTAAATCTGATTTCCTTGAAAATTTTTTGTTACATGTTGCGCAGCTAAAAGGCTTCGTTTTCAAATGAATTATTTTATGCTGCTCTAATTGACATTTTTGCACAAATGATTTCTTGCATATGGTGCAATCGAATGGTTTTTCTCCAGTATGTATTTTTGAGTGCCGATTTAGTTCGCTATTATTTTTAAATGATTTGGCGCAAATAGTGCATTTTTTTATAGTCAGATTTATTTCAGGCACTATTTTCTTCTCAGCTTTAGTCTTGACTCTCAGTAAACTTCCTTGAACGGTTGGAATCGAGACAGCTACCTGTGGCACATCTTCATAAAAATTACTTTCTGATGACTGGGAAGAACCAACAGTGGAAACTAAAAAATCAAAAAATTTTAAATAATGAAAATTAGACGTCCGTATTAAAAATTATTTAGTTACATTTTTAATTCAGTGCTAAATATTGAGAATGTTTTACATTCCCAGTCTCCTAAATTATCATTTGACCCAAAATTCTGATTAATAGTAATAATACCGATCTGCAAGAACGTGGTCTATAAAACATAATAGTTGAATAATTTTTTGAGTAACCTAATTTAAATTCCTTTAAAATACCGAATGACTTGAATAGCAGTATTTAGAAATAAATGTCCCAAGAATTAAATGAATTTGGCAATTTTTCATGACCACTCACCGCGGTATTCCTGCAGCGAATTTTTGGAGCAAAACTCTTCACTGGTTATGTTAGAAACCTTTAAAATTGCATTTAATTGACTTGGGATACTGGAACTAGTCACAGAGGCACCTCTCACAGACTTCTCACATTCATTTGTTGCTGGGAAATCTTGCGAAACAGTGATTCTGCCTTGAGATTCACTGCTTAAAGATGGACTTGGATCAATACTCGATTTTGAAGAAATTTCTGGAAAGGTTTTTCCGCTTGGAAATCGTGGTTTTAGGGAAATGATTGGTCCTGGTATTAAGTAACCCTCCTGGTTGAAACTACATTGTGGACTGTGAGATGGACACGGGCTCAATGGACCTCCATTGATTACTTCTGATACCTATTGAAACACAAATTTTACATTATATGCTTAAATATTTAATAGTCAATAAGTGGAATGTGTAGAAATATTTATCACAAAAATTAGCTAAAATCTTAAAACGGAAAAATTATTAACCCTCCGGATGAAAATGGTAAAATTGTCATAAATTAGCAGAATCAGCTCTCTAGAGTTCGATTCTTAACCAAGTTTTTCAGTTTTTAACGCTTAATCCGAAATAAACGTGGATAATAAAGCTTTGGCTTTAGTAAAAAGAATATAATAGAACATTTTTAAATATAATTTTGAAATTACTCTACGGGATCCTTTCCCTTAACACCTTTAATGCCATCGTTGACTTACCGTGGTTTCCATCTTGGATTCAATTAAATTTGTTTCTCTGCATATTGAAGTTAACTCAGGTTTACGAAAGGTTTGGGGCAGAATAATTTTGTCAAACTCTTCTTCAAATATGCATCCATGAGCATTGCACAAGGAAATGAATTTATCTTTTTCTGTTACTCCGTAACCTAACACGCGCTGCAGACTTGATGCCCTTATCTGTGTGTATGTAGTAGTGGTGGTTTGGAAGGGGTTTGGGGGGGTAGGAGGCAATTTTTCGAAATTTCGAAATAACCCCCCAAAATTTGAGGCTTTACGGTGCGAGGGGGTCATGTGACCAATCATTCGAACCGTCTGGGCGTGCTCTATCAGGTAGGGTACCTCCCAATAAAATCGCCCGCCCTGGGCGGGAAGGGGCGGCCGCCGAATGGTATTTTTGAATTTCCCGCCGCTAGGGTTGACTTAGCGAAGCCAGACCGGTGTCATTCGAAAGGAGACATGAAGACCTGTCGATTGGCACCATTCGTGGCTCTATGCGTCGTCAAATACCCAGGGGGCGCCTTCCGGAGTAAAAAACCCGCCCCCCATCGGCGGGAAGGTTTGACTTGGCGGGAAAATTTTTAGCGGAATGGAAAGCTGGGGTGAATAGCTTTCGAACAAGCTATCACTTCCGGGTACTTGTGCAATCGGGGAAGCGGGTAGAAGCGGAGGAAGAAACCCGCCGAACTTCTCGCCGCCGTGCCGCCGCTACAGTCGACCTAGACGAATGGGACTTGTTGGAGCAAGGTAGAGGACCGAAAGGTCTACAAAATGGCACCAGCTAGGTTGCGGTGAGATGACCCAGGAAGATGCCCGGGCCGGAGGAATGCGGGCACCCGCCCCACCGCCCGGAGCCCGCTGGCGGAATCCCGCCGTGTGTGGTGCCAATGGATAGCCCTCGACTATTGCAGTCGAATGGTACCACCGCCAACTTGCTGCAATGTCATTTGACAAAGTAATTAGTATTTTACTGAAAAAGTGCAGTTTTGAGCAAAGTATCAAAGTACTTTCATTGTCGCCTAGCACAGAAATGTACAGACTGAACATCTGTGAAATAAAAATTTTCCCACAGAATTGTTTTTCAATTTACTGACTAAAACTCAGTAAACAAAAATTTTCTCAGAATAATTCTGTCGCCCAAATGCATTTTCTCACACTTGTGCGATCATAAATCACACAAAGTGTCACCTCGCTTTCCAGAAATCTACATTCCCACACTGCAGGGTGCACTTTTAAGTGCACTTCTCACGCAAAAGGCAATGGCTAAAACAATGGCCTTTATTATGTAAAGGCATGCCTTCTGCTTAAGCACTTGTGAGACAACTTACTTACTTACTCACTTAGACTCACTTTGCACCGAAAATAATGATTTTCAAATCATTATTGTCCACTGCACTGTCCACTCCACTTCTCATACCTACAGCAGAACAATTTTCAATAAAATTTCAATTACTTCAATGAAAATTGTACAGTTTTAGTAGAATTGTCCAGTTTTAGTGGAAATTGTTCAGTTTGAGTGAGATTAGTTCAGTTCTAGTGAGAATTGTTCAGTTTTAGTGAGATTAGTTCAGTTCTAGTGAGAATTGTTCAGTTTGAGTGAGAATTGTTCAGTTTGAGTGAGAATTGTTCAGTTTGAGTGAGAATTGTTCAGTTTGAGTGAGAATTGTTCAGTTTGAGTGAAAATTGCTTAATTATAGTGAAAATTGTTCAGACAAAGCAACCGAATATATGCAAACAGTCGGCTCACATTCTCATTTTCCCTTTGCCTTCAATTCGTTCTCCAATGCAATGGAGACATTTCGACTTTAGATTCGATTGAGTGACTGAAGATGAGCAGGCGGAAATCACAATTATTACACTGCACTGGACAGGGCGTCTCAAAACTGTATTTCAATTTTGAAGAGGGTGAAAGAAAAAAATAAGAGAAGAGGCACTTATTTCGAATTAAACCCACCGGGGGGTACTACACTGACTAATAAGATACACACATCTTGCGCCAGTAAATAAAGTTTGTTTCTGTTTCGTATTTTCATTTTTATGCATTAATTATTAGATAAGATAATCTAGATTTATCTAAGAACTTGTTAAGATGCAAATCTGCAATGCAATAGTAATAACAAGGCTATTAATAGAGTTTGTATCGTCATCGTCAGAGTTCAGTTCAGTAAATTTAGAATTAAATGTTGTTTAATCTGTTTTGTACTTACTGTAACCATTGTGCATTGTTTAAAAGATTAGGTAAACTCAATTAGATTGAAAGGTTTGCAAAGTTATGAGGAGGAATGTTTAATGCTAGCTTAGAGATTTATAAGTAGAGTTGATTCCATTGTTCCACATGATCGATTAACATTAAGATCGACCTCAGTTCATTTTTCATTTGAATCGGTTGAGAACTGAGATAGTCTTGTTCAGTTGTTATAATTCTCTCTACACACACTGCTTATAACCTACTACACCATTAGATAAATAGTAGAATATTGGAGAACACAACAATGGAATGAGATAACAATATATTATCTGCATTAGATTACTCTGTACATGTGCTCCCTACTTCACTATTCACCAGGCACGTATCCAGAAAAATGATCATGAAGGGGCTGAACTTATACCATTTATCCCAAAAAGTGCTAATTCGCACGAAGCGCGAAAATTCTTTTCTATGTAATAGTAATTTATGGTAATTGTAATGAAAATTTTCCCCTTTTTCAAGAATTTAGGAGTAGCTTTAGCCCCCAAGCCACCCCCTAGATACGTGCCTGCTATTCACCACATCCTAATAATAATAATACTCGAACGTTGCATCATATCATTAATGGGTTCATTTCGTACTCATTTATTTTACTATAAGTCTAGTATTCAGTATTTTATTTCCCTGACAACAATTTCGGATGAAAATTTTCATTGCTCACGAAAAACAATGTATTTTTCGCGGAACTACTCCTGCGAAATCGCCATGCGAACGGAATTTTCGAAGTGAAAAATCTTAAGTGAGTACTGAAAAGCGAAATCGGAAGCGAAGAGAAAAATTTGGTCGTTTTCGTACGAAAACAGACCGAATAGTGGAACTGAATACTAGGCTATACTAGGTAAATATGTGTTTCTAGTGTAACTAGAAACTACCAACAAAGGAGTAGACTGAAACTCAAGGTGGTCCCTAAGGTAACATAGCTGGGTAAGGAGGTGGTGAAGGTTCAAAAATCATAATAGGCTACGGGACGCTTTTGCAGAGTTTTAATCAGCTACGGGACGAGACTATTGAAGGAATTTCTTGGTTGCCTTGTTACTGTCCCGTAGCCTATTTTACAGACCCAGTGTAAAAAGGTCCCCATGTTCACCACCTCTATACCCATCACGTAACCTTAGAGACCACCTTGCTGAAACTTGAGTTTGCTTAGATTAGTAATTTAAATTGGAGGATTATTATGAAATAAGCAGAGTTATCTCCTGCATTCCTCTGTACTACTTATCTAATAACAATAAGTATACAGCTAAGGTATTCTAAACAACAAAATACAGAAATTATGCCCACTCACATATGTTCTACATAATCCTAATCTAAGTCAATGTAATTCAATCGTCAGCTGAAGGATACACAATCAATTCCATTTTATTAACGCAAGACTCTGCATCATTCCAAAGGATTATCCAAGTCTTAATATTTCAATACCTCAATATATTATCTCTTTTTCAATAAAACCATTTGGCATACTCAAACTCCCAAAAATACTGCAGTTTCTATTAATGCAAAAATAATTTATAGAGAGGGAATTGGACATTATGCCGTATTTATTGGTATATATCCCATTTGGGAGGACAATGTTTGGAAAATACTATATCGAGAGGCATTACACCGCAAGCAATAGTTGCATTTATTGTTTCAAATTCCTGTTAAGTCTGCGAGACTATTAGAATTTATTTATTTGTACTAGACTGCAAGATGGAATGGTAATATTATATGATTTATAACATAAATAACTCTTGCCACGGTCATCGATAACTTTACAATAAGGGTAATCAACAGTTAATCGAAGCGCATGAATCTCCTCGATCAGATTGCATTTATAGGAAGGATTACTTAGATAAATGACTTGAGCTTACCTTTTTATTAGATATCTTTTACTTATTATTTCTAGTTCAATTCACTCAAAAATACTGCATGTATACCTTATTAATTTTCCTTTTAATTCCTTTGGTAATACTAGTCAGTTTAGTTCTACACACAATTCCTATCGCAGATTTATCAGTACTTCATCTCAGATTTATTATTATTACGGATGTACCGGGAAAAAGCTAACTGTTTGCAATGTCCGATGGAGTGCAGGCCCAGGGTTAATAGAGGCATATAGGAAAGACGGGTATTTGCTGATGTTGTACATATGAAGGAAAATGTCTAATTATTTACCGCAAGATATTTATACCTAGCTTAATTCAAGTGCTCTAGAAATATATTAAGGTAATCAACAGTTAATCGAATCGCCATTACATTAGATTACATTTTAGATGAAAATGGAAAGGATAAATTAGATAAATGACTGAGTGTTCCGATTTTGTAAAGATCCAAACATGATCAATGATTTTTCACTTTTCAATGTTAAATGCAAAATTTACTACGTCCTAATTCTGGTTTTTCATGACGTAATTAACTATTTCTTGAATGCTTGGCCCTTTCTCCTTTTTATAGTTCTATTCCAAAATATTTTGCAATTTTCACAGCAATTTTACCTATCAGTGAAAACAAACCTGAAGAGTAGCACATGCGAGCATGTTAGATTGTGTTAAGTAGGAATCCCTGCAGAGATAGAAGTTAATCTGATTAAAATCGAATGATTTTAATCTTGCGTTTGTACAGACTGTGACTTGGGAACAAAATAAATCGAAAAGTTAATCTAGTCGGTCAGATTGAGCGGTTCGATTAACTATTGATTACTTATAATCCAAATAGAATCGATAACTTTACAATCCAAATAGAATCGGTACCTTTACAATCCAAATGGAATCGATTACTTTACAATCCAAATGGAATCGATTACTTTACAATCCAAATGGAATCGATTACTTTACAATCCAAATCGAATCGATAACTTTACAATCCAAATCGAATCGATAACTTTACAATCCAAATCGAATCAATAACTTTACAATCGAATCGAATCAATAACTTTACAATCCAAATCAAATAGATAACTTTACAATCCAAATCGAATAGATAACTTTACAATCCAAATCGAATAGATAACTACATTGAGGTATGAAAGTCAAGCGCTCTTCCATCATTCAAGTCAAAAGCTCAATGTCCAGTCACGAATGACTAAAAAACCTCTACGTTCGAAGATATACCTTGTGTGTTATGTATATACAACAAAGTGTGGCTTCATCTCTATTATAAGCAATAGTTAGGCTTTGCACCCTTTGATGACAAGTATGTAAATGCTGGAAAATAATACAAATTTGACATATCACGTGCTCTTAATACTATAAAATCAGTCGGTCTGATGTTCATTAATATCCATTAATACAACTTTTCATTGTAATTATTTTTAAACGTTGTCTTTTAATTTGTTTTCATGAGTGTAACCTGATTTTTAAATAATATGCGGACACATTGTGCGATGGACAACTGGAAGCAGACAAGGTAAGTACCAAAATACGTTCATTATGGCAAATCCGCATGTATTAATACTGAGTGAAGGTATTGAGCAAATTTCAATATACATACGTACATGCAAGTATATGTATAACCATCTAGTAACAAGTACTTTTAGTGATGCATTAACATTCATTTATATATATAAATATGCATATCCATATTAAGCTGTCATTATATTACAATGGCTACCCCCGTACAGATAAAAAGGGCATACTTAAATCCCATAGTAGCAGGCAGCTTTAGTGGTGCATCAACATTCATTAATAACAAAAACTATAATGATAAAAAGGTCGTTTTGGAAGAGCTGTACAAATTGAGAGCCATATGTGATGCACAAACCTGCTCGCAGGCGGTTTAAGAAAAGAAAGTTTATGGTACATTTTAGGTTATATCAGTTCCATTGTGACCTTATAGATGTGACTAAATATGCCAGTGAGAATAATGGATATAAATATTTACTAACAGGCATTGATGTATTTAGTAAGATGGCACATGTAGTGCCTATTAAAACCAAACAAGCTAAAAGTGCAATGACTGCATTTAAGCAAATCATTAAAGCTTTGGGAAAGCCAACTACTATCCTTACTGACCTAGGATTAGAGTTTTTAGGAAATCAAATGAAAAACTATCTTAAAAGCATAGGGGTGCGTCATATTAAAGCATTTGGAGAAAATAAGAGTGCATGTGCTGAACGCTTTCATTCTACTCTGATGAGTAGAATATCTAGGTATTTTACTTATAAAGGAAATTATGAATACATAAAGCAACTAAAGTTCTTCGTAAATAGTTATAATAACACTATACATTCCACTACAAAGTTTCGTCCAAAGGACGTAAATGACGAGAACGAACATCAAGTGTGGCAAAACACATTTGAAGATTTGATCAACGTGAAACAAAAGCCAAAGTATAAAGTCGATGACAATGTTGTACTTTCAATGAACAAAGGAGTTTTTGAAAAGGGCTATGCCCCTCGTTACGGTGATGAAGTTTTCAAGATTGCTACTGTATATAAAACAGTGCCTCCGACGTACAGAATTTATGAAAGTCAACAGGAAAAGGATAGAAAAGCTAAAGAGGATGCGGAAAGAATAGCACGTGGATTGCAACCTAAGAAATACAGATACTCCACATCCGATGACCATTTGGAGGGTATATTTTATGAAGCGGAACTATCCCACTTCACTCCTTCCTAAGCAGTTGTCATGGACGCATTCAGTGTTGAAGTTGCCAGCCACTGGGGCAAACTGAAAAATACCGGAAGCAACTTTACCAATTACCTATACAAGAACTTAAACCTACCCAAGGATCAATTTGAATGCGGCCTATCTGACATACAGTTTACAGCAATACACAAAGAGTTCTTTCCAAACGTGGGGGATAACATTATTTCACTACGCATTGGAACATTCCAGAGAAAAACTAAATCCTTCACCAATAATCGTGCGTCTTTAGAGGATATTGTTAAACGACTTCCTGGAGATGTCCGTCGTGTTGATATCAACATTACATTTGATTTAATTGGGCCCGATGGTGAGAAGAAAGCTAAACTAAAGGTCATTGATCCTCAAACTATATTTAGAATCGACTCTCACTTGGCACGTGTCCTTGGCTTTACTGCAACTAAATTCAAGACGGGGGAACATATATCAGAACGGCCCATCAGTGAAAGTGCTTACCAGCAATACATACCAAAAGATTACACACTTACGTTTGAATCAATAACAGACATACCACCAACCGAAATTGAAGTTGAAGAGCCTGACGAATTTGAATTAGTCCACCTGGTGTCTAATATAAATACGGCTTTGGAAGCTAACAAACTTTCTTATTTTGTGTTTGGGTCTCAGGCAAATAACATAATTATAGCAAATGACAAGAAAGACAACAGTCAAGATGTTGAAATTCACTTTAGTGATAGACTGGCATCAATTTTTGGAAAAGCGGAGTTGGTTCTAAAGGTTGGAGATAGCATCACTCTATCCAACTCAATTAACCTACCAAAGTTTGGCCCCCGTCACATTGTTGTGCTGGCAGACTTTATAAAGAGTCAATTTTACGGAAATAGACTCATTCCGAATCTACGTTCGCTCAAAGTAACAGATGGAGGAGGTGGAGTTATTACTCAGTCGTTTCCCCATATTGAATACTACCCCGTGAATAAGAGTTGCATTGACACAATCAATATTCAAATCTTGGATGAAGATCTAAACGAAGTAGCAATACCTAACGCACCCAGTTACGTGAAACTACAGTTCCGTCGAAAACGTTACTAAATAATGGATATCCAAATAGGTGGTGGATTAGGACAGGAAGCCTCTTCCTATGCCATCCCATTTGATACAAAAGTTGTTGGAGAGACGAGGAAACGCCGCAGTACTAAACGGACCAGAAGCAAGTCAACATCAGTTAAAAAGGGTCGCAAGACTCCCACAATTAAGAAGAAGGCAATTAAGAAGAAGGTAACAAAGAAAAAGAAAAAGGTTGAGCAAATTAGTGGCAAAAAGCGAAAAATTGTCAAAAAAACAAAGAAAAAATAAAAATGGCCGATGTTCATACCATTGAAGGTAGTAAGTCTAGCATAAGATCTGAGCTAGACTTCTTTTCGGATCCAATTAGTGACGTTGGTGTATCATTCTCTTATACAGAAAAAATATTCCCTCTCAATGCTATATCAGAACGGTTTGCTGCACTACAATTCAATATTCTAGGCAACTCATCGTTTGTCGACCTTGCTCTTAGTTACTTGTGGCTCCGTATAAAGATTTTGCAGCATGATGGTACAGCGGTCCCTGCAGCTGCCAACATGTCAGTTATAAATAACATTATGCATTCACTATTTCAATCTGCTGACTTGTCCATAAACGACTACCCAGTGACGTCATTGTCAAATACCTATGCATATAAGGCGTACATTCAGAGTGCATTAGGATATGGTGTACCATACAAAACTACCGAAGGACAATGTGCTGGCTATTATGAAGACTTGGATCCTAATGACTTTACGGCTAAAAATATCGCTAATGAAGCTAGAAAGGCATTAGTAAAGGAAAGCAATATAGCTATGCGGGCCTATATTTTTTGACTTGGCCATGCAGCACCGTTATATACTTAACGGATGTGACATTAAGATAAAGCTTACTAGAGCCCTGGATGAATTTACCCTATGGACCAGCACAGCTAAAGTAGCTGGTGCGTCCCCCTACAAAATTGAGTTTGTGGATGCTTTATATTACTGTCAGCGACACATACTAATGCCTGCAGTATACAATAGTATACAGGAACGTCTCAATAAAGAAGCGGCAAAGTACCCTATTGCCAGATGTGAAATCAAAACATTCAACATTGCACAGGGTTTACAAACGTCTGTAGTAAACAACTTAATATCTGGCCAAATACCACAAATGCTGTGTGTTGGCCTAGTGTTTAGCAATGCATTTTCAGGGAAACTTACTGAAAATCCCTACCTATTTGCCCCTTATAAATTGTCGACCATTGCCATTAGTGTTGATAATGATCAAAGCCTGTATCGCGTTTTGGATTTTACGGATAACAAATACATGCAAGCCTACAAAAATCTAAAATTAGCTGCTAAGAACAGAAGTCTGTCTAATGGAATTACTCTAGCTCAATTTAAGAAGGGCTACTTTTTCCTAGTATTTGAACTCATCTCCACCAGTGTAGTTGAATGCCTAAAGCCAGAGAGAAGAGGTAACCTGAGCATTCAACTGGGTTTCGCTGCTCCTTTGGAAGGACCGATAACTGTTGTGTCATTTGCCCAATACCAGAACAATGTGTATATTGATAAGTATCATGTAGTTACAAGTGATGCGCTTGTAATTTAGTTATTGTAAATAATCTAAAAATAGCATTTTAGAAATATGAATACCACAGAATTGTTAAAAAAACTGTTAGTAATAAAAAGTAGATTTAAGCTATCGCATGTCGATGTAGTGGCTAGAAATAAATTAGATATAAAGAGTTACCCTAGTGCATATATAGTAAACTGCTGTCCTAGTGAGTATAGAGGTCTGCATTGGTGTGCAGTATATGCACAGTCAAAAAGTAGTGTTATTCTTTGACTCACTAGGGAACACACCCGCCGCATATGGTTTTAACATTCGTAACGTGGTAATAGTGATTAACAAACAGCTACAAAGCAGTACATCAACCAAATGCGGACAATTTTGTTTGTACTTTTTATACCACGCATGTATTATACCGCCAACTAAAATAGTAGAGTTACTAAGCACTAGACGTAACGACGATATTGTACAAAGATTTGTAAATTCAAAATTAAAAAGTAAATAAGATGGCCCAGCCGTGTTATACAAAGCTTATTACCAGGGTATGTACTTCATTACTGCATATTATTATTACTTTTATCAGTAGTTTCATAAATATTTTGTTTTAGTATGGTTGTACGCTTCCTGGCTGCCATTTCCAAACCTACACAACATCACAGATGAGGACACATTCAATGCGTCGTCATGAATGTGGAAACTGTGGACAAAAGTTTCGCTATATTAATCAACATTTACCGTGTCGGCTTCCTCAGTCAGTTCAAATTGGACTTGGTGACTTGGACATTGCTCCCTTTGTACTTCATGCCTCGGCACATCAAAATAGATTAGGGCAGTACAGGTGCATCGACCTAGTTGACGTGTTGGATTTAGAGCAATTGTTTGCCAAGTTGAGGCCGCACGTTGAGCGAATACTAGCTTATATATTAGCAAGAGATAGGGGTTTAAAAGTAGACTTTAGGTGTAATGTTAAGTTGTATAATGAAGTAGATGATGTTTATAAAGATCAATTTTTGTCTATTGTACAGATGACTGTACTCCACCGTAATTTTATTAAGGATATATATAAGCTAACTTCCAATCATTTCTCAGGCATTTTAGATTTATTTGTAGGTACTGAAGGAAGTGGTTGGACTATTGTTAATTTTAATTTCTTTGACATGAATGTTGCCAAATACGTGCCTTTAGCTGCAAGTGGTTACATTCCTCTACCTAGTGAGTTTGCAGGAAGGAGAGGAGTTTTAAATATTAATAACAGTGACAGTAGGTGCTTTCAATACTGCATAGCAGCAAAATTTCACCCACTGCAAGGTCAGATAGAGCAAAGGAGAACTGCATCTCGGTACCTGGAGTTCTTTGAAGAATTTGACTTTAGTATGATTCCAATTACAGGTATGAAATTTAAATTGATCCCAAAGTTTGAGCGTAAAAATAACATTTCTGTTAATTTATATACACATGAAGGAAAAGATGTCTTTCCCATTTATATTACAAAGCAAGTAATTGACCGCTCACGGCATGTTGACCTTTTATGTATAGAAGAGGACGACAACCGTCATTTTGTATTAATTGAAAGTTTATCTGCTTTCCTTGGCAATGGGCATGTAAAGTATGACTTGTGTAAGTATTGTCTTGTAAAACGGACTGTAGCATCAAAACTTGTATTGCATGAAAGAAAATGTGGTAATTTACCTGTAGAGGATGCTGATGAAATTGTAGAACCTGAACAACCCGGGGAATTTGATGATTTTATAGATGATGAGGGTGTAGATAATATTGATAGTGACGGTGCAGATAGTGATATTGAAAATGAGGTTGATGAGGCAGAGGTGGATTATTTTTCTGAGGCTGAGGAGGATTACCTTACAGGTATGCCTTCTTACCCAGAGTATTTTGAGGAAGGTGAGGATGAACCAGTGGAAGATGAAATTCCTAATAATGAGGACCCTGATTTCGTAGCATGTAGATTTTGTAATAACAAGTATAACAATGTATCTCCTTTACAAAGGCATGAGGCAATGTGTAGGGCAGTAATGCCTCCCGTAATGAAATTCCCATACAAAAAGGTTATAAAGTTTTGCAAGTGGGCTCAAACACTCCCTGTTGCCCAAATTGCATTCGCGGATGTTGAATCCTTTCTAGTTCCTATTAATGAATATAAACAAAACAAACAGGGACTAAATACAAATACTTTCATTTGTGATGAACATATTGCCCAAAGTTATGGGTATGCGATATGTTCCGAATTGCAAATTGAAAAGTGCAAGTTTTATGACGGAGATAATCCAATGGAGAATTTCATTACATCAATGCTGGCAGAGGCAGATGCGTATTTAGAAAAAATACATGAGATTGAAACAATGCAAATGACAAGGGAAGATAGAATTCAATTTGAAAGTGCAAAGTTTTGCACATTGTGTAGAGAGGATTATAATGTTAAAAATACACCTACTTACAAACCGTCAGAGCCAGTAAGGATACCCAATAGACACCATGCACATGCTGCGCAATATTTTCTCGGAAAGTGGTATCAAACTGGCTCATACCTTTGCAGTCTTTGCTCGGCATGTAACATGCAGGTAGCTTATAAAAACCAATTATTTGTGTATCTACATTCATCAACTAGGTATGACAATAAGTTAATCATACAGGCCTTGTCCCCATCCTACTTGGAAGACCTTAAGGTACAGATTCTAGGTAAATCAACTGAACATTTCATTAGCATAGTCATTAACGGCAAGCTAAGAATAACAGATAGCCTAAGCCATTTAAAATCATCTTTGGCAGAGTGTGCAAATAACTTGGAGGGACCGCAGGCGTTTAGGTACACTAGACAATTTTTTTCCAATCTGTCAGACTCTGATTTTGCTGAGGTTACACGCAAGCAGCCCTTTCCTTATCGTTATTTATCAGGGCCTCATGTTTACAGTGATACTCAGTTACCTGACAGACAATATTTTGATAATGACTTGACAGGTGAGCGGGTTACAGATGAGGAAATGGCTCACGCTCATAAAATGTGGGGCATATTTGGGTGCACTACATTCAGAGATTATATTAGAGGTTACTTAGCTACTGATGTTTTTATACTAGCTGATGTTTTTATGACCTATAGGAGACAAATGTACTTTATATTTGGCCTTGACCCTTCGGCGAGCATTACCGGGTCTAGCTTTGGCTGGCAAGCATTTCTTTATAATAGCAGAGCTAAAGTAGAAGCTATAAGATCAATGGATTTATATTTAACAATCAAACAGGCACTACGTGGTGGAATTTGTACTTCCAACCAACGCTTTGCCAAAGCCAACCAACACGACTTTTCTAATTATAACCCAACAAAACCAGAGTCTTTGATTCTTTTAATGGATTGCAATAGTATGTACCCTCATGTGGCAAAGAAACCATTACCTGTATCGGGGTATAGATTCCTATCTGAAAATGAGTTAAGTAGTTTTAGTTTAGATCGTTTAGGTAAAGTTAGAGGAATAGGTCATATATTAACTGTAGATTTACATATCCCAGATCCATTACAAATATGCCAGTATATGCTTCCTTTATGCCCTGAAAAGATTAAAGTAGACAGTTCATACTATAGTGATTATCAAAGGGAGCTTAAAAATCAAGTTAATATGAAAAATTCAGATGCCGCCAAGCGTTTATTACTCACATTCTTTGATAAGGAAAGCTATACAGTTCATTATAGGTTACTACTGTTCTATATAGCTAAAGGTATTCAGGTTACTAAAATTAGAAAAGTATTAGAGTTTAACGAGGCACCTATAATGGAAGATCATATGGAACTGTTGTTAGATATGCGAAGGCGTGCTAAATCAAAATCAGAGAAGCATGCTTTGAAAATTAACGCCAATTCAATACCCGGTTTTACAATGCTTGACCCATCAAATTATATTAACCTGCAAATGTGCTTTGACGGAGAAATGTGTGACAGATTAGTTAGCAGGTGTACATATCAAACTAATTACTTGATTAGAGGACAGCAAGATGTTAGTGTGTTTCAAATGAAGAGAAGTATTGTCCATTTCTCTAGCACGATGCTCCTGGGATATACCATTTTAGAAAATTCGAAAATCGAAATATATAGTCAGTTTTATGACGTTTTATGCCCACACTTTAACAATCGTATAAAACTTTTATTTACCGATACGGATAGTTTAGCTGTTAAAATTAGTCTTACTGAAGAGAATGAACCAGAAGTAGTGGATTTGACAGATACACCACCTGAAACTTTATTGGATAAATTATGTCAACTGAAATACTACATGGACTATTCTAATATACCCCCAGATTCATATTTTTGGCCTCTCCAGGACACTAACAATGAAGGAGTCAGTGGCAAATGGAAAATAGAATTGCCACGCAAACGTATACTAGAAACTTGTTCCTTGAAATTGAAACAATATTCTTTGTTAGGAACTAAAAGCGAAAGGGTTAAACAAGTCTACTGTATTGGATAATAAAGAGAAGGAGCACCTTAAGAAAATTAGGCATAGGACATATAAGCAGGTAGTGTTTAATGGTAGGAAGAAATTTTGTAAAATGAGATTCATTCGTTCATGCAAACAACAGCTGTTTACAATGGTGATTAGAAAAACTGCATTTCACATGTTTTCTGCACATCGTATATTACTAGACGACAAAATGAACTCTGTGCCATTTGGCAGTCTGCCTTCATTACCAGAGCAACTCCATCTTGAAACTTATTCAGATGAATGTATATCTGAAGATGATGAAGAGCAAATAGAGAACATTGACAATGGACCAATAGTGGACATTGATAATGAACAAATAGTGGACAACGAGGAACGACAAGTGGAAGTCATTGTTATCGATTAGAAAATGGAATTTGACGCCGCGTTACGTTTTCCATTCACGCTTATAGTGTCAGGTAAAGTATTAGTATTATGTATATATACAACATTGGCTCATTACTTTATCATATCTATAGGGTGCAGTTCAAGTGGAAAGACAGTTACTATACTTGAATACTTGCGTAGGAGGAAAGAAGTTCATGCGGAGGATATCGATAAAGTGTACTATGTTTATGGTATATGGCAACAAGCATACGCTGAGGTTACTGATCCTTCAATAGTGTTTATCAACTCTATAAACGAAATCCAAAGCATGATTGAGAATGAAGACCAAGCAGTTGAAATGAAAAACTCTATTGTGGTATTTGATGACATGATGCAACTCTTTAAAAAACAATACAATGATTTTATCATTAATTGTTTTGTAAACTATTCACATCATTTACGCATTGGTTTTATTCTATTTATGCAAAATGCGTTTGCCAGGAACATGAGGGAAATATCAATTAATACAACATATTATTTACTTGGGTTATACCCACGTGATGTGTCTTTTATTTCAAAGATTGGTCAACAGCTGTTCCCTAAAAATTATAAACATTTGGAATACGCTTATGAGGCAGTAATGAAAAAACCCTATAGTTTTTTATTTATTGATCTAAATCCTACTACCCCTAAAATGTGTCGTGTGAGATCTAGTATATATCCTGAGGATGCAATTGTGTACGCGCCATTGTAAAGAATGGAGTCGTTGGAAGAACATAGTGCTTTTCTTAATCTATTGGTGAGTAGTAAGTTAAAGGCACGTATAAAGCTTATTAAGCAAGCTAATCAGTCACAGCTTGAAGCAATAGGCTCTTGTATATTGAATGTGAATGTTAAGGACAATAAGTGTGTAAAGAAATACGCTACTAATATTAAAAAGTTTGTAAAATCAAAGTTTACTATAGTTGAGCTTAGAAACTTTTATATAAGAAACATTAAGCTTGTTATTGTTGTTATTGGTACGATATTAGCTAGGATATTAGAAGAAGGCATACATACTGTTTGTAATCATGGCTAGGCTATTCAAACTTGTGCCTATATCTCAATATCAGTCTAATACACCTGCTGCACAAGTATATGAAGAGCCTGAAGACAAAATTCAAGCAGTGTTAAAGTTGGTGAGCCCTAATATTAGAAGCAGATGTGAAAGGTTATTGCGAGTGCTGTTAAGCAACCCCAACTTTACATGGTCTGTTAATGGAGAAATAACATATGATGCCATTACTGTCCCCAACTCCCAAATAGTAGACCTGGTTTCAATGGCAACCAAGAACTTTCCATTGAAAAATATGCATTACCCAGGTCTTAATCTATTCATAAGGGCACTAATATATAGCAATGTACCTAGGGATATACTATCTCCTCAATTCAGGTCTATGTTAAGCAGTGAACCTAGTTGGAAGCCATTTAAGCTATAATATGTATTTATGTATGTGTATATACTTGTAAAAATAAAGATATAACTAAATAGTATCTACCACCGATGCCTTCCTTTCATTTAAAATAGAATACATGTTCATTATTCATGTCAGTATAGCTATTGCTATCGTGCAGAAAAGATGGAGAACGCGGAAGTAGAAGAATCACCTGTAGACAGGAAAAACTGGTTTCAAAAGGTTAATTTTTTATTGATCATCATCACTATAACAATCTGGCCAATGCAATTTAATACAGTTTTTCAATTCTTTATTAGTTTTAATTTCTTTTGAAATGCATGTAGTTATATCATGTCTTTGTAGCCTGTGCTCTAGGCCACGTCGCTTAAGACAACATCGGCATACATCATATTTATTTTTAATTCCGGGTGGGTATCCAAAAAGTTGGGTGAATGACGTTATAAGTACAAAGTGACTGTTTACATCGTTTTCAAGTAACAGCAAATCTACTCTTCTTGTTTTTGACGGGTGCTGAGGCAAACGAACTACTTGCAGTTCTTTGTTTTTGTAAATGTTGATTTCAATGTTGTTTTCCTTTTCAATTTTATCAATCAGAGAGTGGGTCACTGGGTATTGGTGGGAGTAGTGAGGGAATTGTAGTATTGAAGTGGTGTACTTTCTGTAGTTTTGTCTATCTCGCTGAAGTGGACCTTTAGGGAATAGGTAGGCAGCAAGGCAATATGCAAAGCTATAGCCATTGACATTACGAAAACTTAAAAGTCCTTTTTGCAATCCAGCAGGCAAGGCAATGTACATGTCAGGTTTGTCAGTAATAGCAGGCATCCTGTAAACAATATCATATTTGTAATGCAAAAATAATATTTGTTTATGAGCAATTTGTAATACCTGAATATGAGAGCAGATTAGTAGTAGACCAAGTTATTCAAGGTTCCGTGCACAAATGAACATGTGGGCATTCTATTTTTAGACTAACTGATTCTATTTGTATCTAGACGGATGACGGAAAGCTCAAGTGTTTCTACACTAGGGAAAACAGGAAAATGATCATCAACATGAAGTTATGGGATGGGACCAAGACTCAGCTCATTCAATTCCCAGTGGAGCACGTTCCCGATCTGATATTTAAATTGTGTCAGTTTTATGGCTATTCTAGTGAAAGCCCAGAATATCTTTTAAAGGCACAAGTTGTATGGATCCTTTCAGAGAAAATAAAGAAAATAACTTATAATCATACCAGCTAGTTATTACACTTATATAGATTCCATATTCACTCTAGGGCTGCATTGCTACATGGTGCATATAAATAACTAATACGCATTGGTTTACATTAGGAATATATCTTACTATTATGTACGGTTCGACATGTGTTCCGTTTCACTCGGCTGTGTTTAATATCCACTTTCATACTATTAATAATACTCTACGCCGTCTTTCCTATTTCAACAGCAATTTGGAATAGCTTAACCAATTAGAATATCTCGATTTAATTACCACAGCCGGTTTCCGTTCTCTGTACGCGGTTCCGTTCCACTTCTACACGGCTGTGGATACTAATCCAAATACTTTTCTACTATATTAACATTTATTTGGCTCATAAATGATAATGAATAGCTCATAATACATTACGCTCCACGTGGCTGTGGATATTAGGACACAATATATAAAAATGAATAAAGTATCATTCCCGCTTTCCACCATGACGGTCCATGTGGCTTTCCATACCACGCCGCTCTTTAGCCAACACTCTTCCCCACGCATCGCTCTGCTGCACCGATCCTCTCCTCAAGCCATGTCACTACCAACGCACCGCTGCTCTCCTAGCCAAGCCGTGCCACTCCTCTCCACTGCCAACTCGGCTGCACCGCTGCTCTCCTTCCCAACCAGCCAAGTCATGCCACAGCCAAGATCCTCTCCTCCGCTCCTCTCCCTGCCAGCACTCCATCATGCACTGCCACTCTCCTCATCCACTCCGTCAAGCCATGCCACAGCCAACATCCTTCCCAACGCTCCACTCTGCTCTACTCTTTTACATAGCGATCTCAACCAGCACTCATCCCATGCATTACTCTTACACTCGCGGGGCCGTTCTCCTATTGGTTGATGGCTTTAGCGAATGAGAGTAAAATGTGAGTTGAACTATTCAGTTTATCGAAAGCAGCAGCCGGGTAATCATCTCTCTTCTTTACAACTACAGTTTACAAATTCACAGTAAGTTTACTGAAAGACTGTTTTTGAAAGGTTTTTCAGTATTGTTATTGTGTTTTTCTAACTGTAGTTGAATATCATCACAAGCTATACAAAGTTTTAGTGTGAATTCAAAGTTTGTTGCAGTGTGAATTCAGAGTTTGTTGCAGTGTGAATAAAAAGTTAGTTGCAATGTGAATACAAAGTTAGTTGCCGTGTGAATAGTGATACAAAGTGTTTAAGTGCATTACAAACTGTAAAGTTGATTTCAAAGTGTAAAGTTAGTTTCATTACAAGGTGTAAAATTGGTTACATTACAAAATGTAAAGTTAACTGCATTACAAGTTAACTGCATTACAAAGTGTAAAGTTAACGGCATTACAAGTTAACTGCATTACAAGTTAACTGCATTACAAAGTGTAAAGTTAACTGCATTACAAAGTGTAAAGTTAACTGCATTACAAAGTGTAAAGTTAACTGCATTACAAAGTGTAAAGTTGGTTACAAAGTGTAAAGTTAACTGCATTACAAAGTGTAAAGTTGGTTACAAAGTGTAAAGTTAACTGCATTACAAGTTAACTACATTACAAAGTGTAAAGTTAACTGCATTACAAGTTAACTGCATTATAAAGTGTAAAGTTAACTGCATTACAAGTTAACTGCATTATAAAGTGTAAAGTTAATTGCATTACAAGTTAACTGCATTATAAAGTGTAAAGTTACCTGCATTACAAGTTAACTGCATTATAAAGTGTAAAGTTAATTGCATTACAAGTTAACTGCATTTCAAAGTGTAAAGTTAATTACATTAAAAAGTGTAGTTAACTACAATAAAAGTGTAAAGTTAATTTCATTAAGAAGTGCAGTTAACTACAATAAAAGTGTAAAGTTAATTGCAATAAAAGTGCAACGTTAACTACAAAACCAGGTGAATAAGAGTAGAATATAATGCAGTGTATAAGACTGTAAATATAATGCAGTGTATAAGAATATAAATATAATGCAGTGTATAAGAATATAAATATAATACAGTGTATAAGAGTATAAATATAATGCAGTGTATAAGAGCTAGCTCCTCCCCTAGCTCCGCCCCCTAACCACTTAGCTCCTCCCTCGCTCCGCCCTAGCTCCGCCTCTACTCTATGCCCCTCCTCCGACAAAAATTTGCTGCGCATCCCTCCAAACCCCGTCCATACCACGACTTCTATATACACACACTTATCTATCATAAAAGACTTATTATTTATTCACCTGTAAATAACACAAGTATCACAATTACCCACAATTGCACTAAAAATAAGAGTATTTACCCATGATTCCTGGCTTTTTCTTGGGGAATGTGATTCAATTAGACTTTTGAAAGCCTCTGAGCGCACTTGGAAAAAGTAACGGTGAACGATACATGCAGCCAAATAAGGAAGATCTTGAACAGTCTCGAAAAATGAATAAAAATCCTTGCTGTGAAAACATTCCTGTAGTTTTATAGCTTGCTGAACTTGTAAAGATTCCAATGATACATTCTTTTGCTGAATGTCACTGTAAAATTGGAAAAATCAAATCCCAAAGATTTATAATAATTATCTAGTTGTAAAAAGGTAGACTGTGCCCAAAACACCGCTGTTTTGTCATAATTTTTAATGGTAGGCAACGAATTTAAAAATGTCAACGGAAATAAAATTACTTATTACCATTTTGCTCTATTATGGAAATTCATTAAGATTTGGTAGGAGACAAATTCATGTTCGTTGGGACATTCTGCGTTGGTAAATTTCAAACCTGAATACAAATCTTCCAAAATTTCCAAGCACTTTATAATGTAATCGTCGTTCAGTTTGCTATCAAAAGAAAGTCGATCAAGTTCACAAAGTCTGGAACAGCAATGTATATGAAAGCGAGTGAATTTTTCGATTAGAGAGAGAGCTTCCGAGTTGCACATTTGCTGTAGCCTTATGTCCTTTCTGATTGCCCTGATTCGGTCCAACATGAAATTGACCACTCTCCTATACATCTGTCGCAATGGCAAAGATAATGTATGTTATGTAACATATAATTGAATGTCATTTCTAATGTTTTTCCAGAACGGACATCATGAGTTAGAGGTTCTTCTTGGCCTGGAGAACTTTCACTATATGCTTTTATAGCAAATTGGTGATATTCCACTTTGTCCTAAAATTGCAAAAATTAAAAACCACATACATGCAAAATCAAGATACGTCGTTGTAGCAACGGTTTACAGCCCGTAGAGAGGTAGGCTGGTAGTGAAAATAAAAAACTAAAATTCCACTTTTTTTCATTTTGGTTCTTATTCTGTGATTTGAGAACCAAATCTTTGGTTCTCATGGTAGATTGGCTCTCAAATCGCAAAAAGTGGAATTTGAGTTTTTTATTTTCACTACCAGCCTACCTCTCTACGGGCTGAAAACCGTTGCTACAACGACGTATCTTGATGCAAAATATTATGCAAAACTTCAATAAATTAGCATAAATAAATGATAAATGCAGAAAATAACATAGAACGTTTATAAAATTCAAAACAATGCTAAAAAGGACAAATTGGATAAAAGAATATTTGTATAGTAAATAATATTTCCATATTCCGTATTAGATTCTTAGCAGAATTTTAGATTTTATATTAACAAAACCAAGAATTCTGCTAAGAATCTCATACGGAATATGAAAATATTGTTTACAAGAATAATTACATACTAACCTGGTTTAACGAAATTTCATACGGTTGTAGTGTTCTGTAATAATCCCTTTTGTATCTCTCTTTTTCAGGACACATGTCAATGCAATACCCATGTAACTTCCTTTTTGGAATGCCTATGAACATTTAACGAGTAAAAGAAACAGTATACCAGAAAAATATTCAATTTATAAAAATATCGTAATATTCGGTCTCGTAATATTTTATCTCTGGATTCCAATAGTTTGTATCTATCTTCAGCAGTGAAAACCTGCCTCTGGAATAACTCCGCAGTATCAGGGCTATCTGGGTAGAGGCAATAATTGTCCACATCTTCAGTCATTTTCATTCCAGATTGGGAACTTTTTGATTTATGATAATTTTAAATCTAAAAGGGTAGTTGTTCTGGAAATCAAAATACAAAGAATTAATCAATTGCCTAGAATACGAAGACAAAACCCACTTATACACCTATATAACTTCAGTTAAAAAATTAACATTTGATATTTATATTTCCCTTCAGATCCAACCAAGTTAGGCCATACTTTAGCAGCTCTACAGCAAGCATCTGCTCACCCATATTGACTTGTAAGGGACAATCAACATGTGACGTCCTCAATTTTGGGCCGTTACCCCACCCATCCCAATGTTTCTATTTGTCTGATTTTGTAACCCCCATTCCCCCTAATGACGTGCTAATATAGTATTGAAAACTAGTAAATGAGTTAATATTTTTTAAAGAATTTACTAAAGATATTTTAAATTCCAATCTGGATATTATATTGTCAATATCATTTGTATAGACTCTAACGTGTCACAAACGTTACAGTTACGTGCCTTATGTGACATTTGACAAATATTGAATACCAGGATTTTGGAATTTTTCATACAGTTCATACAGTAACACACCCTTTTTAGGGTGTTTTAGTTTACAAGGATTCCAGTAGTATTCAGGGTACACATTGCCCGCTTTGCTAGTAGTGCTCAATAATTACTTAAGATTTGATTGAATTTTGCGCAAAAGGCAAAATTTTTTTCAAGATATACGCGTCTTTACATGAAGACGTCCTATGAAGATGGGCCCCTACCCCCACCCCCATTATATAGTGCTTGAATTTCGCGACTCTCACCCACCTATAACACCTTAGCTCCCAATCTGGAGCTTGGGGGGAGGTGTATAGCTATTCTACTAGCTTACAGGTTCTAATTGTAGGAAATCCTGTACCTACAGATGAATATGGTCAGTTTGGTTATGCTATGAAATGATTTAAATCTATCATTTGAACATGCAACAAGTATATAGATAAAGAATAATTAAATATTTATTGCATATAATATATAGTCAGGATTTATATATTTAAGAATTATGATATAATACAATAACTTAAATTAAACTATAGAAAAAGGATGGATCTCACCCGAGAGGTAATATACAGAGGAGAAGAGATCCAGATTTATACATTTACACTAAAGTAGAAGTACAGAGAGATGATTCCAAGAGGAAGGTTGAAAGCCGAGTCTTGATTTACTCAGCGTACAGCTAGTATACTAAATTACATTGCTATTGACCATGCGCCCTATCTGGTTACATGGATATGGGTAGGCTTATAACCCCCCCTCTTAGGGTAATCTTTAATGGGCTAAAGATTGTAAAGATATACTTATTAATAGTAAAGTAACTAGTATTATATAAATAGAATAATCTATAAATATGGTATTTAAATAATGTGAATAACATTTCAACTTTTTACAAAAGTATTATGCTTAAAGAATGGAAAACACTAACGTAATTTTAACAAATGCCTATTGGACATTAAGGAAGGGTAAAGTAAGGATGAGGAATGGCTCCAGAACTGTGGTTACATTAATATCCCTAAATAGATATGTCCAGCAAATTATATAATGTAAGAATTGACGTATTTCACATCAAAAATGAATTGTATGTACTGAATTTTAAGTGTTACCGAAAATATTGCTGTGAAGTATAGACTATTGTTACATCTGGGTGTGGGTCACGCAGTCAATGTCTCACCGACACAACTCCGCTCCCTATGTATGCCAATCCGCCCCCTTGGTAGTGCAACATACGTGCTCAGACGTACCCAAGGTTCGTACAGATGACAATATTACATAATTTATAAAATTGTAACGAGTCTTTTGGAATAGCAAATATTCTATATAAGGTAAACTTGTAAATAATAGTACACATTTCCTAAGCGTAGGTATTGGACATATTACCAGTTATTTCAAAAATAATTATATTATGAACTATTATCAACATTTACAAAAGTTGTATACAATGTTAACATTTGTAGTTAACTTTAGGCTTTCTTCGTAACCGTTTCGATCGACAAAGAGGCTCTGTATCAGATTCTGCGGAATCGGATAGGATAGCTGGTTGTGGATTTGGGATAGATTCTGTATCAGAAGTATATGGGGAAGAATCGGGGAATGTCTGATTTGGCATTGGTTGAATTTGCGTCAGTGATTCTCCATCCGCAGCAACTTCTGAAACATCAAAATTAGATTGAGTATCCACATTGTCATTGTTAATTAATGGTAAATTTGAACTATTAATTAATTTTAACTTAGCTAAGTCTAAATTTTTCTCGCCCTCTGCAGTAATCTTAGATGAAGAAAATCCCAAATCAGCTTTTTCCCGTGGATTATACCGCCGTAGAAATTGAATGTGAAGTGGTCCTCGTGTTGTACCATCCGGAAATTCCACTTCATAATTGAGATCATTCATCACCTTAGAAATACGTCCGATTTTCTCCGAGTAGAGGGGAGCAAAGCCAGCAACCAATCCCTTGACCTTAGAGGATCTCGTGACATACTGGAGCACAACAAATTCTCCAACAGTAAACGAGTCCTCACGATGACGTTGGTCATAGTATTTCTTCTGTCGCTCCTGTGCTTTCATCAGATTGGTTTTGACTATAGAACAGAGATTGTCATAAATTAGTTTTCTATCAAACATATATTCAGTAGCTTTGTTAGGTAATGCCTGTAAATCATTAGAAAGTTCTTCAATTAATGTTGCATTATCAAATGGTAACATTGGTTCACGATTTAGCATTAATTGAAAAGGACTGAAACCTGTGGAGTCTTGAACAGCTGTGTTTATAGCCAGTTGAAAGAAAGGTAGATAGGTTGTCCATTTCGAATGATTTTGATTTTCAATGTAGCTACGAATCATCGGTTTGATTGTGCGATTAGCACGTTCAGTCAAATTTGAGTGAGGGGTATAAATGGAAGTAAAAACATGCTTGATTTTCCACTGATTGCAAAGAAAATCTAAGAGATTCGACTTTAGGTTTGTGCCATTGTCAGACACAATAACTTGAGGCATGCCGTATCTGCAGAAAACTTCGTTTTCTAGTATTTTAGAAATACATTGTGAAGTTGCTTCACGTATAGGAAAGATTTCGACCCATTTTGTGAAAGAGTCGATGATTACTAAGATGTTGCGAAATCTGCCTGGCGATGATGGAATATATGGTCCCATCAAGTCAATATAAATTGTATGCCACGGTGATTGAATTGGCGAAGATTTCATCATTCCCGGAGGTTTCCTATTATCATACTTGATACGCTGACACTTATCACAAGTTTTTATGTAGTTTTCTACATACGTTTGCATATTTTGAAAATACACTCGTCGTTTCAACTTTTGCATAGTTTTTTCTACCCCTAAATGCCCTGAATAAGGCGAGTCATGAAATAAAGCAACAATTTCGTCTCTAAGAACGTCAGGAATGACGGGTAGAGATAAACTGTTTCGCTTTTTATAAAGAATGTCTTGTAAGATTATAAAATCTTGAGGTAAGTCTTTACGAAGTTGTTGAACATGCGGATCACGTTTCTGTTCAACAAGAATTCTCTTTTTGTCTAACTTGCAAGTCAGGACTAAATTGCATTTATGAGTGGGAGGAAACATATAATCCTCATCTTGGTCAATGAAAGAATTATCGGGTAATGGATTCCGTGATAAGTAGTCAGCAACTACATTATCCTTACCCTTTATATATTGGATAGAAGGAGTCCACTGTTGAAGTAAAATTGCCCATCTCATAAGACGTTGAGAATTATTTTTAAATGTGTCAAGATAAACCAGAGCCCTGTGGTCTGTTTGCAAGATGAATTCCTGACCATCTAAATATTCCCTAAATCTCTCCAAGGAATAAACAATAGCATAAAGTTCTTTTTCGCAAGCAGTGTAATTCTGTTGTGCAGGTTCAAAACTTTTGCTGGCGAAACAAATAACCTTTTCTTCCCCCTGATCATCGAGTTGTGAGAGAAGAGCACCTACGCCGACTCCACTACCGTCAGTTCGGAGAATGAACGGCTTGTCAAAATTGGGATACGCCAAAACTAAATCAGTTTCAATGGCCTGTTTTAGTTTTTTAAAAGAAGGTTCCTCTTTCTCTGTCCAAATAAACTTTTTCTTTGGAGAGCATAGAGCATAAAGAGGCTGACATAATCCAGCAAGGCCTTCAATAAAATTTCGGTACCAACCTATAGCGCCTAAAAATTGTCGAAGTGCTCTGCGAGATTTTGGAGAAGGCTGGGACATAATGGCGTTAACCTTCTCCGGATTCTTTTCTATGCCGTTGGCTGAAATAACATAACCGAGAAAGTTTACTCGGGTTTTACCAAACTGGCATTTTAGTCTATTGACTGTAATGTTTGCTCGCTGCAGACGAGTTAACACTGTTTCAATATGAACGATGTGATCCTTGAAAGATTGGGAATATATTAGAATGTCATCCTGATAAACTAATGCGAATTCATCCAACCCTGCAAGAACCTCATTCATGAGTTTTTGATAAGTAGCACTAGCATTTCTTAGTCCAAAAGGAAGGACTGTGAATTCAAATAAACCATGCTCGGTCATAAATGCAGTGTACTTTCTACTACCTTTTTCCAAAACCACCTGCCAATATCCTTTCTCAGCATCGATGACCCTAAGATATTTAGCTAAATACAGTTTTTGCAACATAGCTTGAATAAGTGGAATAGGAAAAATTTCAGGTAAAGTATATTTATTGACGTGGCGAAAGTCAATACAAAAACGCCATTTGCCATCTGGTTTTGGCCTAAGTAAAACGGGTGAAGAATAGTCGGAAGTTGATGGCTGTATGACCCCTAAATCGATCATTTGTTCAACACATTCGTTGATAAGCTTGTGCTTTTTAGGAGACGTTTTATAGGGACGTTGTCGCTTTGGTTTCTCCTCAGTCATCACGATTTTGTGAGTGACTACATCAGTTTTTCCTAGTGGCGCGTCCACCACATCAGAAAACCTACCCAACAATTTTTCAATTTCATCTGCTTCAAAATCTTTAAGAGTTTGCAATGCTCTAATTGGAAAGGTGTTGGAGGTATATGTGATAAGAGGAAATTAGAAAACCATGTGTCTTTGAAACCCCATTTGAGATCGGCTAAATCTAACATCATGTTGCATGAATGTAAGAAATCCATCCCAAGAATGATATCCGCTGAGGATTCTACAACACAGAATTTTCTTTTGAACATACGACCACCTAATGCAAAAGTAGCTTTGATGGCACCTTTCGGTTCTACATGCGTACCATCTAACATAACGACTGGACCATCTTTCCATTTTAATAATTTTTCATTTTCCTTTAATAAAGAAGGAGAAATGACAGAGAGTGTAGAACCCGTATCGACCAGAGCCTTAGCAAGCTTTTTGCGAAAAGTTACTGCAATTTGTGGAATTAATCGAGTTGGATTCTGATTTATAGATGGGTGTGTGATGATGAATCCTTCTATTTCCACACCCAACATTAGTTTTCCGACTTTGGAGAGTCAGATTTGCTGTTGTCATTAGTTTGATTAGCCGGTGCAGTAGTAGCTGTTGCTACACTGTGAGGCTTTTCGGGACATTGATTGGAGTAATGAGTGGTGGCACCACAATATTTGCATGAAAATCTTTTGCCTGTCTCTTTAGAAGAAGACGAATTGGGTTTGGCATTATTATTTGCATTGGAGTCAGCCATTCCGTTCCTGCCCTTCGACTCATTCACCTTGGAGTTGCCATTATCTGACCGAGCAGATCTCTGTGCATTATTTGATGAATTTTCGTTGGAGCGAGGTTGGGAGGACTTATCAGATGCATTAGTAGATTTCCCTTGCCATGTAGGCTTAGCATTACCATTATTTGGCTTGATTGGCCTCTCGATTTTGGAGGCATAATGTATGAGTTCATACAAAGATTTAGCTTTACAGCCTAATAGATGTGCCTTGAGCTCAGGTAGCGCTCTTTCTGCTATGAAGGTGATAAGGTTATCACTATCTATTGCTTTGCCTTTGTTAACTTTAAGATATAGCAATTCTATTTCCAAAGCAAACTTCTCAAAAGTCTCTGAAGTGTGCTGTCTACGACTGTATAGTCGTTCTATGGCAGAGTTGTGATTAGATGTAGATCCATACATCTGCATGAAATGGGTCTTAAAGTCGTCCCAATTCTTAGCAACGTGTTTAGTCCGTTTCCACCATAAGAGTTGGTCTCCCTTATCAAATACTGGAGAAAGATAAAGGAGCCTGTCTGCTTCAGGTATGCGCTTCTGTCTGACATACAAATCTAGCTCGTCTAAGAAATGCTCTGCTGTATCCAATTTAGGATCGAAGCGAGGAATAGGAATATTCTGATTACCTGCATAAATTATTGTAGGTTTTGTATGAGCAGAAACAACTGTTGGATTTCCTGTGGAATTCGCTGCCTCTGCTGAGAGATTAGCAGTCAAGGGAATAGATAATGTATTATCTGTTGTCTGCACAGACGACGGAGAATTATCAGAAATGGAATCTATATTATTCCTATGGCTTGTGTGAGCTGTGGCTTGTGGAGGAAAGATTGGAGGAGCCGAAGCAAGCGGAGAGTGACCAGCCTGACCTACATTCGCCGGGGAAGGAGGAATGGCCATGGCCTGTGGAGATATGGATTGCTCATGGCTAGCCGGAGCAGCCGAATAAAATGATGAATTACAACAGAGTTGCGGAGGGCTATTTGAGACATTTTCCTGTTTGTGAATAATGCTTATTTTATTTGCAATCGAGTTCAGAAAATCCTCATTTTTATCCATAGATAGAAAGCCTTGCTCTAATGTGCTGATTTTGTCTTCTACGGACGAAACCTTTTCAGATAAGTTCTGCACAAGTTTGAAACGAGTAACAATTTGCTCATCTAAAATTCTGGAGTATTCCTCCAATTTCTCATCAAGAGATTCTAGGATGTGATGATGGGTATGGAAACGATCCTTTACATATTGCGAAATATGTACTAAACTACCATCATGCGAAACTAAAGAGCATTTGTCATCTTGAGATTCAGCAAGATCATTAATAGCCACAAATAATTCATCTGAAAGATTAGTATGTTTATTATGCATATCTACCTGCCATTTATCATTAGTGTCAGCCAATGATTTCAATTTTTGAAAAATTTTTGATTTAAAGTCATTAATTGAATCTGTACATTGCTTAATATGAGTAGTTAACTGCTCATCAAAAATGAATGCTGGTCTGTCCCGATGTTTGGGACTTTGAGTACGTGGACCTGGTGATAGAGGAATTACCTCTGGAGAAAAATTATCCTGCTCAAAAGACGGATAGGAAAAATTATTTTTCTCTACCTCCTTCAATCTATTAGTTAAAAGAAGTTTCTTTTCACTATCGGGCATATTAGGATAATCTGCCTGTATCCTGTCTAGCAATTTCCGTTCCGCTATTTTCCTTTTCTGCACCAGGGCAGGGGAACCGTATATGAACCGACAGAAAATAGAGTAGATAGAGGAGAGAATGTAATATAAAATTGAAATTACAGTACCGAATATCACGAGACCAATGTAGAAATATTTGGAATTTACCCAGTCCATTATGTACGGAGGAATTATTTCTGTAACATTCATTTTAAGAAATATTAGTATTGATACAAAATAATGATTTACAAATACCAAACTGACCAATTCACTCAAAAACTGAAAAATGTAACTGAAAAATGTTTAGTTTTGAGTCAAAAATTCACGGTCGCCACATATAACACCTTAGCTCCCAATCTGGAGCTTGGGGGGAGGTGTATAGCTATTCTACTAGCTTACAGGTTCTAATTGTAGGAAATCCTGTACCTACAGATGAATATGGTCAGTTTGGTTATGCTATGAAATGATTTAAATCTATCATTTGAACATGCAACAAGTATATAGATAAAGAATAATTAAATATTTATTGCATATAATATATAGTCAGGATTTATATATTTAAGAATTATGATATAATACAATAACTTAAATTAAACTATAGAAAAAGGATGGATCTCACCCGAGAGGTAATATACAGAGGAGAAGAGATCCAGATTTATACATTTACACTAAAGTAGAAGTACAGAGAGATGATTCCAAGAGGAAGGTTGAAAGCCGAGTCTTGATTTACTCAGCGTACAGCTAGTATACTAAATTACATTGCTATTGACCATGCGCCCTATCTGGTTACATGGATATGGGTAGGCTTATACACCCTCAAAGCACAGACGTCATATATGGATCGTCCCCAAAATGGGAGAACAAATACTTGCTCAACTGTGGGAACTTGCATGTAAAGCAAAGCTCAGAAAGTAACTGGACTGGCGTGATCACTGTTTCGATTTTTCGTCGGCTAGGCAATTCCAGTTTTCTACAATAAAATATTTTCAATTATTTTGTGTTATTTATTTCTCATTATTTGTTTTATTCATTATTGCCTGTTTATCCTTTCATTTATTTACTATTTATCCATTATAGCTTTTTTGGGTAAGAGGAGAGGGTGTAATTTTTTAAATCCCTCATTGGGGAGAATGGCTGAAATCAAAGTTTTCGAAATCGTTGCTTATTTTTCTTTTGGCTATGAGGGTTTGGTTGTCATAAAACTGTTTTACACTGGGGGTAATTATTTTTGATATTTTCATTAAACGTGGACGTATTTTCTAAATCCCAGAATCATATCTTTCCGAAAACGTCGGTAAATTTCAAAAAAGTAATACATGTGGCAATGTGATAAAAACTTCAACTGCAACTCAGGATTTCAAATATAATTTTGGTGGAGCATTCTGTAAGTTCGCTTTAACCAACCTAAAAATGGAAATGGTCGGCTTTCATGGCGATTTTCGGTCCCTGTGAATTAATCAAACAATAGAAATCTGTAATAGAATGCTGAGCTGGGAAGACATATTCCTTTTGCTAATACACAATGAAAATTGCCTGTGTTAAATTAATTCACCGTGATAGAGAAGAGGCACTGAAGCCGATCAATGGTTTTTTAAGTTGGTAACGTTAAAACCAACTCATAGTACATTGAAGAATGAATATTCTATGTATGGTTGAGACAAGTAGAGCACGCTCAGAAATAAGACAATGAGGAAGTCAGAGAAAAACTGCATTGTAAAAACCATTGTACATCGGTTTCAATAACTTTTAGAATACACCATTTCTAATCACCAACAAAATCAAAATTGAAATTCATATAAATAAAAGAACAATTTGGAAACATTACTGATGAAAATAACGTAATTTTGGTTTTATCGAAATATGTGGGGCATTTGAGTAGTCAAAAAGTGAAAGTACAAATGATTACAAGTAAAACATTGCAAAATGTCATATTTTTTGAATTTTAATCCTTCTGGTTTACCGCAGAAATTTTTTTCTTCTTTAGTACAATGAACAATTCAACACACAATCCCATTTATCACTTTTTGCCTATTCCCACTTTCAGACCACTGAAACTACTATTCTGACTAACGACTAACACTAAAAAAGTTCATTGAGGTGGTTCAGTATAGTTCATCATGTGGGGATTTATATTATTTTTCGAGGCTATGCAATTTCTCTAACCCCTAATTTGAATTATAAATCATCATATTTAAAATAATTAAAATACTGTTGTGTAGACTTTTAATATTGATATAATAGGTTGCATTAATTACAATTGACGTGTCGATTTCTCATACATAAAATAACAGAAGAGAGTAAATGAACACCGTCAAGTGTCATTTTCATGGTGGTTATACATTTCCATCACAGCAGTAATTACTAAATGATCGTCTTTTTCTTCCCAACCAACTTTAATTTTACAGTTATTTAATCTTTACTGCAAGATTTGATTTGCTTATAATTGTTTCAGCGTTTTCTCACAAACAAATTTTATTTACAGCTGATTAGCATTAGCAGTAGCATTAAATAAATAATTAATGCGATTGGAACAACTACTCCTATATCAGAGATATGGCAAACAAAAACAACGGACAATAAAATGCAAATGGGTTAACATGTTGAAATTTATTGGATAAAGTCAAGAAATACTTTAAGTAAGAAGTTAAGAAATATGATTGTATTCATGCCATGTTGAAGGGGAAGGATAGGGATCAACGAAACCATGGTTTAACGAAAGCATCCTCTGCAATTCAGTTTTTGATATCTTTAATATTGAAGAATTTGAGAACACACTGAATGACCTGCATGTTAAAGGAAATAACATTAATGAAAATGTGAATGTAAAATTGAATAAGTATCACAAAACGTTAATAAATATACATTAATAAAGTTTTAAACTATTTCCTAGTCCCATTTTAAAAATAAGCAAATTCTTAAAATTTAATTTAAAAATTCGAGATTATTGGATTAAGCATCAATGGATTTCCTTCTCCAATGTTGAATCGCCATCCATAGAATTGAATGAGAAAGCCGGGATATCTTCTTCAGTTTGAAATACCTTCACCTAAGACAAATAATAAAATTTTAGTGTCAATTTAATCGGAGTATTTAGATGTAGCTTTCAATTTACCTCATATTTTGTCGTACCTCAAAAATAAATTTTCCACAATAAAAGTTGCATATATTCTATAAGGAGTAACTATTTTCCGACTATATTCATCATGCCACACAAAACCATTCATTTTTCACAAGTAATATTTATCCCATATGCTTCATGACTATGACTTTAGCACATTTTATTGCAAATTCTGGAAATAAGAAAAATATAATCAAACGTTAAGAGCGATGACACATATGGCAAAATCATTTATGAATGTAAATGAATACTATTGCAATGGTAGACGAATTTTAATGGACGAATGGCAAAATAACCTAAATTGTGGACAAATTGAGGTTTTATTTGTGGAAAATTATTTTCTAATAGTTACCGGAAATTATGAACATCTATTATGCTTAGTTTGAAAAGTAAAATATTTGTCAATTATTAAACTAAACCAAGGCAGATGAAAATTGCTGTGATTTTTCAAAGCTAAGGATATGCTGAAGGGACTAAAGCATTGTTTACGGTTTACCTCAAGCATAATTACCAAAAATTAATATTTTGTGAGCTGCGGAAGGTTTTCAGAAAAAGTCTCACATTTTTTGATAAATTCAAATAAATTCGGGCTTTTTTGGATATATACAAATAATTGTTTAGATAAGTTCAAATAAATTCGGACTTTTTTGAATAAGTTCAATATTCGAATTTTTTATTGTAAATGTAAGTATAGTTGAACAACCTAATGAAATGAAACTAATAAGAATTATAAACTTTTGACTGGAATTCTAGATTTCAGACTTGTCAGTATTACTTCTCAGTAGGTAGTCATTCATTTCACTATATATTTCTTTGGTTATTTGAAAAGAGCAGTAATTATGGTAATAATTGCAATTTTGACAACCTTGATAGTTATAATTATAAGGAGGCAACAGTAAGACACTGAAATTTTTTGGATTTCAAATTCTTCACCACTGCTATTTAGTCGTAGGTATTTCTTATCGAAATAGTAATTAGAAATGATAGACAATTAGCAAAGTAACCTAAGGTAGAGGAAAAATTGCTTCAAGTTTCATGTAAAACCTAAAGGTATGCTGAAGAGGAAGGATAGGGTTCAACGAAAGAGATAGCACAGAGCTTGGTTTACCGCAAGCATCCACATCAATTAAATTAGAGTGTAAGAGAATATAGTTTCACTTAACTCGCTGATGGCGGGGAATTCAAACTAGTTTTCCGTTTGAGCCACAATCATGATAAACAGCAGGAGGGTTTTGATATTTTAATGACGAAGAATTTGACAACAGACGGTATGACCTGGATATTAATGGAAACAATATTAATGCATATATACATACATAACAATAATTGGATACGTATTACAAAATCATCAAAGACTACCTTAATAAAGTTTTCAATCATTTACTTGTTAAATTTTATAAACGGAAGTTTTAAAATTTAATTTATAAGTTAATTTAAGAAGGATTACTAAAATATACCTTACTGCATTAAATAGTAATGTATATTTCGGTAGTTTTTATAATGATTTGTCCACCGTAGAATGAGAAATTCAGTTCGGAATGCCTTCGCAAGGGACCAATAATGAAAGTTTGTGTCAATCTGGACGGAATATTTAGTTTTTGCTTTCAATTTACACGTTTTAATATTCCATTACAATAAAGTATAGGTATTTATACTTTACAAATCAAAATGGACATTTTAATTATTAAAGTCATTTGTGGTGCAATATTAAGCTACATTTCCACACGATATAAAATTAAGGTGAAGCTGCAAATGCTCTCCAGTTTGTCTATTATTTCCTATTGAAAATTGCAATTTACATTATGTATTATGTAATTAACTATGTAATTATAAACAATTTTTTATTGTTATCATTTTGGAAACAATATCGATCTTAGATAACGAGCATTAATAGTTTAGTAATTTTACCAACCTCGACTCGGGTTTCAATTCAACAATGATAAGGTATTACATCACATCCTGTGCCAGATTTCATTGCCAATTCATCAATGTCCGAGAAATAGTATCGTTTGATTTTTCAAAGAGAACACTTAGTAAATACTGCCGGATAATTATTATATAATTCGTCGTCACTGTTTCTTGTATTTTTAATAAACGTTTCTATCTTTCTTAGTTCCCTTTTGAAAAGCTTTTCTATTTCTAGGCCACTGGTTATATTACGAACGTTTTAAAGGATGTATAGTATGGCCATAGTTTAGCAAAGTGCACCAAAAGTATTTTTTTAAATACTTTGCTCAAAATAAAATTTTTTGAGCAGCAAAATACAAAAACTGTATTTAAAATACATTTTTTTCGGCCCAAAATAAAATACTGTATTTTCAAAATACAATTTCAAAACACATTAAATTTTTTACGAAACTAAAGGTAGTAATGTTATTAGCCCGACCAAGGGCTTATAGAACGGGTGTGTCTGTCTGTGTGTGTGTGTTCGCACTCTAACTTTCGTAAATATTAATCAAAAATTTTTTTACTCCGGATTCGAACGAATTGGCCCTAGTCACAGGCTAAGTTCGTTGGCCAGGGAAATCCTATGAACGGTTTTCTGAAAATTCCTTGTGTCATAAAGCCGAGGAGATAGTCAACTCAATTTTCAGTAAAAAATATTAAATTTACCGCTTTTACTAAAAAGGGAATGAGATATACCCATACATTAATTTGCATAAGATCCAACTTTTTTGTGAATTTTATATCATCTCTCTCAGAAATTCATAAAGTAACTAAATGCAATGAAACCCGTTTTACAAATGTCATTTTAAGTGAGTTCTACAAAGATATTGTTGTTCAGAGCTGCACAATTTAAGAGTCTTTAATTATTTTTTTCTTAAATGACTTCATTTTAAAATGTTCCAATTAAAGAAAATATTTTAATATCAGAATTGCTTTGATATATTTCTAGGAATAATTCATAAAGAGAATAATGTCAAATTACGCTGCTTTACAAATGTCACTGGAGTTGAACTATAGAAAAAGTTTGCCTGTACCGAGAAAGGTGCCAATACAGGCCAAAATTTCAATTGGCCTTGCTTCACAAGTATCGTCCACCAATGGTTTGACAAAACATTGCTGTTCAAGAGAATTTAATCTGATTACACAGCTAAGTGGTTTATTTTACGATTTGCTATTAAATGGAAGCAAGTTATTTTAAAAGTTGCCTTGGCATGCTTCCAAAAAGAATTCAGCAAGTAGCTAAATTCAATCAAACTCGTTTACAAATGTCATTTTAAATGAGTTCTACAAAGATATTGTTGTTCAGAGCTGCACAATTTAAGAGTCTTTAAATCTTCTTTTTCTTTAATGACTTTTGTTTACAATGTTCTAATTAAAGAAGATATTATACTATCAGATTTGTTTTGATATATTTCTAGGAATAATTCACAAAGAGAATAATGTCAAATTTCGCTGCTTTACAAGTGTCGTTCTAGTGGACCTATAGAAATAATTTGCCTGTACCGAGAAAGGTACCAATACAGACCGAAATTTCAGTTGACATTGCTTTACAAGTATCGTCCACCAATGGTTTGACAACATGGCTTTTCAAGAGAATTTAATCAGCTTACGCCGCTAACTGGTTGATTTTACGAATGGCTATTAAATGGAAGCAAGTTATTTTAACATTTGTCTTGGATTGCTTCCCCAAGAAATTCATAAAGTAACTAAATGCAATGAAGCCCGTTTTACAAATGTCACTTTAAGTGAGTTCTACAAAAATATTGTTGTTCAGGGCTGCACAATTTAAGAGTCTTTAAATATTCTTTTTCTTAAATGACTTCATTTTAAAATGTTCCAATTAAAGAAAATATTTTAATATCAGAATTGCTTTGATATATTTCTAGGAATAATTCGCAAAGAGAACAATGTCACATTAGGCTACTTTAGAAATGTCGCTTTGTTTGACCCATAGAAATATTTTGCCTGTACCGAGAAAGGTACCAATATAGACCGAAATTTCAATTGACATTGCTTTACAAGTATCGTCCACCAATGGTTTGACAACATGGCTTTACAAGAGAATTTAATCAGCTTACGCCGCTAACTGGTTGATTTTACGAATGGCTATTAAATGGAAGCAAGTTATTTTAACATTTGTCTTGGATTGCTTCTCCAAGAAATTCATAAAGTAACTAAATGCAATGAAACCCGTTTAACAAATGTCATTTTAAGTGAGTTCTACAAAGATATTGTTGTTCAGAGCTGCACAATTTAAGAGTCTTTAAATATTTTTTTCTAAAATGACTTCATTTTAAAATGTTCCAATTTAAAAAAATATTTTAATATCAGAATTGCTTTGATATATTTCTAGGAATAATTCATAAAGAGAATAATGTCAAATTAGGCTACTTTAGAAATGTCGCTTGAGTGGAACTATAGAAATAATTTGCCTGTACCCAGAAAGGTACCAATATAGGCCGAAATTTCAGTTGACCTTGCTTTACAAGTATCGTCCACCAATGGTTTGACAAAACATTGCTAGTCAAGAGAATTTAATTTGATTACACCGCTAACTGGTTGATTTTACGATTTTCTAATAAATGGAAGCAAATTATTTTAAAAGTTGCCTTGGCATGCTTCCAAAACGAATTCAGAAGGTAGCTAAATTCAATCAAACCCGTTTACAAATGTCATTTTAAATGAGTTCTACAAAGATATTGTTGTTCAGAGCTGCACAATTTAAGAGTCTTTAAATATTCGTTTTCTTTAATGACTTTTGTTTACAATGTTCCAATTAAAGAAGATATTATACTATCAGATTTGCTTTGATATATTTCTAGGAATAATTCACAAAGAGAATAATGTCAAATTTCGCTGCTTTACAAGTGTCGTTCGAGTGGACCTATAGAAATAATTTGCCTGTACCGAGAAAGGTACCAATGCAGACCGAAATTTCAATTGACATTGCTTTACAAGTATCGTCCACCAATGGTTTGACAACATGGCTTTTCAAGAGAATTTAATCAGCTTACGCCGCTAACTGGTTGATTTTACGAATGGCTATTAAATGGAAGCAAGTTATTTTAACATTTGTTTGGATTGCTTCTCCAAGAAATTCATAAAGTAACTAAATGCAATGAAGCCCGTTTTACAAATGTCATTTTAAGTGAATTCTACAAAAATATTGTTGTTCAGGGCTGCACAATTTAAGAGTCTTTAAATATTCTTTTTCTTTAATGATTTTAGTTTAAAATGTTCCAAGTAAAGAAGATATTTTACTATCAAAATTGCTTTGATATATTTCTAGGAATAATTCACAAAGAGAATAATGTCAAATTACGCTGCTTTACAAATGTCACTGGTGTTGACCTATAGAAATAATTTGCCTGTACCGAGAAAGTTGCCAATACAGGCAAAAATTTCAATTGACCTTGCTTCACATGTATCGTCCACCAATGGTTTGACAAAACATTGCTGTTGCATAAACTTACATGTATCGAACAATTATGTAAACCTGTCCCTTACAACTTGACACAGGATAACCTTTCTGTCACATGTCGACAATTACTGAATAAATAAAGAAATTTTCAAAGATTCTCAAATTAAAAGGTTGGTGAAAATAATATTCAAATGTAAATAAAACTAATTTAGGAAAAGCTAGTTTCTTATCATCAAAAAATTGCTTTAGATGGATTTATTCGATTCCTCTACGGACAGCGATGGCGAAAATAGCATTCCTCAAAGAAAACGCAGAAGATTCAAGCCCAGAATTAATTTTACCGAAATTTCTGATCCTAATCAGTTCAGAGAAAAATTTCGACTTTGTGCTGAAGCTGTAGAATATGTTTTGCAACATATTGCAGAAAATTTGTCGCATACCACAGTTAGGAACTACGCTCTTTCCTCAGAACAACAGTTACTTGCTTCTCTACATTGGATGGGAAATGGCTCACAATATCATGGCGTGGCTGATATGCACGGATTACATAAATCTACTGTTCATCGATGTGTGAAAAAAGTATGCACATTGATTGTAGAAAAACTATTCCCACAAATAGTAAAATGGCCAGAACCACCTAATACGCAAATAGCAAGAAAGTTTTACGAATTTGCTGGATTTCCAAGAGTGGCAGGATGTATCGATGGATCCTTAATTACCATTGATGGACCAAGCGGATACGAAGGGGCGTATGTAGACCGCCATGGAAATCACAGCTTGAACTGCTTAGTAGTTTGTGGTCCAGATATGGAATTCTACTTTGCTAGTGCACGATGGCCAGGATCGGTTCATGATTCTAGGGTTTTAAGAAACTCAGCTCTGTATGAACGCTGGCAAGCAGGCTGGAGACCCTTTCCGGGAGCACTACTACTTGGCGACAGTGGATATTCACTAATAGAATGGTTACTTACACCGATAGAGCGGCCAGGAAACGAAATTGGAATACGGAAATATCTCAGGCGTTATAAGTCAACCCGAAGACTGGTCGAATGTTCGCTAGGAATACTTAAAGAAAAATTTCCTTGCCTAAACATTTGCGATTACAGCCGGAGGTTGCAGGGAAAGTCATTTTAAGTTGCATAACTCTCCACAATATTCAGAAAATGTTCATCACAGAGGACTACAATGTGGATGACTTCCCTATAACAAGTAAGCCAATAATATAAACATGCTTACTTGAGAAACTTGAACTATATGACATTACTTTAAAAATACTTAATTTTCCAGACGATTACGCAGAACTGAGTCAAGAACGACCCTCAGCGAATGCGACTGCGGTTTATGATGAAATAATTCGCTCCTTCGCTTCACAAATTGGAGATTAAGTTCATCTCATAAAATACGTTAATAGTCATAGGGGTAATTGTTGAGATTAGTGAGGTAATTGTCCTAGGATTGCAGAGTTACAAGAAATCAGTAGAAGTATTTAAAAAGTACGAGTAAAAATCAATTTGTAATATGCCTTAGAATTTAAAATGTTGAAAAGTGAAAGTTTGCCTGAAAAGCTTTAATTGAGTTATACATTTGTAATATTTTGAAAAGTTACAAAGTAGGCTATATTGTAAGGCAAAGATACTCGTCTAAAGACTCGTTAATTTCTATTTGTTTATGGTAAGGTATGTACCGGAAAAGTAAAGAAAATTATGTATTTGTTTTTTTCTAAATTGTATTTCTACATTTCAAAATGATTTGAATGTATACATTGAAGATAAAGTTGCGTAATAAATTGTTGGTGACTTAATTGCATTGTTTTTCAATTCCGAGCATTGTACACCTAAGAAGAAATATCACAGCTAGTAAATTCAATAAATACGTTTACTATTTATTCTTTCAAATGCAAAATAAAAACAATATGAAATATCTAAACTAGTAAGCTGGTAATTATTAAGTAGCGGAAGCTACTTTATAATAATGCCCTTCACAATCTGTCTGTCTGTCTGTCTGTCTGTCTGTCTGTCTGTCTGTCTGTTGGCTCTATAACTCCTGAACGGTTTAATATAATTCGCTAAAACTTTTTGTGTATGTTCTAGGGGTCCCGAGGAAGGTCCCCTGCGAAAATGGGTGTGATCGATAAATGACATCCACTAAAAAAGTTGATTAATATAGAGCCTAGAATTCCATGTATTACTAAAAACGTTAAGTTTGAGGACACAGGGTGTACCAAATATTGAAAAATTTTAAAATACGGTCTTCACCGTATAAAATTTTAAAATTGACTTTAACGCAATTATACAGTGTAACCGATCCTCAGAAAGCGTGCGCACACAATATAGGCTCCATTCTGGCTTATAAAAATAAAAAGATTTAGACTACTAATGGGAACGCATTTTAAAAATTTTAGCAAAGCGTGGAGGGCTTAATGTTATTTTATGGGTCAGAATGGAGCCTGCAGCGCTCCAGCGCGCTTTCTGATGTTCGGTAACGACGTATAATTAATAATTGCGTTAAAGTGCTTTTTTGATGATTTTTATTTTTGTCAATATTTGTTACACCCTGTGTCCTCAAACTTAACACAGGGCTAAAAGTGTTGTGTAGCTGAAAAGTTCTATCGAGAAAAGATAGGTGGCGTAAGTGGTGCATTCTTACTACTTATGTCATCTAACTTTTGTCTATGGGAAAATTGAGGTGCATTTTTAGCACCGAATTGAGGTGTTATAACTCTTGAACGCTTCGATACATATACTTAAAATTTTTCTATTGTGTTGCTACGGTTCAGAGGACATATGTGTCGCTTCTGCTACTTCATTAAGTGCATTGGTTGAATGGTTTATTAAGCTTATGTAATTGTAGTACTTATATTGTAGTACTAGTACTACTAGAAATCTTATATTTTAACTTGGATTGCTAATGCCAGACAAACAATTCTTATTTACTAGATATTTAGGTTTATAAGGATTGATTTGATGCCTCACTTAGGGTAAATATTATCTAGAAATGTCTTAGTGAGAGTTGAATGCTGCAATCGATGTTTCTTTTCCATTTCAAGAATTTCTAGTTTTCTCTTCATGTTTTCCAACTCAATTCCTTCTATTTGGACTTTCAATTTTTTAATTTTTAACTGCTGTTCTTCGGTTGGCTCTTTATTCGCTCGAGTTTTTTGGTTTGGTTTTGGAATCGTCTGTTTTGGGATGCTATTTACGGTTAATGGAGCACGATTTTGCGGGGTACTGGTATTGCTTACTAAATCCAAATTTTCCGATGTTGATGCTTCAACTGAGCTTGTTCCTGAAGATTCTGGTACTTGTATACCATGAATTACGGGAGAATCAGAACCAATTATGTCCAAAACGATCAAATCGCTTGCATCAAATTGTATAGCTTTTCCGCCAGATTTTCCTGTTTTTGCCTTGTGATCTCTTTTTTCCTAAGACAGTGCAATAAAATATCAAGCATTACAAACTATTTATTTATATGCCTTAATAACTTGAAATTTGATAAATTGGTTCATTGCAGTGCTTAAACTTACAATTGTACGCTTTCTCCAATTTTGCCATACGGTATCTCGCAAGTATTTCCAATCTCTTTCAAGTGTAAGGAGTCCAAGTGCTTTACTTTCTTCGGTAATAATTTTCCAAGCGTTTTGCTTATCTTGTTTTGTTAATCCATTGGAAAACTTTCCAAATAGAGTTTCTTTGTTTTCTCTAATACTAGTTAAAACAGTTATTTTTACTTTTTCGGACATGTTGAAATGCTTTTTGAAATTTTATGAATACGGAAGTGTTCGAAACAGCTAATGAAAAATGTTTTACATTGATAAAAGGATTACCATTATTAGTCTCTGAGCTTTTTAAAATCTCCCACCAATTTTCTTCTCTTCAAAATCATCCTTTAATGCAGTTGCTACTGGGGACGAATGGTCAAACTTGTCGGGTCTTGACAACCCTTGTAACTTGTCATGACAATAGCTTAAAATTATATGCAACACAATTTACAATCACTTGTCGTAAATCCCATGTAATTGTAAACTTGTTACCTGTAGGACTTGTAATTATATGCAACAAGCCCCTGATTACACAGCTAAGTGGTTGATTTTACGATTTTACGAAGGAAGTAACTGCCTATTCAATCTAAGTACCAGATCGAACACATTTCCGAAATTAAACATGAATTTCAAAAGATCGGCCACTTTCCAGAAATCTGTATTTAGTGTGGCAATTACAGCCTGGAATAAACTTCCCCGAAAATGTGTATACAAAGATATTAGTCATAACTTATTGATAGATGCTGTGAAACAACTGGTTATTTCTGAAAGGGAACTAATATATGTTAAATAATACTGCACTACTAATCTGTTTCTATCTTATGTGCTCAGAAAACTCTTTAGGTTTAATTTTAATAAATGTTGTAAATTATTTTTATTTTCCCCCAAGTGTCCACAGGGGAAGAACAGTTTCATATTACTGATTTTACTCTTAATGATTAAATGGCCTGTATTTTGTACAATGTACCGAATTTGACACATTAATAAATCTGGACTGAACTGAACATTCTTCAATGTACGGTGAACTCTTTCTTTCTAAGGTTACCAACCTAAAAAAAACCAGTGATCTGCCTCCGTGCAGCTTCTCTGTCACAGAGAATTAATTAAACAAAGGAATTTTGCATTTTCAATTAACTAAACAAAAGTATGCTTCACTCAATTTAATTTGTCCGACTTTTTTTGAATTTCTCCAAAAAAGTCCGACTTTTTTTGAATTTCTCCAAAAAAGTACGACTTTTTTGAATTTTTCCAAAAAAGTCCGACTTTTTTTGACTTTATCCAAAAAAGTTCACATTATTTGAATTTATCTATGAAAGTTCACATTATTTGAATTTACCTATAAAAGTTCACATGATTTGAATTTATCTATAAAAGTTCACATGATTTGAATTTATCTATAAAAGTTCACATTATTTGTATTTATCCAAAAGAGTTCACATTATTTGAATGTATCCAAAAAAGTTCGACTTTATTTGAATTTATCCAAAATAGTCCGACTTTATTTGAATTTATCAAAAATAGTCAAAATTTATTTAAGTTCACTTCAAAGCATACTGAACCTTGCAATACCCTAATTGCTAAGATGCTTAGGGCAAACTATGCTTTAGTTGAACCCTATCCTTCCCCTTCAGCATTTATTTAACTTTAACATGAAATTGAAGCAATTTATCATCAATCTTTTTTTTAATTAAGAGATATTTGACTCTTCATTTTAAATGTATGATGTGTTCATCATTTCTGATTACTTTTTCAAAATAAATATGATTTCCACAAATAAAATCTCAAATTATTCACAACTAAGATTATTTTGCCACAATATTTGTCAATCATCGAAATAATGCTTATTTTACATCTGTAGTAATGATTTCATTGCATGACGAAACTTGAGAAATGATTCATAAAATCACTCTCAAAGAAAAACTGTTTTTGAGGAATGGACCTACGGGATAGCCGGGTAGACTCAAATTGAACAAAAACTGCTTCAACTTTAACACATGTTTTTACAAATTAAAAGGCATAACCAAGTTTTAAGAAATCATAAGAATGCAAAATGAATATTATTAAGGTGACAGACTAATGTGGTGGCAAAATGGCCCTAGTTGTGGTCAACTTGCGATTTTACTTGTGGAAAATTATTTTGGAATGGTGACTCGACATGGTAATCACCTCGTATGCGTAGTGTGAAGAGTCAAATATTCGAATTGGAAAACTAAACCCAAATAGATGAAAAATTCCTTTAGTTTTCATGTCAACGCTAAGTGTATGCTGAAGGGGAAGGATATGGTTCAACTATATTAGTACGGTGGAAAACGTAGCTGTTTTTTCAGCAAAAAATAGGATTACGTAGAGAATACGTGGGAGATTACGCTGTGAAGAATACCTAGTTCGTTTATTGTTTTTCTTTGAAATAGCAATTTAAATCATGGCAATTATTTTTATTGCTTTCATTTGACTGGCTAACGAACTTTAAAAAGACATCAACTAAATTAATTCTTTAGTAAAACCAACCACGGTTTCTGATGCGGTCTCAGTCCAACAACGATAAGGTATTACATAACACCCTGTGTCACATTTCTGTGGCAATTCATCATTAGCTGAAAAGAAACAAAACCTTTGTAAGTACTGACAAATAATTATAAAATCATTTCTAGTCACAGTTTACTGTAATTTTCTTTATTTGAACAAAATATTTATCAAAAATACTATTGGGATGAAAACGTAAACACTTCAATAGTATACAGCTAAATATTTTTCAAAAGAACTTTGCACAGGGTTCCATTCTTACTAGGGATCAGTGGAGATTGATTTTTTGATATTACAATCATCAGTATGACCTCTGAGGCGCTTCAAAAGTATCCGTTTTGCATGCAATGAAGGTCTGAGGAGTAGAACAATGACTTTCTGAAATTCATTGCTTCACTTTACTAAGCTAAGCACTACAATTCTGTCAAAAAGAATGGCATTTAGTGTAACTATTTCCTATCATTTAATATCCAAATTGAAAAAGTCAGGTGTAGTTATACCCAAGGCTAAAAAAGATTTATGCGATAGCTTTTGAAACACGATGTGGATAAACTTCATTGAAATAATTTTATGGTTTTATTGTCATGATATCATGTAGAAGCGTTATACCATGTAAACTAATGGTGCCATTTTTGAAAATTCATTTTTCCTATCGCTTTAGTTAGTTTATTTTATAAAAATCAATACACTCTAAAAACTAAGTACTAATACATGCGTACTAAAGCGATATTAAATACATCCGTACTAATTTTTATACGGACACCAAAATCATGTGTACTGAAAATCGGTACGCACTGAGTACTGACGGCATTAATACGGCGTTTGCGACATTGTTCGTAAACATCAGTATGCAAGCCGTACTGTTTTAACACAGAGACATCCATCCTTACTATTGTTTCCATTCCGTACTCACAATAAGTACGGTGCTGTACTGTGTGCGCAAAAACGAGGGACCGAAATCATTTCCTTTGTGAAGAAAATGTTTTTCGTAATCTAGAGGCGATCGCAGCTGTGTATTCACAACTGCAACTAAAAAAACTCCGGCCAAGCAGTATCATTAGCCCGACCTTCGGTCGGTCTAATGAGACTGCTTGCTCTCCGTTTGCATCCCGTTCTCGGACTGGGTAGCCGTTTGTGACTCCGGGCAGCAACCACATTAGCACGACCTGCGGTCGTGCCAATGTGATTGACTGCCCTCCGTTATATAACCCGTTGGCGGGCTTGACACCCTGTAGTTGACACCCTGTCGTAGACACCCTGTAGACATTTATTAGAAAAGTAAGACACCAATGGACAAATAAGAAAGTATTTTGAGATGTAAATATTAAAATTTTGAGAAGCAAATATTGAAATTTTGAGAAGCAAATATTGAAATTTTGAGAAGCAAATATTGAAATTTTGAGAAGCAAATATTGAAATTTTGAGAAGCAAATATTGAAATTTTGAAAAGCAAATTTTCAAATTTTGAAAAGCAAATTTTCAAATTTTGAAAAGCAAATTTTCAAATTTTGAAAAGCAAATTTTCAAATTTTGAAAAGCAAATTTTCAAATTTTGAAAAGCAAATTTTCAAATTTTGAAAAGCAAATTTTCAAATTTTGAAAAGCAAATTTTCAAATTTTGAAAAGCAAATTTTCAAATTTTGAAAAGCAAATTTTCAAATTTTGAAAAGCAAATTTTCAAATTTTGAAAAGCAAATTTTCAAATTTTGAGAAGCAAATTTTCAAATTTTGAAAAGCAAATTTTCAAATTTTGAGAAGCAAATTTCCAAATTTTGAGAAGCAAATTTCCAAATTTTGAGAAGCAAATTTTCAAATTTTGAGAAGCAAATTTTCAAATTTTGAGAAGCAAATTTCCAAATTTTGAGAAGCAAATTTCCAAATTTTGAGAAGCAAATTTTCAAATTTTGAGAAGCAAATTTTCACATTTTGAGAAGCAAATTTTCAAATTTTGAGAAGCAAATTTTCAAATTTTGATAAGCCGGTTAATATTTTTAATGCTATCCCGCTAACAAAGCAAAGGAAGCACATTTTAAATTGGAATGTCTTCATTTTTTGAATGCAAATTTTGCCATAATTAATTGAATTCTATTACTTGTAAATCAGAATCGATATAAAATTCACGGAAAGGTTGACCTTATGGAATTTAATTTATGGGTTTGTCAAATTCCTTTATTATTAAAAACGGTGAAATTAAAATTTTGACTAAAAGTTGAATTGACTATCTTTTCGGCCATATGACAATTAAGGAATTTTGAGAAAACCGTTGGTACAATTTTCCTGGCCAACGAACTTAGCCTGTAACTGGGGCCAATTCGTTCAAATCCGAAGTAAAAAAATTTTTGATTAACATTTACGAAAGTTAGAGACCTAACAGACAGACAGACAGACAACACCGTTCCATAAGCCCTCGGTCGGGCTAATAGAGTTTAGCAATGTTTTCCATTTTGGGGGAACGGAATCTTCAAGGGGACAACGAAATCTTTCAAGGTAAGCCAATTAATATAATTTACACAAACAAATAATGAACTAATAACAAATATTAATTTAATAGTTACAATTATTACAATTAGATTTACAATTACCATTATTGTAATTGCAAATCTAATGAAATTGTAATTACAATCACAATTAGATTTGCCATTACAATTATTGTAATTGTAAATCTAATGAAATTGTACTAGTTACAATTACAATTAGATTTACAATTGTAATTGTAAATCTGATGAAATTGTAATTAGCAATGCAAATACTTTACAAAGAATATAATATATAGAATAAAAGATAAATAAAAATTTTAAAATTTATGTATTACTTGGCTGTACATTTTATTTCTAGGATTACTATATTGCATACTAGAAAATGGTACATCAATTCTCTTCATAAGCATGCTAGGTACTGCACAAGAATGTTTTAAGTAGTCATCGGAAATACTGCCCATACTAGGGGTAGTTTAATGCGTACTAGAAATTAATATGTCGCGTATTGAGAAACGTTTAATGGTGTACTGTATAGGAATACGGTGCGTACTGATAGCTTGCAAATATGTCAATATGAGTTCTAGTACAACAGTACTCGTCAATAGTACTCATTCCATACCGATATTAAGTACGAATGATCTTGCTGGTTTCAGTACGCATTAAGTACTCATTATAAGTTCTAATCGCTCGAATCCCAAAAATCGATACGTCCGTACGCTTGTTCTTTACGGTTGTACTTAGCTACTGTACGTTTTTTAGCCCGACGAAGGGCTTATAGAACGGGTGTGTCTGTCTGTGTGTGTGTGTGTTCGCACTCTAACTTTCGTAAATATTAATCAAAAATTTTTTTACTCCGGATTCGAACGAATTGGCCCTAGTCACAGGCTAAGTTCGTTGGCCAGGGAAATCCTATGAACGGTTTTCTGAAAATTCCTTATGTGTCATAAAGCCGAGGAGATAGTCAATTCAATTTTCAATAAAAAATATTAAATTTACCGCTTTTAATAAAAAGGGAATGAGATATACCCATACATTAATTTGCATAAGATCCAACTTTTTTGTGAATTTTATATCATCTCTATTTTACAAGTAATAGAAATAAATAAATTATACCAAAATTTGCTTTTAAAAAAGAGGAGATTTCAATCTCAAAATTGCTTCTTTTGCTTTGCTAGCGGGATAGCATTAAAATTGTTTACCCATTTCTCAAAATTTGAAAATTTGCTTCCCAAAATTTGGAATTATGCTTCTCAAAATTTGGAAAATTGCTTCTCAAAATTTGGAAATTGGCTTCCCAAAATTTGGAAATTTGCTTCTCAAAATTTGGAAATTTGCTTCTCAAAATTTGGAAATTTGCTTCTCAAAATTTGGAAATTTGCTTCTCAAAATTTGGAAATTTGCTTCTCAAAATTTGGAAATTTGCTTCTCAAAATTTGGATATTTGCTTCTCAAAATTTGGAAATTTGCTTCTCAAAATTTGGAAACTTGCTTCTCAAAATTTGGAAACTTGCTTCTCAAAATTTGGAAATCTGCTTCTCAAAATTTGGAAACTTGCTTCTCAATATTTAGAAATTACTTTCTCAAAATTTGGAAATTTGCTTCTCAAAATTCGGAAATTTACTTTTTAGCTTTTGGAAATTTTGTTCTCAACATTTGGAAATTTCCATTTTAGGGTTCCAAGTCCGCTAACGGGTTGTATAACGGAGGGCAGTCAATCGCATTGGCAAGACCGCAGGTCGCGCTAATGTGGTTGCTGCACGGAGTCACTAACGCCTACCGTGTCCGAGAACGAGCGCGAACGAAGGGCAAGGAAGTATCATTAGACCGACCGAAGGTCGGGCTAATGATACTGCTTGGCCGGAGTTTTTAAGAGGATAGAGAACCCAAGCATTGCAATCGCTGCATATAGCGTTACGTTAGTTTTGCACCTATATACATGTAGAACCTAGTCCCAGTTGCAGCGACAGTAAAGGATTTCGCGCCAGTACCTATCCCATGTATTAACTCAATTTTGAAATAGCTCTAATTTTGTCACAATTATTTTTGGAAAACTGGTAGCACCTTTACAGACTATAAAAACCTGGAGATTTCAGTTCCGGTCTTCAAAAAATTTAGAAAAATTTTAATTAGCCACAATCTAGAGAGAGTGCTTTTTACTGTTTTGGTGTAGGAACTGATACACAGGGCAGACTTAACGGTCAACACAGCTTTACACTCTTGCCTTCCCTATAACTAAAAAGTCAATATTTTCAAAGAATTAAATTCATGAAATTAATACGTTTAGTGAATGAGCGTTTTGTATGTATTTATTTAACTTTATTAACATCGCTTTAGAAAAGTACTTTGACAAGTTGGAGGGAGGGGACAATGGATTAGACATCAGTTCAAAGAATGATTGGGTGATTTATTAAGCGTCTGGCCCAAGTCGTAGTTAAAGGTGAAGACTTTTCCTCTACATTTATTGACAACAGTTTCTCCATGGCATGATAACTTTCTATTCCTCCATTATACGATATTGGACAGCTTTGAAGTATATTTTCTTATATATAACTTATAACGTAAGTAGTACAAGATGTATGTTGCAAAATTCCAGTAACCATGGAAATCTTATTTCATCTAACAGAAACTTATAACTTATGACGTAACTTATAATTATAATTACATTTAACCAACGAGACAATTTTTGCCATATAACTTATAATTATATGTGTTAAGTGATAAGTTATATTATGTGATACGTCAACCTTGCACTGACTATCTAATAGTACAACCCCTATACAGATGGTGAGATGATCTAAGTATATGTGTTTAGCAAAAAAGTTCTGATACTGGAGAATCGATATTAAATTATTATCAAGGCCAATAAAGAAATTATTTTGCAAAGTTTGGTCTTCGTCCATTATCATAAAGCATTTTGATTTTTTTTACTAAAGAACAAAATCACAAAAAGAAAGAAATGAAATTTGGCAAGAAATGTTTAAATTCACCGCGGAAAGTGAGTCACCTAAAACTACTATACACTCTCTTGAATTCTAACCTAATTGCTATTCATGCATGCTGTAGAGCATGCTTTAGTTGAACCTTCCATTTCAGCTTATCCTTAAGGCTGCTTCTAGTCATATAGAATGGATTCTGAAGTCTGCGAGAAAGAAATGACCTTGAACTGAAGATAATCATAAATCGTGTGTCTACAACAATTGCAAGCAATAGTAAACAAATAATTAGCTGTGTATGCTTTATTTATTTACTCATTTCAGTTAACTATATTCTGTACAAAGAAGAGTCATTTCAGGTTTCCCCGAAATCCCAAAGTCATTGAGTAATAACGTTGTTTGCCTGCATATTTGTTTGTATCTGTATAATGTTTCGGTTGGATATAAGTGCCTAATAAGCTAAACTCTGTGTTTTAGGTCTGGTCAGCCTATTTAATCTTATTATCAATGTGAGATAATTACCACAGGACTTATGAGTACTAATTTTTCCAAAATATTATTAAAAATGAACACAGGTAACAGGTATATGTTTTTGTGTACTCAAGAACACGACAATATGTAAGATCTGTCAACGTAAACATTAGAAATAATAATTATAAACCCGCCTCTCACAGCCCAACTCCATTTAAAATGTAAAATTATTTACTGACTATTAACATTATTGTAAAGATGTAAAGACCAACGGTCATATCGTAAAACAATAAAAACCTATCTATCTATCTATCATTGAGTAATAATCCTATTGGCTTGAATTTTCAATGTAAATTTCAAAAATCCATATTTGAGGATTTTCTGAAATTTTGGAGAGTCATGATTTACAAATTCGAAAAGAGGACAAAAATATGTAGAGTAGGGACCACAACCTTTGTTTTCTGGAAATCTACCCTCAATTACAATCACCATCGTGTTTTATCTGTCTCACCATGTTATAAGAATAGGAACAAATTCTTGTCATTTTGACTTTTCAAATTGCAATAAAATTTTTTTAAAAAGTGTTTTATATTTTGAAGCACGGTGGTCCCTCGGAAAAAAGTTTCATAGGACAGAGAATTTCATAGGAGGCACTCCAAAGTCAAATTCGGTCCCATATATGAGTAATATGAAATTTAGATTTACTCTGTAAATGAATAGAAGCAGCCTTGACCATGATATGAAAATTGAAGCAATATTTCATGTACTTTGGGTAACATTCCTAATGGACAAACGAAGACGGTGCAGCACTATTGACTGATAGTGGTTATGCATTTATGTATTAGTAAAAATCATTGGTAAAATCAGTGAAAAAACTTAACTAGAAAAGTAACTTACGACAATCGAAATCAGTTCTAGGTATATTATTTTACAAGCAATGAATACTTAAGAACGTTTCGTTCAATAAATGTTTTCTTTATTATTCCAATATTATTACTGAAATAATGCCAATATTGATCGTTACACGACCTTCTTTTGGCCTCATCCCAAATCCAAAATAAACTCTAAATGACATTCCTTTATATACCAGTGGTATGGACTCTTAAAGTATTACAACTTACTCGGTCTTAAAATTTCTTACTTAATAACTTCAAATTTCAAGGTTTAAGTTTTGTTTAGCTTAGAAATGTTTGAATTCGCCGCCGACAGCGATTCACGTGAAACTACGCTCTCTTGCATTCTAACTTCCTATTGATGCTTGCGGTAAATCATATTATTGAACCTTTTCCTTTCCCTTTAGCCTTAGTATTGACATGAAAATTGATGTCAAAAGTTAAAATATCGTCACTTTATTGTACACAATATATTTATGCTCTCAGTAATGAAATTTGCAATGTTTTAATTTCTTTTTTATTATTTGCTTATTGTTGATTTATGAAAAGACGAATTTTATCTAATTGTGTCTACTAATTAATAAAGTATTGAACGATTATATCTGTAATTATAAAATTGGCAAAATCTCGCTGTTAATTTTTAGTTCAGATATTTACGGTCCTCCTAGTAGTTTAAAAAAAATTATTTTAAGGAGTCTTCACAAAATCTTAGCACATTTTCACTAAACGACTTTTACAGCAACAATGGTAGTCCGAAAGTCAGACTGATGACAGGAAAGCGACCCTTTTAATGCATATTAAAGTATTTTGATCGTTTACATTCATGGATAATTTCAGTTCTTTTTAAATCATTTTTAAAGAACAGTTAAATTGTTCCCAGAGACACCACAATCATGGACATATTAATTTAATTTTATGGCCTTTTTCAATTATTTCAGAGACTCTCTAAATTATTTTAGGAACCCATTAAATGCAACCCCGATAAAATTGTGTTTCTTACAATTCAAATTATTACTGAAAAGATGCACTTTCAAGATTTTTCGTTACATGACTTTTGTCACTTCCCAAATCCAAAACCAAATGTACATTCCACTTTACATCTACAACGCAGTCAGCAAGACCAAATCGTTCCCCTTCAGCATACTGTTAGCCTTGTCATGAAAATTGAAGGGGTGAGACCATAGGAAATTTAACTTGGCAATCGAATATCGTTTTGTGTTAGATGTTTATGAGTGAGTGGACTGTATTTTATATTGATGGTAGTTTGGGATTTGTGACAATAAATAGGCCAATCCTAATTACGTACAAAAATGTGGACAACAGTTAAAATGTAGTTTTATAATCTATTTTTTATAAATTAATTTAACTGGATCACATGGAGAAAAGTACTGAATAATAGTTTTCAGAGAGGATGAGAGAATGAGCACACGCTCGGTAAGTTTATTGCTACTTGAATGCTGAGAGAGTTGGAAAATGTGAAAAGATGCTAAGTATATTGAAATTAATTTGGCGGTAAAGAAAACTCTAAACTCTATGGCTACTCACTAGAAGTATAGGCTCGAACATTCCGCCCACTTTGGATTAGCATAATCCAAGAAATTACATGAAATCAAAAATAATGAAAGGAAAGTAAGGAGTGTAAATTAATTGAATAGCTTAACTAAATTAATTTATGGGCAAAAGACAGTTTTGCAATTGGCCGCTGAAAATCCCCAGTGGCAGTCTTGAGAGGCACAACACGCACGATATCATCCTTGCCCGGATGAAGAGCAGTAACTCTCCCCATTTTCCACTTTAAAAGAGAGAGGTTTTCAATTTTAACAAAACCAAATCACCGATTTTGTACTTGTCCTTGGCAATGAGCCATTTTGATTTTTGTTGCAGTTGAGTAAGATACTCTGCTGACCATCTTTTCCAAAAATGCTGGAACACTTGCTGCGTCCGTTGCCATCTTGAAAGACGATTTTCAGATGTATCCGTAAAGTCCGGTTGAGGTATAGAGTTTAGAGCATCCCCAATTAGGAAATGCCCAGGCGTCAGAGCTCAGAAGTCACTTGGGTCATTTGATAAGGCTGAGATAGGCCGAGAATTGAGACATGCTTCGACTTGAGCCAAGACAGTCAACATTTCTTCAATTGTAAAAGTCGCATTTCCCATCATGCGCTTTAAATGGTGTTTTGCTGACTTAATTCCAGCTTCCCAACCCAACCTCCATTCAGTTGCACCAGGAATCCTATACAAAGTAGAAGCAAAAGCACATTAAAGATGCTACGCTCTTAGTAGCACTATATGGTTTCAACTCAAGCATGTAAAGGCATCCCAAAAGAAATAAATGTACCGCAAAATACGTGATTCTGCAATTACATTTAAAAATCCATTTCAGTATACTCAATGTAGAACAAGCGAAATGTAAGCGAATGTATTGGCGAAATCCGTTGAGTAAAAGCAAGGTTAGCAGAAGGTAAATTTCAGTAGTTTTTACTATCCTAAATAGAGCAAATCAAAAAATTGCAAAATCTCATTTCAGGCAGTGAATTTTTAAAAGCGGCGGGAATTCGGCATTGGTTCTTCAGGTGTTTTCAATTGAAGCGACAGAAATAAGCCTCTTTTGCCTATAATTTTTTACTAAAAGTAATGTAACAAAAGCATTTATTTCAAAAATCTTTATTTAGCTACAGTTTTAGTAAAAGCACGTCAAAGCGTTATGAACACCGTCACACGTTTTCGTGAGAGGACATAGTAAGCCACCTGAAATGAATTGCATGTAAACTTTTTGAAATACACTGAAAATGCAATTTTGGTGCACTTTTACAGTTCCCGTATTGGCAAAATCCGTTGAGTAAAAGCAAGGTTAGCAGAAGGTAAATTTTAGTAGTTTTTACTGTCTAAAATAGAGCAAATCAAAAATTTGCAAAATCTCATTTCTGGTACTGAATTTGTAAAAGCGGTGTGAAACCGGCATTGGTTCTCCAGGTGTTTTCAATAGAAGCGACAGAAATAAGCCTCTTTTGCCTATAATTTTTTACTAAAAGCAATGTAACAAAAGCATTTATTTCAAAAATCTTTATTTAGCTACAGTTTTAGTAAAAGCACGTCAAAGCGTTATGAACACCGTCACACGTTTTCGTGAGAGGACATAGTAAGCCACCTGAAATGAATTGCATGTAAACTTTTTGAAATACACTGAAAATGCAATTTTGGTGCACTTTTACAGTTCCCGTATTGGCAAAATCCGTTGAGTAAAAGCAAGGTTAGCAGAAGGTAAATTTTAGTAGTTTTTACTGTCTAAAATAGAGCAAATCAAAAATTTGCAAAATCTCATTTCTGGTACTGAATTTGTAAAAGCGGTGTGAAACCGGCATTGGTTCTCCAGGTGTTTTCAATAGAAGCGACAGAAATAAGCCTCTTTTGCCTATAATTTTTTACTAAAAGCAATGTAACAAAAGCATTTATTTCAAAAATCTTTATTTAGCTACAGTTTTAGTAAAAGCACGTCAAAGCGTTATGAACACCGTCACACGTTTTCGTGAGAGGACATAGTAAGCCACCTGAAATGAATTGCATGTAAACTTTTTGAAATACACTGAAAATGCAATTTTGGTGCACTTTTACAGTTCCCGTATTGGCAAAATCCGTTGAGTAAAAGCAAGGTTAGCAGAAGGTAAATTTTAGTAGTTTTTACTGTCTAAAATAGAGCAAATCAAAAATTTGCAAAATCTCATTTCTGGTACTGAATTTGTAAAAGCGGTGTGAAACCGGCATTGGTTCTCCAGGTGTTTTCAATAGAAGCGACAGAAATAAGCCTCTTTTGCCTATAATTTTTTACTAAAAGCAATGTAACAAAAGCATTTATTTCAAAAATCTTTATTTAGCTACAGTTTTAGTAAAAGCACGTCAAAGCGTTATGAACACCGTCACACGTTTTCGTGAGAGGACATAGTAAGCCACCTGAAATGAATTGCATGTAAACTTTTTGAAATACACTGAAAATGCAATTTTGGTGCACTTTTACAGTTCCCGTATTGGCAAAATCCGTTGAGTAAAAGCAAGGTTAGCAGAAGGTAAATTTTAGTAGTTTTTACTGTCTAAAATAGAGCAAATCAAAAATTTGCAAAATCTCATTTCTGGTACTGAATTTGTAAAAGCGGTGTGAAACCGGCATTGGTTCTCCAGGTGTTTTCAATAGAAGCGACAGAAATAAGCCTCTTTTGCCTATAATTTTTTACTAAAAGCAATGTAACAAAAGCATTTATTTCAAAAATCTCTATTAAATTCTGTAATTACACTGAAAAGTCAATTTTAGTATACACAATTTACAGTTCCCGTATTGGCGAAATCCGTTGAGGTAAAGGAAGGTTTGATGAGGGAAAACTTTATTCTCCTTAGTTTTTACTATAATAAATAGAATAAATCAAAAATTTGAAAAATCTCATTTCAGGTACTTAATTTGTAAAGGCGGCGTGAAACCGGCATTGGCTATACAGGTGTTTTCAATAGAAGCGACAGAAATAAGCCTCCTTTGCCTACAATTTTTTACTAAAGGTAATGTAACAAAAACATTTATTACAAAAATCTCTATTTAGGTACAGTTTTAGTAAAAGCACGTCAAAGCGTTATGAACACCGTTATACGTTTTCGAGAGAGGACATAGTAAGCCACCTGAAATGAATTGCATGTAAACTCAGAGATTTTTGAAATACACTGAAAATGCAATTTTGGTGCACTTTTACAGTTCCCGTATTGGCGAAATTTGTTGAGTAAAATCAAGGTTAGCTGAAGGTAAATTACCTAAGTCAAGATGAATCCAAATCAGAGGTATTATTCAAATCGGTCAATGGCTTCACGAGTTATCTTGTTAAAATACATTGGTAAATACGGACAGACAACACAGTTCCATAACAGAGCCTCTGGCTCGCTAAAAATGTACCCCAAAATAAGCGATTCTGCAATTACACTGAAAAGTCAATTTTAGTGTACAGAATTTACAGTTCCCGTATTGGCGAAATCCGTTGAGGTAAAGGAAGGTTTGATGAGGGAAAACTTTATTCTCCTTAGTTTTTACTATAATAAATAGAACAAATCAAAAATTTGATTAATCTCATTTCAGGTACTGAATTTATAAAGGCGGCGTAAAACCGGCATTAGTTCTCTGGTGTTTTCAATAGAAGCGACAGAAATAAGCTACATTTCCCAGCATTTGGATTATAAAAAAATAAAACGAAATCAAATATTTCAAAAATCCCTATCAGCTGAAGTAGTAGCAAAAGCACATTAAAGATGCTACGCTCTTAGTAGCACTATATGGATTCAACAAAAGCATGTAAAGCCATCCCAAAAGAAATAAATGTACCTCAAAATAAGTGATTCTGCAATTACATTTAAAAATCCATTTCAGTATACTCAATGTAGAACAAGCGAAATGTAAGCGAATGTATTGGCGAAATCCGTTGAGTAAAAGCAAGGTTAGCAGAAGGTAAATTTTATTAGTTTTTACTATCCTAAATAGAGCAAATCAAAAAATTGCAAAATCTCATTTCAGGCAGTGAATTTGTAAAAGCGGCGGGAAACCGGCATTGGTTCTCCAGGTGTTTTCAATTGAAGCGACAGAAATAAGCCTCTTTTGCCTATAATTTTTTACTAAAGGTAATGTAACAAAAACATTTATTACAAAAATCTCTATTTAGGTACAGTTTTAGTAAAAGCACGTCAAAGCGTTATGAACACCGTTATACGTTTTCGAGAGAGGACATAGTAAGCCACCTGAAATGAATTGCATGTAAACTCAGAGATTTTTGAAATACACTGAAAATGCAATTTTGGTGCACTTTTACAGTTCCCGTATTGGCGAAATTTGTTGAGTAAAATCAAGGTTAGCTGAAGGTAAATTACCTAAGTCAAGATGAATCCAAATCAGAGGTATTATTCAAATCGGTCAATGGCTTCACGAGTTATCTTGTTAAAATACATTGGTAAATACGGACAGACAACACAGTTCCATAACAGAGCCTCTGGCTCGCTAAAAATGTACCCCAAAATAAGCGATTCTGCAATTACACTGAAAAGTCAATTTTAGTGTACAGAATTTACAGTTCCCGTATTGGCGAAATCCGTTGAGGTAAAGGAAGGTTTGATGAGGGAAAACTTTATTCTCCTTAGTTTTTACTATAATAAATAGAACAAATCAAAAATTTGATTAATCTCATTTCAGGTACTGAATTTATAAAGGCGGCGTGAAACCGGCATTAGTTCTCTGGTGTTTTCAATAGAAGCGACAGAAATAAGCTACATTTCCCAGCATTTGGATTATAAAAAAATAAAACGAAATCAAATATTTCAAAAATCCCTATCAGCTGAAGTAGTAGCAAAAGCACATTAAAGATGCTACGCTCTTAGTAGCACTATATGGATTCAACAAAAGCATGTAAAGGCATCCCAAAAGAAATAAATGTACCTCAAAATAAGTGATTCTGCAATTACATTTAAAAATCCATTTCAGTATACTCAATGTAGAACAAGCGAAATGTAAGCGAATGTATTGGCGAAATCCGTTGAGTAAAAGCAAGGTTAGCAGAAGGTAAATTTTATTAGTTTTTACTATCCTAAATAGAGCAAATCAAAAAATTGCAAAATCTCATTTCAGGCAGTGAATTTGTAAAAGCGGCGGGAAACCGGCATTGGTTCTCCAGGTGTTTTCAATTGAAGCGACAGAAATAAGCCTCTTTTGCCTATAATTTTTTACTAAAGGTAATGTAACAAAAACATTTATTACAAAAATCTCTATTTAGGTACAGTTTTAGTAAAAGCACGTCAAAGCGTTATGAACACCGTTATACGTTTTCGAGAGAGGACATAGTAAGCCACCTGAAATGAATTGCATGTAAACTCAGAGATTTTTGAAATACACTGAAAATGCAATTTTGGTGCACTTTTACAGTTCCCGTATTGGCGAAATTTGTTGAGTAAAATCAAGGTTAGCTGAAGGTAAATTACCTAAGTCAAGATGAATCCAAATCAGAGGTATTATTCAAATCGGTCAATGGCTTCACGAGTTATCTTGTTAAAATACATTGGTAAATACGGACAGACAACACAGTTCCATAACAGAGCCTCTGGCTCGCTAAAAATGTACCCCAAAATAAGCGATTCTGCAATTACACTGAAAAGTCAATTTTAGTGTACAGAATTTACAGTTCCCGTATTGGCGAAATCCGTTGAGGTAAAGGAAGGTTTGATGAGGGAAAACTTTATTCTCCTTAGTTTTTACTATAATAAATAGAACAAATCAAAAATTTGATTAATCTCATTTCAGGTACTGAATTTATAAAGGCGGCGTGAAACCGGCATTAGTTCTCTGGTGTTTTCAATAGAAGCGACAGAAATAAGCTACATTTCCCAGCATTTGGATTATAAAAAAATAAAACGAAATCAAATATTTCAAAAATCCCTATCAGCTGAAGTAGTAGCAAAAGCACATTAAAGATGCTACGCTCTTAGTAGCACTATATGGATTCAACAAAAGCATGTAAAGGCATCCCAAAAGAAATAAATGTACCTCAAAATAAGTGATTCTGCAATTACATTTAAAAATCCATTTCAGTATACTCAATGTAGAACAAGCGAAATGTAAGCGAATGTATTGGCGAAATCCGTTGAGTAAAAGCAAGGTTAGCAGAAGGTAAATTTTATTAGTTTTTACTATCCTAAATAGAGCAAATCAAAAAATTGCAAAATCTCATTTCAGGCAGTAAATTTGTAAAAGCGGCGGGAAACCGGCATTGGTTCTCCAGGTGTTTTCAATTGAAGCGACAGAAATAAGCCTCTTTTGCCTATAATTTTTTACTAAAAGTAATGTAACAAAAGCATTTATTTCAAAAACCTTTATTTAGCTACAGTTTTAGTAAAAGCACGTCAAAGCGTTATGAACACCGTCACACGTTTTCGTGAGAGGACATAGTAAGCCACCTGAAAGGAATTGCATGTAAGCTCAGAGATTTGTGAAATACACTGAAAATACAATTTTGGTGCACTTTTACAGTTCCCGTATTGGCAAAATCCGTTGAGTAAAAGCAAGGTTAGCAGAAGGTAAATTTTAGTAGTTTTTACTGTCTAAAATAGAGCAAATCAAAAATTTGCAAAATCTCATTTCGGGTACTGAATTTGTAAAAGCGGTGTGAAACCGGCATTGGTTCTCCAGGTGTTTTCAATAGAAGCGACAGAAATAAGCCTCTTTTGCCTATAATTTTTTACTAAAAGTAATGTAACAAAAGCTATTATTTCAAAAATCTCTAATAAATTCTGCAATTACACTGAAAAGTCAATTTTAGTATACACAATTTACAGTTCCCGTATTGGCGAAATCTATTGAGTTAAAGAAAGGTTGGATGAGCGAAAACTTTATTCTCCGTAGTTTTAAATAAATACACCATAAAATGTAATGAAAAATACCAGATAATTTGAAAGGAAACCATTCAAAGTTTTAAATAATGAAAGCAACTGTAGAAATCGCGGGAAACATTTTGGAATTTTTAAATGTCGAGTGATGAGGAAATGCATAAACGTAAGATCATTGACATATGTTGTTAAACGGGAGTCTTGTTTGCTAAATTCAAGGAAAATTTCGCTTCTGATATATGTACGCCTTGAGCACGTTTTCAGGTGTACTCGTTTTCGAAATTTATAAATAAGGAGCATTATAAAATGTATCAAATTATACCAGTTAAATTGAGACGAAACAATTAAATGTTACAAATTCTGAAAGCCCGCAGACATTAGCAAATAAGGTAATTTTTTTAAATCTTACTTAGTAATAACGGACGCAATATGAGAGCGTAATACTTGTTAATTAGAAAAGGTCTACGGTTCAATACAGTGGATGAATTTGTTTTTGCTTTATATACACTTTGAGCACCACTTCAAGAGCCTGTGATTTGCTTCACTTAAGATTTAAAAATAAATACACCATAAAATGTAATGAAAAATACCAGATAATTTGAAAGGAAACCATTCAAAGTTTTAAATAATGAAAGCAACTGTAGAAATCGCGGGAAACATTTTGGAATTTTTAAATATCGAGTGATGAGGGAATGCATAAACGTAAGATTATTGACATATGTTGTTAAACGGGAGTCTTGTTTGCTAAAATCAAGTAAAATTTGGCTTCTCATTTAAGAACGCCTTGACAACGTCAGCAGCCGCACTCTTTCTACAACATTCGAAATTATAAATAAGGAGCATTATTGTTACATAACTGTGCTGCTCCTTAGTATACTGTGAGAAGTATTTTATGAAATATAGAGCGTAAGAAAATAGATATGATGAATAGTTAGAATCTGAATCTCAGGTTGTTTTTTGCCTTACAAATAATGACTGCCAGTGATCAAGGATTCGAATTGTAGTAACAACTTTGATTTAATAAAACGTTAAGCTCAATGTATGATTCAAATACAAGTTCACAAATGAAAATCAATTTAAAATAATAATCAGAATTATGAAAGTACAGAAAAACAGGGAGAGAGAGTAGAGTTTACAATTTAGCTTTGAACTCTCTGAAAGCCCATATAGGAGTGAGTAGTAAAATAGATGGAAAGGTAGAAAGAAATATTTTCTGATCTGCCGGCTTCGCACTTCGCTCTCTTGGGCCGGATGTGGAGAGACTCGTTGTCCGTCACCAATAGTACGGTGTCAGACTTTGAGCTCTTTCCTCGGAAGCCTGCTCCATTCCCTGCGCGCCGTATTGTTCACAATGGTAAAATAGGGCCGTAACATCCTCCGCCACCAACGAGTCAATCCCGGGAAGGATTGGCGAAGTGATAAAAGTAAAGATGTGTGAATTTTCTAGGCCATGAGATTTTCTTTGAAATTTTTTTTGAATTCGTCAGGAGAATTATATAGGAGCTTGAGTTTCAGTATGTGTGCTGTTGAGTAGCAGAAATTACAATTAGTTTGTTACTTTTTATTATTTTAACTAACTAGAACATAGGTATTGCATAGAATGTGCATACAAATTACTTACGTAGGTATTACTGTAAAGAAGGTTTAATTTAATTAGATAGTACCATGAATTAATAGAATGGACTTAGAATTATAATGGTAATATCTTTTACAAAGTGTAATGCATGACTGCACATACATATAAACATCAGTGTTTATATTATGCCAGTTGAATAGCTAAATTCATATTAACTATTATAGTGGGAGGTCAGAAGGTTATTCCTATCCCTATTTGTGCGAGAGGTATCAGACCAGCTGCACTGCCTATGAGGGAAGCATCCGCTATAGGACTTTACTACAATGTGCGAGTGATTTTCTATCATCTGCACTACCTGTGAGAGAAAGACTGCTACAGGACTTTTAATTATTATATTGTACAAGCGATTCTCTGTCGCTGTACTACCTGTGAGATAAAAATCTGCTACAGGATTTTACTGGAAAACCACTTGTCGCGGTTCTCCATTATGTACTACTGCGTACATAATTCCATATTTCATAGCGTATGAGCTATTGTAGAAGTAACAAGATTGAAAAGATTTAGTGTCTAGGAAAGTAGATAATGTAAATTGTTGATTTATTGAATTGTAGACAGAATTGTAGTACCAATAGATAAGTCGTTAGGTAAATTAGGCAAGTAATGTGCCTTTTTAAAGGAAATGGTAAAGTGCAAGGACAAAATGTTTATAATGAGTCGGTAGTGGAGTCTAAATTGCAAATGATTGAATCAGAGTAAAAGATAGCTTGGATATCTACTGAATTTTTAAGTAAATGAACAAGGTTAGGAATATTATCAAATGGTAGGTTTTGTTAATGTAAATTAGTTTGTACTCCTCTCTCTCCCTAAATAAATTTGAATTACCTGTACTACTACCCTATCCATACAAAAACTAAATAAGGTAGACTTATTAAAAATGTTGCAGAACTGAATAGGTAGGTAGATTAGGCTAATTTACATGGTAAGTAATTAGACATGATAAATGGATGTTTAGCATCCCAGTATATTTCATATATAGACATGATATTTGTAAATGTAGATAATAGAAAGAATATTCGTACCATAAGATTAGTTGTGTGGTAGTAGTAGTGATAAGAAGTAATTTAGCTTGAAGAAGGCTGAGCTGGCGTCGTAAAGGTAAGCGACTGTCCAGAAATATTGATAAGACGTCTGCCTTTTGAAGGTGAATGTGTCCTTGGTGCAGACGGCATGCACGAACGAAATTTTTAAAGATGGTGGACGAGGAAAGGTGTACCAGTATTACGGTACTCCTTTCCAATTAGACAAAATTTTGCTAGGAATGAAGAATGGATGTATTTAGTTTTAGCTTTTAAAATAGTACTTAAATATTTAGTATCTAAGTAAGACATTTTGTATAATCCGCTAGTTAGGATATAATTTTAAATTTAACAAAATAGGTAATCGTTTATATAATAATTGAAAGGCACATTAAAATCGCATAAGTTTTGTAAAAATGAACAATTATTGTACATATACTGTATAGTTTAGAAATTCGACATTCGATCTGCCATAGGTAATTCTGTAGATAATAGTTTTACAATATAGATATAGATGTATTTCAATGATAGAAATAGAACCAAATTTAGTAATTGAATTATAGAAATAGATTAGAAATGTTTTTTACGATACATATTACCATACGATAGATGTATTTTGAAAACTGGTGGTGGTCCTTGAAAGCAGATGTCCAGATTTTGGTCAATGGATATCCAACAATACGGATTTCCGGACCAAAATCTTGAATGAAATGTAGAATCACCACTGTTAGTAGTAGGAGTAGAAAAACTTCACTGTTAGGTGCATTACTTGTAATTTCTTGTTGGGTGCCAATTGTTACATAACTGTGCTGCTCCTTAGTATACTGTGAGAAGTATTTTATGAAATATAGAGCGTAAGAAAATAAATATGATGAATTGTTAGAATCTGAATCTCGGGTTGGTTCTCGCCTTACAAATAATGACTGCCAGTGATCAAGGATTCAAATTGTAGTAACAACTTTGATTTAATAAAACGTTAAGCTCAATGTATGATTCAAATACAAGTTCACAAATGAAAATCAATTTAAAATAATAATCAAAATTATGAAAGTACAGAAAAACAGGGAGAGAGAGTAGAGTTTACAATTTAGCTTTGGACTCTCTGAAAGCCAATATAGGAGTGAGTAGTAAAATAGATGGAAAGGTAGAAAGAAATATTTTTTGATCTGCCGGCTTCGCACTTCGCTCTCTTGGGCCGGAGGTGGAGAGACTCGTTGTCCGTCACCAATAGTACGGTGTCAGACTTTGAGCTCTTTCCTCGGAAGCCTGCTCCATTCCCTGCGCGCCGTATTGTTCACAATGGTGAAATAGGGCCGTAACATTATAAAATGTATCGAATTATAATAGTTAACTTGAGACGAAACAATTAAATGTTACAAATTCTGAAAGCCCACAGACATTAGCAAATAAGGTAATTATTTTTAAATCTTACTTAGTAATAACGGCTGCAATATGAGAGCGTAATACTTGTTAATTAGAAAAGGTCTACAGTTCAATACAGTGGATGAATTTGTTTTTGCTTTATATACACTTTGAGCACCTCATCAAGAGCCTGTGATTTGCTTCACTTAAGATTTAAATATAAATGAACCATAAAATGTAATGAAAAATACCAGATAATTTGAAAGGAAACCATTCAAAGTTTTAAATAATGAAAGCAACTGTAGAAATCGCGGGAAACATTTTGGAATTTTTAAATATCGAGTGATGAGGGAATGCATAAACGTAAGATTATTGACATATGTTGTTAAACGGGAGTCTTGTTTGCTAAAATCAAGTAAAATTTGGCTTCTCATTTAAGAACGCCTTGACAACGTCAGCAGCCGCACTCTTTCTACACCATTCGAAATTATAAATAAGGAGCATTATAAAATGTATCGAATTATACCAGTTAAATTGAGACGAAACAATTAAATGTTACAAATTCCGAAAGCCCACAGACATTAGCAAATAAGGTAATTATTTTTAAATCTTACTTAGTAATAACGGCTGCAATATGAGAGCGTAATACTTGTTAATTAGAAAAGGCCTACAGTTCAATACAGTGGATGAATTTGTTTTTGCTTTATATACACTTTGAGCACCTCATCAAGAGCATTGGATATACTTCACTTAAGATTTAAAAATAAATACACCATAAAATGTAATGAAAAATACCAGCTAATTTGAAAGGAATCCATTCAAAGTTTTAAATAGTAAAGCAACTGTAGAAGTCGCGGGAAACATTTTGGAATTTTTAAATATTGAGTGATGAGTGAATGCATTAACGTAAGATCAGTGACATAAATGTTGTTAAATGAACAGGCACACTTGACAAACCCTGTGTTAATTCGTGAGCTTGGAGGGAAACTGACCGGAAGTCTCAGACAGCAATGCGGATTTGCAGCAGTCATACAGAAACAGAAGATTGACCTTCGAGTTTTCGCCGACTGGATAAAAGTACAAGCTGAAGGTACGAGTTACATTAGACTGCTCAGCTTTAATGAAAACAAGAAACCAGTTAATCCTGTCAAAGCCAAACAGCAAGGAAAACAGAAAGAAACCGTGATGTCCACATCTGAGTGTGAGAGTGACTAAAAGAGTTCCTGTTTGTTTTGTGGAAAGGCAAGACATGGACCAGTGGAGTGCAGGAAACTTAGTGCAGCTTCAATTGATGAGCTCTGGAAGTGGCCCAAAGAGAAAAACATTTGTTTTAGTTGCCTCCATAGTGGCCACTCTATTTTAAATTGCAAAGAGAAGAAACCTTGTGACGTGGATGGTTGTAAACAGTTTCACAACCCCCAGCTACACGACCCATCAAGAGTCAAACCTCCAAAGGTGGAGGTAACAGAAGATGCGAAAGTTGTAGGACATGTCTCGCAAATCCCGAAGTTGGTTGGAATGGTTTACTTACGAGTGGCGCAAGTAATCTTGAAGGGACCGAAGGGGGAACTGAAGGCATACGCACTGCTGGATGATTGTTCTACGTCTACAATGATCGATTTCTAGGTTGCAAAACAGTTGGCTTTGACAAGCCCTAAAGTTGCTTTGAATACACAGTGGATAAACTCTATGGAGTCCAGTGAACCAAAAGTCATTACAAGACAGGGATTCGTCATAGTACAATAGTTAGTCAGTTAGGTCAGTCAGTCATCTAGCAATCACCCAATTTAACAGTAACAGTAACAGTGTCACGTCGTGACTGGTCCTTCGTAGTCTACAGTTTGAATAGTGTGTCATTGGAAGTGAGCAGACAATGATTTCTAAAATAAGAAATATTGCTACATCGCAGGGCTATTGAGAATTGGTTGTTTTCAGTCATCTGTCCATCCCAAGAAATGATTTTTAGTGTAATAATAATGTGACCAGTTATTTAAATTATACCGTGTTTACTTGCCTTGTTAATTTGCATTACCTTTACCCGGCGAAAAACCTGACCTTGCTTTATTCCATTTTCTTTCTTATTTGTGACCACGGCACAGTAATAATTATAAAATAAGGCAAAAGTCTATAACTTGGCATTATTCCATTTAGTCAAGATACTTATCCACATCAAGGTGTTTGTCTTGGTTTCTAAAATACAGTAGTGATTAGCATCCCGACAAATGCCAAGTTACACACTTTTCCAAAAACGTCCTTTCTAGAAGTTCAAAATCCCTCATGTGGAATTTTCTATTCGGTACTCCTGGTAAAACGGAACAGTTTATTCTCCTTGGGTATAATAATTATTATAGTTAGCAAGTAGTTATAAAATTGTGGTATAATTACCTGATTAAATGAAATAAGTCTGTTGCACTGCTTGAAAGTGAAGAATGAGACAAAATAAGGCATCTTGGACAAGGGAATTCCTCCCAAGTCCATAATGGCCACCAATCCAATGTTCTGCATCTCTTCCGACAGAATCAGTTCTTCAATCAAATGCCAAGCCGCCTGGATGAAATTTTACCCAATTTCAAACACATTTTAAAAGAATTTCCCGATTAAATAAATACGAAATGAAATGTAAACTTTGGACATTGGTAAAATAAATTCCTAATTTATGATTATAATTATTAACGAATCATTTTCATATCTTTACATACCTTCATTCCTAGAGACCTAGAGTTAATGAGATGTCTTCTGGTTTCCATTTATCTGCAAAAAATATTGTTATTTATTAATATTGCAACTTATTGTCTTAATTCCAGAATTTATCATTTATTTGCTATACAGGTGCAAAAGCTAATAAAATTATTAAAAGCAGGCGAATGAAAACTAGGCTTCAGGAAAAGAAGAATGTCATGCGGGAAGAACTTCAAAAAGAGACATTCAGAAGAATGTACTGTAAAATTTTTAATTTAAAATTTCAACTTTTTTCGTTGTGGAGCTAAATTTGGGGATTTTTGCTCCAGAGGGTAGGAAAGAAGAGAAATGGAAACCTGAAAATACACGCAAAGTATCTCCTAGTAAATGCAGAAATTCTGAAATGTTGCATTTAAAAATTTAAGCTTGAGATAACCTTACTAGAGAATCACCATGGTTACAAAAACCTTTAATTTTGGGATTAATTAAAATCTGAGGTTGCATTTTTTGTTCGGTTTTGCAACCAGGTATTAAATCGCATAAAGTCTTACTGGCAGTTTCGAAAAACTTCATTAATAAAAATACATCTTCTTTCATTGATTTAAAATATTACCCCCTTCTTAGGGGATATGCCCCCCAAATTTCCAAATGGTATAACTCAGCCATTTTGGCACCAAAAAATCTGAAATTTGTTTTAAAAATCATCAGACTTAATTATCTGGACAGCTTTTCGGAATCATCTCATAATTCAATTTCCTTCATAATAATTTTTTTTTCAAAATTTCGAAAAAATTATTTTTGCATTTTTATATTTTTAAAGTCAATCTACCATATCGCACTATACAAATCGTAATTTTTATGTTTGATGACCTTTGACCTTTGTTAGAGGTCAAATGTCACTTTTGTGATTTTCATACATATGTCACAGTGTGGCACATCATTCAGTGTCTACTCAGTGCGACGAGTGTGACAAATACTTCATCCACAGTCACAGTCTGAAGAAACATAAACTCAGATTTCATCGAAGTGATTTTAAAAGGGGAGTATTTAAATGGGCCTCATAATTAATCACTTTGCCTCAACAAAATAAAACACTTTGCCTCATATAAATGCATTTACCTCATGAATATTTATGCCGCCTCAAGTTTCAATCACTCAATACTGATAATATACCTTTGCCTCAAGTTTTAGTACAAAATGCTCATATTTAGTATAAAAAAACCTCAAAAATGAACCTCAAAAAGTTGTACAAAATCCTCAAGAAATAATCAGTTTAGCTCAACTTTATGTAAAACAAGAAACGCTATTTATTTACCAAATAAGAAATTATTGAAATGCTGTGTTAACAAAAAGAAAGTTTTCATAGTTTATATGATATAAATATTATATATGAAGCATGAAATGTTAGTCAACCAACTCATTGCTTAATAGTAGTATTTAATAGTAGTATTTGCAATATAGTAATACATGCAAATGTGGGATTTTTGTCGAGTGTATGGCAAACTAATTACTTTAGGACGACCACATTTGTTTTTTCTTAGTTAACCGTTGTAGCTAGGCTGAGCCGAATGGCTAAGCCGATAGATAAGCATTCAATTTTAAATCGTTCGTTAGAAAGCAGTTCAAAAGTTCTGCAGTTCACAAATGGTTTTCAAAAATCCTATGCACATGAAATTAAAAGAATTTTTTGTGCTGCCCACGTTGTCCGTGCATATGACAAAAAGCTTTCTTTGATTGAAGGCAAAAAAACAAGAGAATTAATGAAACGTGACATTCGTCAACTTCAGTTATCGAAATCAGAGGAAGAATTTAATGCGGCATCTTATCTTTGGCAAAAAAATTCGAAAACTAAGTGCACTTTATTTGTTAACTATCTTGTACAACAGTGGCTTGAGAATAATAACGGTTGGTACGAAGGTGTAGCTCCAGGACACCCCAGTACTAATAATTCTCTAGAGGCTACCAATAATGTTATCAAGACAGAAAACACATTCAGAGAGAGAATGCCCATCTCTCAATATTTTAAAGTTTCTCAGGATATTGTAAAACTGTGGTCTGAAGAAGGAAACCCTGCTATTGTAAATCCTAAGAAATTCGCACTTGGACCACAAGAAGATTTAAAAATAGTGACAAAAGCTTATCCGTTTGTACAAGAACAAAGAAACGTATTCGTGAAAACATTAGAGGATAATACCTGCTATTACTTCACGGCAACCAAAAAAATCCCTTTGACTGAAAAGAAACTAGCAACATACATGAATTAATGAATGAATGAATAGTTTATTAATAATCTTTTAGAGCAAGTAGCCCATAGAATATGACATTGGTAATGTTTACATAATTTTTGCATATGTTAATCTTCTAATTGTTCTACAAAACTTATTCTATTAAGAGCGGTTTTAACAAAATTAGCAACATACATAAATCACACGAAAAAATGCAAATGGGATAATTTCGACAACTACTTTTCTTGTATAACGTCAATTCACTGTGTAACTATCACAGGCAATAATTGGAAACATTCAACATGTAGCTGCTCATGCTCTGCTCAACTAACGTATTGTACATGCTTCATATATAATATTTATATCATATAAACTATGAAAACTTTCTTTTTGTTAACACAGCATTTCAATAATTTCTTATTTGGTAAACAAATAACGTTTCTTGTTTTACATAAAGTTGAGCTAAACTGATTATTTCTTGAGGATTTTGTACAACTTTTTGAGGTTCATTTTTAATTGAGGTTTTTGTACTAAATATGAGCATTTTGTACTAAAAATTGAGGCAAAGGTATATTATCAGTATTGAGTGATTGAAACTTGAGGCGGCATAAATATTCATGAGGTAAATGCATTTATATGAGGCAAAGTGATTTGTTTTGTTGAGGCAAAGTGATTTGTTTTGTTGAGGCAAAGTGATTTGTTTTGTTGAGGCAAAGTGATTAATTATGAGGTGCACTTAAATGACAGCCATTTTAAAAGTGCACTTGAATGTAAGGAATGCGGAAAAACATTTAAATATCCAGGACATTTCCAATTTCACAAAAAGATGCACAAAGAAATGGCAGATAATGGTGGAGCACGACTTCAGTGTGACCAGTGTGGCAAAGACTTCAAACACAGTACGATTTTCAACAAACATATACGCGAATTACATCGAAGTGATTTGAAAAAGGAGTACAAATGTTCCTTGTGCGACAAAATACTATCAGCACTGTCATCCTTAAAAAATCATAAGAAACTTGTCCATAATATATTCCCAGACCCTAAACTGAGAAATTGTAATTAAAATTATACATTTACTTTATGAACTAATGTATAATTAATTCTGTTATTCTTTTTAAGTCTGTTCTTAATATTTTTCAAGTCATTTACCATGAAAAATAAATGTTTTCATAGTCTAAACTACAAATACCCTTCTGTACACTAAATTAATACGCGAGATTGTAATCATTTTCCTAGAACATGAAATGGTTTGAATATCATATCGTGCTACAACCTATTGCCTTTTAGATCCACATGTACATTATTGATCTTGTTAAATAACTACTTAGTAATACAATAATAACAATAGTGCAACAGTAACATAAAAATAATAATAATAATAACAATACAAATTTCGTAATTTGTAATCATGAGAAAACTACATTTTGCTTTCGATGTTTGATTATGTTGCATTGGTTTGCAATGTTTCATTAAGTATCGTCAGATACTTTGTGCAAATGTCCGGTCGGTCTGTCTGTCCGTCCTAGCGATAACTCATGCCCGAATCAGCGAGCCTGCAGTTATAAGTATATGCATTCTCCACAATTGCATTACTATTTCAAATTACTTCTGTATATAGCTATATAAAAGTAGAATACACTTACATCACATACATTAAAACATTCTTCTTAATAACCACCCACTTTGTCATGTATGTATTTAGTCGCACAATGCGCCCTGAGGCTCCCATTTATTATTTGACCCCTAAATTTTAGATATTTTTTGAGCTCTGAATGCATATTCTAATTCAAATTTCCATTATGATTATTGGTTTTATTTTGTTTATACCTTATCATCATATATACAAGAAATACATTAACAAATGATCAAATGACAGTTAATAGCAATCTTTGCATTTAATCCGAACAAAATAAGTCTGCTATCATGCCGACTCGGACGATACTTATTTACTCCAGTGTTGTACTGGTTTATTAAGTAGACGAAGTCCTCTTTTAAGCTTTTGTTTTGTCTGTCTGTGGGCAAGCGCTTGTGGTGCCTATAACTCACGAACCCATTGAGATAATTCAATGAATTTTTTTTAATCGATTGAGCATTGAAATAGCATTCTTCAGTTCAAAGGTGACTACTCTGTAACCTTTGACCTTCGAATAAAAAATCAAAATCGGTTTTTACTATAGTCTGTGGTGTCCATAACTCATGAACCCATTGAGATAACCTGATTTGTGTGTGTGTTCTTGGGGTCCTGGGGAAGCATGAGTTTGAATATGAAGTCAATCGGTCCATCGGTTCGGGAAATATACTCGCAAACATAAAGCCTACAGTTACATGTGTGTGACAGTGGAGTCTACTTTATGATTTGTTTTTTTCTGTCTGTCAGTCTGTCTGTGTGCGTGTGTATGTGTTTCTCTTTGTATTTCTTTATGCCATGTATGTTTATCATCATCATCAAGATCATCATCATGATCATCATCATGATCATAATAAAAAATATAAAATTTCGTCAACTTATCCACAGCGTTTACAACGGTTTATTTTTCATTTAGGTACAGCAAGCTATGCCGAAGGCTGAAGGCGACGGATTAAAAGAGTATTTGGCATTTCCAATCATAAATACTTTCCGTGAGACTATACGCTGACTCTGAATTCTACCGCGAAAAGTATCAACAGTAAAATCTAGAAATTTTATTATTGACTTATTTCGTCATCATTAAAATTTTTGCTCAGTTGTTGATTAAAATATCCCTTTCTTAATCACGATTGTCTCCATCCAAACTAAAATTGTAAATAATACTCAACGAAGTATACCATTTTGTCGAAATGGACATCGCGAAAGATAAAGATAAAAATGAATTGGGGGCGTTAGCGAGAACATCGGTAAATACACAAGATATATGTAGTGATATTACATTTCGTGTATTCTTTTTAGACATAATAATCACAATGATAATACAATCTAAAATTCTTGATTGCGGTTCAAGTCAAAAATTAATGTTTGCTCTTAGGAGACGGTATTCCGAACTGCAATAGCTGGCAGTAGTACTTCCCTGCTCAATGCTACACTGGACAAATCGTTGGAGAAAATCCAGAAAAATCCAATGCTGCTTAGTCCTGTAAGTAATGTGTATTCAATGTAAATATTAATTTCATTTTCCTTACTTCTAAATAATTCAAGACATGTCTTGCGGTACTCACTAAAATTACATTGGCATCTGTGTGGGATTAATTTACGCAGGTCATCAAATGTGTTCTACAATATTTGAGTTTCCAAGATATTAAAAATTGTCGTCTTGTTTCTCAAGAATGGGGCTCAACTGGCAAACTGGTACTTGCGAGGCGTTCATTAATCCGTTTTGATAAAAGCATTCCTGGTCGCCTTCCTGAGGACTTTCGTTCTTGTTTTCTGGACTCAAGCCCTCTTTTCAGTGCATTCGAGATTTCTGGATGTCATTGTAAATCATGGCGGATTGGAGAGTTAACGAAGTTTTTTGACAAGCAGCAAAAGAGCATTAAAGAATTAAAATTCGCCAAGGTGTATTTTGAAAATCGTGATCAGAAAAATTTTGATATAAGTCGCTGGATATTGAAATCCCCTTTGGTAAAGAAGGATGCCAAATACCTGACAAAATTATGGATTGAATGCGAATTTAGCTCTGACAATCTGTACATTGTCTCGTTGCATCTTATCGCTCATATTAAAGAAGTAACACTGTCAAAGTGCACAGTCAATCTTGAACCAGGAGTTCGGATTTACCCTATTAAACTAACATTGAGGGAAACAAAGTTTTTTCAAGATGGAAATAAATTGGATCGTGTACGAATAAACGATTTTGTGGATTTTCATAAAGCAAAAGAACTATCATTAGGCTGCCATTATCAAATGTGGGGACTTGCAGCCGTCACAAAATATATTTTGGATTTATCGGGAAGTGTCAATTTGGATTTTCTGATTTTAGATGGTGTCGAAATAGTTAATGGAGAAACATCAGAGTGGGTTATTGAGCACCTTTTGACCAATCATATTCCGTATTCATTACACCGTGAAATGGAAATCAAAAGACTTCGTTTGGCTAATGTTGGCACCATTGACTTATTCACTTTACCCAACTCCATTAAAGAGTTGGGTGTGTTCAAAACAAATATGGGGGATACGTTCGTCATAAATTGTAGCCAGCCATTACAATTGAAGAATTTGGAAACTGTCTGTGTAAACAATTATGGAATCACTTATTCATTCCTGTCTCATTTCAAGAATTGTCCTCAACTGACCCACTTGGAATTAATAGCAGTCAGAGAAATTAAATCCGTTTGGATACCTAAAAGCGTCAAAACCACTCACGCTTGAAACTGGCTCAATGGAATGGGTTGCCGATGATTGTAGTTTCTTAAACCTCGAGAAACTAGTTTTACGAAGATTTAACTGCAATTCTGCTAAGAAACTTTGCAAAGCTAAAATTCGAGTGGAAGAATTAGTTGTGTACGATTGCGATATGTCCGTGGATAAAGATTTGCTTGAGTTTTTGGAACATCGAAGGAATTTTAGTTTTGGAAAACATCTTTATATTGGCGAGTTAGATTGGTACAGGGAGAAGCTGGAAAACAGTGTCTTGAAGGAACGCGTTGATGTGCAATCGCCATTTTATGTCTTCAAAAATGGCATAAAGGGAAGTTCTCTTTCCGAAAAGGAATTTTTTGAGCTCGCTGGACTACCGAAACTTATTAGTTATCGGGACCAATATGACAGTGACAAATATTACTGTGGTCCCGACAGTAACTCTGATTAAATTGCCCATTTGTGGCCTTCATTTGAATGTAAACTTGAATTTCATCTTAAACAAGAACTTTATAATTCATTTCAGAAAAATATAATTGCACTTATGGGGATATAAGAACATAAAAAAGTTAATAAAAATGGTATAAAGTAAAAGTTAGCTAGAATTAGAATTAATTAGTTGCAGTCTTAAAATCTACAATATGTCATATCCAAAATAAAATAATGTACTTGTGTAAAATTTCTTAGAATTTCTTAATGTGTAGTTCTGTAAATATATATATAATAATTTTCCCAATCGTTAGGTTAGAAAATTGATTTATGATACTACAATGAAATGTAAGAGCCAAGTATCCAAAATAAGGACGTATATTTCTTATAGCAAATACTTTCCAAACATAAAAGGTTATGCAAAAATTTAAAACAAATGTAAAGAGAAAATGTTTGGAATGCAATTAGTAATTTCTAATAATTATAGTAATAATTAGTAATTAAAAATGTTAAAAATTCTTCGACCTCACAAATTACCACCAAAATCAAAACTAAACTCAAGAGGTGCACGAAACTAACTAAACTCAAGAGGTGCACTAAACTAGACAAACTTAACAAACACCTGCTCAAATAATAGTGTTACTAACCTAATTGAATACTTGACTTTTTCATTGTCAAATGGAATTGAATTCGACATTGTGAAATAAAATTAATTTTTCTTGATTACACAAATATGTTTTTTACAGCATTCTCAAGAATATTCATAACACCACGGAGCAAAGCATTTTTCACTGTACGGAAACAAAAATGTGAATTATTAGTTAAATTATAATTTATGCAATTTATGCAATTAGCAATGTTCCTGTTATGACATTTCGTTCTGAATATATATGTGCATTTAGTTGTTGGTATTTGCAATAATTTCAATCTTTTTAATGAGAACTCATTTTGATTTTGTTGGTATTCTTTATCAGTAGTACATTTGATATTCACTGCAAAATTGGCTTTTATTTGAGTTTTGTTTCAAAAATAATTTATTTCAGGGGCTCTATTACAAACTATGAAGTCCTTATACAGTTTTACACAGGGAAAAGTTTCTTCCCATTTAAGGCCATATTTACCTTTTTACGAAACATTTTTACCCTCGGGAAAATATTTTCGACGTTTTAAAGAAACGTTAGCATTTTAAAATAAATGAGCATTAACTGAAGCATTAGTCATCAAGTGGTGCCACATTATCATTAGAATTGATATCAGAATTTCACAGATGCAGCAAAAATGTAGCCTAATTTCTGACTCATAGAGAATATATATAAAAGGATGAGTTAAGCATTTATTTAATAAACATACTAATGAAAAGTCATTGACAGCAATAAATGAACTACTTTTGAATTATGTTGCTTATTGGCAAGCTTTGTATAATTTGGTTGCCCAGTCATTATTTTGCCATTGCCTGTACTACACACCCTAAATTGGTCTTGCTCGTAATACAGATTTTCCCTATCCGTGTTTTGTTAAGTCGTATTAATTAAAAGAGAGATGCCGAGAAAACTTGCGATGTATTTTTTGATTTTCATTATCTTGTCTGCAAGTTTTGAAACAGTTTTAACCATGCCTGCACCCGTAATGATGACCGTCGAACAGGAAAGTAAGAAATTGCTGATATTTAGAGTATTAATGCTTTCAATTTTTGATATTCAACTTGTATAGTAAATCATATTTTCGATTCGTTATTCATTTTTAAAGTTTCAAATGCAACATTAAATCTTATCTTAAAGACCAAAATCGGCAATACGTTTATTTCATACCGTGCAAAAAGTCGATACTTAATACATATTGCTTTAGTATCGGAACTTTATCCTTTTTAATCTATTACATCATTTTCTTAGTTTGTTTTCTAACATTTTTGTACACGTGTATTTTCTTTTTGACATAGCGATGATGATGGCAAAGATGGCGGCGTCCGGACAGCTGTAAGTGATTTATCTTCATTTAATCAGCACATGCATTTTTAAACATGTGTTCCATAGTATTATAATTTTTGGAATTTTAGAACTTAGAACTTTTCTATGTAGATATGTTGATTCCAACCCAACGAAATAAATCTTCATTAAAGCATTAGGAAATATTAATAAACCTGTCCCATGATATTGTTAATTTTTCGCAACCCCAGCAATAGCAGTTTTTGAAATTGAACAATGGAAAAATATATAGTATTGTAATTAGCCAAGCTATTTTTATTCTCGATTTATTACAGCAAGGTTGGATGAATTATTTCAATTCCTTTTTACTGACCTACCTACACAGACTTTTCGTTTAATTCTGACATACCCGGGGCAACTAAAGCAGTACATGATTTTGTATATGTATATGAACACACTACTATCAAATGTAGATAACTTGAAATTCACAATTTAATTAATTTTTATTTCAGGGATAAAACTAAAAAATATAACCCGATGGAGGATTATGAACGACTCGGTGAAATTCCAGGAAAATGAAATATTGTTGCAACAGTCTTGGGTGTTAAGCCTATCGTTTTAATTTCTTCTTCAGTTGTAAACAATAGATTCGCATTTCTTTCGGTTTGAGTCTTTACCCCCATAAAGTAATGGCAAACAAAATATTGAACTGTAAAACATGATTGTATGCTTACAATTAATAAATTTAAATTCTTATCGGAAATAAAATATTACATAATTAGAAACCGCTAAAAATATTCGTTGTATAACTAAAACTCCTTTTCATAATATAATAACATCCATAACATTGTCACGAAATATTGATAAATAAAATACATTCACATGCAAATACCGAATCTCCGATTTACAATTTTGGTACATTGGAACCTGCCTAGGGAAGTATTTTCCTACTTGTTAAAACGGCTTGCAAGTGTAATGAGTATGGCATCCAAATTGACTTTTTTCCGAATTAACTGAAGCATTGGTCATCATGTAGTGTCACATTTTGCATTATAATTCATGTCAGCATTTCACTCATGCAGCAAAATTGTGGCCAAATTACTGAATCGTAGGATGCTCGTAAAATGATGAGTTAAGCAATTACTCATTTATTTAACATAGTGATGAAAAAGTCATTGACAGGAGAATAAATGGACTACTTTTGAACATATTGCTTTGCTTTGCTTTTGCTTTGCATACTTTAGTGACGCAGTTATTATTTGCAATTGACTGTGTTGGATACTGTAATTGGCCTTGCTCGTAATATAGACTTTTTGATCCGTGTTTTATCAAGCCACATTAGTTACAAGAGAGATGCCAAGAAGGTTTGTGATGCAGGTTTTATTTAGATTTAGCTGATTAAGCCGCGGTGAGAAGACTGCTGAGAATTTACATCTTTTCGGTTATCAACTCAACTCGAAGAATTTCATAATTCACAATATGATGCCATAGAAATGGCAAAGAATGACGGAGCACGAATTCCGTGTGAACAGTATGGCGAAGATTTCAAATAAGTACGGTTTTGAACAAACATATAAGCGAATTTCATAAAAATGATTTGAAAAAAGAGTACAAATGTCCCTTGTACAACAAAATTCTTTTAACTTCGTTTCCCTTAAGAAATTCCAACAAAAACTTATCCATAATACATTCCCAGACCCCAAATCGGGAAATTGTAATTAAAATTATGCATTTACGTTATGAACTAATGCATACTTAATTATGTTACTCTTTTTAAATATATTCTTTATTTCTTTTTCAAATTATTTACTTTCAAAAATAAGTGTTTGCAAATAAAGTTCTACCGGCAAATACACTGCAGGTCGCTAAATTAAAAGACCAAATTATGAACATTTTCATAGAACATTAAATGGCTTAAATCTTGTACAGCTACCTATTATCCTTTTACTATCATCACATATACCATCAATCACATAGGTATACATAAACAAGGGGTTCCAATTTGTTTTTTGACCTCCTTATTTTACATAATTTTAGCTCTGAATGCATATTCCAATTCAAATTTTCATTATAAATAATACTTTCCTTCATTTTATTTTGTCAATTATAACAATAATATAAGGGACCGTGCACAAACGACGTTCGCACTTTAGGGGGGGAAATAGTCGAAGACACCTATTGTGCACTTCATCTTTTGTCATATCACTAAACTAAAGTAGAGCGCAGCAATTTTCAAGTTGTCTAAGTTCTAGACATAATTTTTGAATACCTTGAATACTTCATTACCTAGAATTTTGCGTGTTCATTCGGAACATTCAAATACTATTTATAAACCAGACGTTTTCTCACAAATTCCTCTAGATATGAAGTATGTTCTTGTTTTTACTTGTCTGCCTCTTTATTTATTCAGCCTTTCTTTTTCCAGCATTTTGTTGGAACGTGTATGTAGTAAATTTTTTCTTTATTTTCCAAACAAATGAGCACAACTGTTACGCATGAAAGCGAAATGGGCAATACAAACGTATATTCTACAACAGAATCAAATGTTAGAAATTATACGAAATGCTGCAACAATTTTCCAGTTTGATTATTTAATGACCTGTCTAGCTTACTAAAAAGATCCCCTTTTATGCATTACTAATGCATAAAAAGGCCTTATTAATGCATTACTTTAATGAAAACGTAGTTTAGAAGTAAGCAATTGTCAATATTGAGCTACTAATAATTAGAGTGAGTAGTAGTTAATTAATTCACGACTTTGAATATTCTGCAGTGTTTAATAAGTTACAGTGCTAATCAAATGTTTCAAATACTTTGTGTAGTTTATTTTTTGCGATACGTAATTTTAAGGGGGGGTGGTTAGCCAATGCGTTCCGTGATTATATTGAGGGAGTCAATCAATGCGTTACGGAGCGTTACTTGGCGGAGGGAGTGTTCCAAAAATTGGAAATTTTGTGCACGATCCCTCAGTTTGTTATTATGCACTCGTTTATATTCCATTTAGGTACATCAAGCAATGCTGAAGGCGAAGGATTAAAATAGAATGCGTAACATTTTCAGCCATAAAAATAAAAACTTTCCATGAGACTAAACGCTGACTCACGGAATTCTACCGCGAAAATCATCACAACAGGAAACGCAAATGCTATTATTGACATTTCGTAAGCGTTAAAATTTTTCTTTATTTTTTTAATGAAATACCCTGATCTTATTCACGGTTGTATCCATTGAAACCAAAACTATCACTCAACGAATTATAACATTTTGTGGAAATGGACATCGCTAAAGAAAAAGATAAAAGTGAATTGGAGGCGTTAGTGAGAACATCTGTAAGTACACAAGATATGTAGTGATCAATAATTTCATTCATAATAACATTTCATTCATTCATTTTAGGCAATTAAAAACCGCAATTCTTAATTGCGATTCACCAGAAAATTAAAAGCAAATAGTGCTTTTTTTGCTTTAATTAGATTTCCAATTCCTTTTTTAGCTCGCAAAAAGAAGTACCAAAAAGAAGTTTGCTGTTTTCCTAATTCCACGGCAAACTTTCACTTTTTTATTTAATCTCGTAAAAAAGCATTGCTTTTTGTTCCCTGGTCGTTCAAATAAATGCAAATTTTATTTTTTGTGCTCAGGAAACTGCATTATTGGGAACTGAAATAGCTGGCAGTGGTACTTACATGTTTAATTCTACTCTGGGTAAATCGTTGGAGAAAAGCCAGAAAAATCCAATGTTGCTTAGCCCTGTAAGTAATGTTCCTTTTTAAACATCCTTTTTAAGTTTTCCTTATTTCTGATTAGTTCAAAATTTAATAACTTTATAATACTTCATTTAAATTACAGTGACAAAAGCTAGTTTTCCATTTACATTTTCGTGTTAAAATTTAGGTCGTCAAATGTATTCTGGAATACTTGAATATCGATGATGTTAAAAATTGTCGTCTTGTTTCACAAGAATGGGGCTCAACTGGCAAACTAGTACTTGTGAGTTGTTCATTAATCCGACTTGAGAAAGTCATTCCTGGTCGTCTTCCTGAGGACTTTCATTTTTGTTTTCGAGACTCAAGCTCTCTTTTTAGTGCATTCGAGATACATGGATGTGCATACAGAAGTGAATGGCGGATTGAAGATTTAGCAAAATTTTTTGACCAGCACCAAAGTAGCATAAAAGAATTAAAATTCGCCAAAGTGAGTTTTCGCAGGAATCCTAATCTGAAACATATTGATATAAGTCCGTGGATATTGAAATCCCCTATGGTGAAGAAAGATGCAAAATACTTAACAAAATTGTCGATTGAATGTCACGATCTATACATTCCGACGTTGAATCTCATTGCTCATATCAAAGACCTAACACTGTCACATTGCAGCATCAATCTTGAATCAGGAATTCATATTTATCCTATTAAACTGAAACTGAAGAAAGCTACGTTTTTCCAAGATGGAATTAAATTGGATCCTGTTCGAATAAATGATTTTGTGGAGTTTTCTAAAGCAAAAGATGTTTCATTAGACTGTCATTATACACGCTGGGATAAAAATGACTCTCCAAAATATGTTGTGGACTTATCGGGAAGTGTTACTTTGGAATATATGTATTTAGATGACGTCGAGATTGTTAATGGGAAAACATCCGATTGGATTATTGAGAATTTGACGACGGATAATATTCCGTATTCGTTAAACAAAGAAATGACAGTTAAAAATATTTCCTTGGGTCATATCCATACTTTCGACTAGTTCAATTTACCCATCTCAATTCAAAACCTAGAATTGTTTGCACATGTGAACGAAGAATATGAAATAATTTGTAGCCAGCCACTGGAATTGAAGAATTTAAATACTATCAGTGTTAACACTTTTAGGCCCGATTATTCATTTCTGTCTCATTTCGGCAATTGTCCACAATTGAGCCACTTAAAGTTAAAAGCAGACATGGATATGGAAATGAAATCCATTTGGATGCCTAAAAACGTCAAAATACTCACAATTGAAACTAACATACTGAATTGGGTTGACGATTTAAGCAGTTTTTTAAACCTTGAAAAACTAGTTTTGCGAGGAATTAACTGCAATTTCGCCAAGACACTTTGCAAAGCTAAAATTCGAGTGGAAGAATTAGTTGTGTACGTGCGCAATATGGTCGTGAATAAAGACTTGGCTGAGTTTTTGGAACAGCAAAAGGATTTTGGTTTTGGCAAACGACTTTATATTGGCGAGTTAAATTGGGATTGCAAGAGGTTGGAAAACAGTGTCTTGAAGGAACGCGTTGACGTTAAATCCTCATTTTATGTTTTTGAAAATGACAGAAAGGGAAGTGCCCTTTACAAAAAGGATTTTTTTGAGCTCGCTGGATTACCAAAACTTTAATTATCCATCACCTATTTGAGATTAATTTGTCCGATTTTTGTACATAATTTTGCACTAAATATAAACTTGAATTGCTGCTTTATAAATACTTTTTAAGTAAAATATTACAGCACCTAATGAGCTTCTAGGACATAAAATATAAATAAACATAAAAATAAGAACATGTGAAGAGAAAGATTTTAAGTTTAAAATTATTACAATAAATTAAACAGTATTTACTGAAATGCAGCATTCTAATTCAAAGACAGGAATTTAGAGTAGTCTACAGTAAACATGAGTTTTCCACTGACCATGTGAATGTAATTATGCTTGTCATTCATAGTTGCGGAGCTTAGTAATCAAGATTCCTCAGGATTTTAAATGTCATTAAAGTTTTTACTCAATAAATAGTTATAGTGATATTTAGTTACGTAGGTACCGAAAGATTACAATTTCAAATCGAATAATTAATTAGTTAAGACCTGTAAAATTTGAAGGGCATAAATACTTTTTAAACGAAGTATACATTGAATTTATAGAGTAGTACTACTATAACACATTTATGTTCATGCAAGGTCAATTGATAATTGTTGATAAAATTATTCACAAATAAACAACCATTTATCGGAGCAACTGACAACATGCCAATTTCTAATCTGTGCCGCTACACCAAGTATCACACATGAGTCAGCACTAAAAATGCTACAACTGTATATAGCCCAATCCGTATATGAAAGTGCTTCATTGGTAGATAGCCACGTTAAGGATGATTTTTCCACGACAAATCTTCCCGAAGTGAAATATCCTTCCGGTCCTTTGAGGATGACATTTAAGCATCAATATCATAAAATATATAAATAATTATAATATATAAAATATATTGTAAGGATCATTTAAATTATAAAATGAATACCGTTTTGTGCAATGACTGCTTTCACTTCATTGTTTTTCGTTTCGTTTTCAATCGAAACCAGTTGTTTCTCTATAAGACGAACGCATGAGTCATTTGCGTCAGCCCAATTGGCCTTAAAGCACACAAGAACATTATGCATGTCTTTGAAAAAATTGTAAATTATATCCACGAAAAATTATTCTTACCACAAAATTGCTGACATAATATGTTGATATTTTGCCGCCAGTCAAACTGTTAGAAATTTCATATTTGGTAAACTGATTTATTTTGGTTTCAGTAATTCTATATTTTGCAAGAATATTCTCTTCGTCGTTGTTTTTGTTCTCTTTAAACAATCTCCCATATTTGGCTATAAAAATAAATTTTATAACTATAGATGTACTATAGTCATTGATATAACACATTACATACAAAGGGTATAGAACATGCGACCACCCTATTTTCTGCAATTACTCAAACGCGCTAATTTTTTGAAACCAGTTGATCAAATGTAGTTGAGTACTAACTATTTTTTAAATTGTGTACGAAATATTTTTTGCTAAAACTTTAAAATGCCCCCGAAGTACCCTCCTGTAGTAGCAGAGCTGGTGAAAGTGTTTTCCGAAGAAGGTTCTAGTGAAAGAGAGATTGTTGCGCGAGTAAAAACTGCTGGGTATGACATCAGTAAGACTTTAGTGCATAATATTATACATTGCAACGGAATTAGACGTCAAGCAAAAGCGTTGGGACATTCTACACCTCCGAAAGTGTACACTAAGAAAGTAAGGAATTCTGACTTTTTAAGAAAGCTCAACAATATGACAGACAAAGAAAACCCAAAAAGTGTAAGACAGATGGCAAAACAGTTGAAAACATCCCATACAACAGTTATGAAAGCAATACAAACTGATTTGGGGAAGATCATTCGAAAAAAATCAAAAAACCACGCCCTTCAACTTTCACATGTTCAAAACCGGAAGACAAATGCAAGAAAGCTGTACGAGGGTCATCTATCAGGTGAAAAGTGGGAGTATATGGTCACATTAGACGAAGCACTCTTCAGGGTGGACGACTGTAATGGGAAAAGGAAAATCTGTTACGTAAAAAAAGGAAATGACGTACCAGAAAGATGGGTATGCGAAACCAGAGAAAGCTATGGAAAGCAAATGATGGTAGTAGGAGCAATAAGTGGCAGAGGAGTTTTACCACTGATGAAAATACAAGGAAACGCGAAGATAAACTCCGAGGTATACCGGGACACCGTTTTGAAACCTTTAATGACCATTCATGTCCCAAACCTTTATTCTGGGGAAGAAAACAAAGTCTTCATTCACCACGACAAGGCGTCCAGTCACACTGCTAAGAAAACTCAGCAGTACGCTAAGGAACAACATGAAATCAATGGAATAACCCTCATTCCAAATCAAGAAATTCCTGTTAAATCACCGGATATATCACCCCTGGACTTTTTCGGTTTCGGCTGGCTTAAGCAGAGGGCATTCCAAAGAAAAGCTACAACTTTAGAAGGACTTTGGAAAGTATTGAACGATGAATGGAACAGCGTGGATGCTGCCATGGTCAGTAAAGTGTTTGAAAGTTGGAAAAAGAGGTGCAGGGCTGTAGCCAAGAATCAGGGCTATCATGTAGAGCGTACTAATCACAATAAAAAAATTTCTTTGTAACATTAAAATTTGATGAAAAACTGGTCCCATGTTCTCTTGCCACCCTTTGTAATTGAAAGTAGTATAAAATCCTGTCTTTATTGATTAATACAAGTTACTCTATGGAATTTTATTTCTAAAATTTAAAGTAATTCAAAACATAATTGCTGAATTGTCACAAAAAGAAACTTAAGAAAACTGGAATGTGTCTCTCACCTGTATCGAATGCCACAATGCCGTGTGAAAAAAGGACAAATGAAAGAAACGCGTACAGTCTTTTCATTTTTGAAATTGTTAAAGGTTTGATGATATATCTCAACCAGCAACTTTACGTAAACAGAGTAATTTCATTTATTTGATTGATGATAATATACGTATTTATAGTAAACATTAATGCATTTATCTCACGTCATTAACTTTATCTCTCACTTTTAGTGATTGCGAAGTATGGAACATGCATATTGTGCAAATAGTACTGCCGGCATAATATCATCTTTGTCGTTTTAATTTTAATCGATTTTACAATTATGAACACGACGCATTTGAACTTTACTACCAAACTCTAATATTAAAATTGCCCAGGGTGAATACAGAATGCCAGGGTTCCTTATACCAAGTATTTAGTTATTTTTCTGTGACAGTGTTAAGAGTACGATGTAATACTGCAGTGCTAAAATTCACTTTGCCAAAATGTTGATATTATTATTATTATAAAGAAGGTATTTTCATTTTTTTGTTGTGCAAAACCGTTGCAGTGAAAACTTTTTGTCGGACCTTAAAAGGTACATTTTACACAATTCAAACCTTCGTCCATGTTCAAAAAGTAATTTGGTACTCATTATTGAAGTACTCAATTCAACAAAAGTACGAAACACTTGTGATTATTCCGAACGCTTTTTAATAATACTTCAGTCGTAATGCCTGGTACGACTTTATTTGAATTATTTGTTTCTCGTATGCAGTTGTATTTGATTGCGAATCACGATAAGTATATCAATATTATATTCACTAATTGTAAGTGGGTAACATATTCGGTGAATTTATTGGATTCAATCCAGAGCGATTCACTACAAACGTTCCATGGGACAACTCGTGTATATATGATATACCATTGGTATTTAAATTGCCGTTTCCTGACTCGATGTAGTAACGTCAAAACCAAATAGATAGGTATTAAACGACTTCCTTATACACTTTAAGTCCCGTGGAACGTTTGCACTGAATCTCTCTGTATTTAATATTGAATTAAGCGATGAAATTTATATGAATGTATATATCGGTACTCTATACCGATATATACACATACAAATATCTAGTTTTAAGAACACCTAGGCTTTCTAAGTGAAAAAAAATTCTGAAGGAGTCGTTTTCCTAAAATTTATAGGAGCCGAATAGCTGGTTTTAATTTTAACAATCGATTGATGGACTACGATTTACATCATTAAAAAGAAGTGCATGACGGAAAAGAAGAATAAACCTATTTGATTGTACATTGATTTGTTATCTTTTTACCTGACACCCAATACTTCTTTGAGTGTATACTTAATACAAATAATAGACATTTATTGAAAAATTAATCTGGAACTGATTAGTATGACCATACACATCCAAATGAAATCCTGGTTGCTCTGGAGAATAGGAAGAATTAGTTATGAACAAGGGAATGGCCAGGGAAGGCAACGAGGGAAAGGGTTATAGAACACTAGTCCAGCAACTGCTTTCCCGGAAACATTGGCTTCATCTGCAGGACCAACAGCATCCGTAGGAAGATCACCGGACTAAATGCAGAAAGGAAATTAGACACAATGTACTACATATTCATTGATTGATAGAAATCAAAACTTTGGTTCAATATATTTCTTAAAATCAACTGATTTTAATTAGAAATCTATAAAACTGATAATTTGAGGAATATTTAACTAAGTATACTATGCTAACGATACTAACGATGCTAGCTTGTTAAATATTTGCACCGTTGAAGTACACAAAGTATCAGATGAAAGCAAATGCAGAATATCGGATCAGAATACATTATTGCATTAGGCGTGTATTGCAATTTATCTTTTGTGTAAATAGTTAATTGTCAAGTTCAAGTAGTTTAAAAAGATTTCGTTCCAGGTTTTTGATACGTTATTATGCTAATACGTTGAAATGTGAACAAAAGTTTATATGTAACTGAACATGTTGACAGCTGACAAGAGAAATTTTATGGTTATCGTAGTACATGTAATGGTATGTGCAAATGTAATATTGGAAATTCTAGGTAAAACGGAATAAAAGAACGGTAACAGGATGTAAAGATATATTAAAGGAGATACATACTCAATTTGATTTGGCAGGGCCAACTATTGCAGAAACTCACGAATTATAAATTCCGAACAAGAGCAAGATGAACACTTTGCATACCATTTTTGTATTTGCTGTGGGATAACTAAACTATAATTCTTTTTGCTCCAAATAAAGAAGACATTTTACTATAAGAATTGCTTTCGTATATTTCAAGGAATAATTCAAAATAGGGTAATGTGAAATGGGGCTCCTTTACAAATGTCGCTTGACTGCACCTGTAAAAAACATTTGGATGCACCGAGAAATGCACTAATATAAGCGGAAATTTCAATTGAGCTTGCTTTACAAATATCGTTTGCTAATGATTTGAAAAACATATTACTGTTCAGAGCTACACATTTTAAGAGACTTTAAGATTATTAGCAGGGTTAGCCAAAATACTTCAATTCGAAAATACAAAATACTTTTCAAAATTAGTCAAAATACAAAATACTTTTCAAAATTAGTGAAAATACAAAATACAAAATACTTTTGACAAATTAGTGAAAATACAAAATACAAAATACTTTTGACAAATTAGTCAAAATACAAATTACAAAATACTTCGCTCGAACTTCCACAAAATACAAAATATTTAATCGAAATACTTAAATAAAATACAAAATACTGCAATTCTTTCTATTCTTTATTTCCACTTTAATTACCGATTTACAATCATAATTTAATGTAATACTACAATGCAATTTAATATTACTATTTAATTTAATACTACAATTTAATTTAATATTAGCTATTTAATTTAATAACTCAAGTTTAAAAACCGTATCAACGAATTTCTAGCAATAACTTAGTAATAATTGGTTCTCTAAGAGTCTATTTCTCAAAATTTTGGGTCACCCAGTTTACGTCTGAATGAATTTTCAGTATAAAGTACTGGAAAAGTATTCAAATTTCAAATATCTCTGCTTGGTAGAGGAGACTAAAGTTCTCCGAGTCTTAGTAAGAATAAGAATACCCTCTGAAACGATATCCAAACGCAAAGCGTGCGCATGCACGTTTTTCTGCAGACAAAGTATTTTGTATTTCCTCAAGTATTTTCACTATTCTAGGGGCAGACATTTATTCAAAATACAAAATACAAAATACTTCTCAAAATTTGTGAAAATACAAAATACTTTTCAAAATTTGTGAAAATACAAAATACTTTGGACAAATTAGTCAAAATACTCCGCTCGAACATACAGAAAATACAAAATACAGGTAGTATTTTGTATTTTGTATTCCGACAAAGTATTTTGGCCAACCCTGATTATTAGTGCTTTAAAAATTGTCGTTTGAGTGGACCCATAAAATAATTTGCCTGTAGCGAGAAATTTACCAATACAAGCCGAAATTTCAAGAGACCTTGCTTAACAAATATCGTTCACCAATGGTTTGAAAAAACATATTGCTGTTCAAGACACTTTAATATTCTTATGGCGTTAATTGGTTGATTTTACGAATTACCATTAAAAGGAAGCAAGTTATTTTAAAATTTGCTTTGGAATGCTTCCACAAAGAATTCATAATGTTGGTAAATTCAATCAAGCACGTTTTACAAATGTCATTTTGAATGAGTTCTACAAAGATATTGTTGTTGACATCTGCATAATTAAAGATTCTTTATATTTTCTTTTGCTTTAATAATTTGAGTTTACAATGCTCCAATTAAAGCAGATATTTTACTATTGCTTTGGTATATTTCTACGAAGAATTCACAAAGAAGGTAATGTCAAATGGGGCTGCTTTACAAATGTCGTTTGAGTGGACCTGTAAAAAACATTTGGCTGTCCCGAGAAATGTATTAGTATAAGCGAAAATTTCAATTGACCATGCTTTACAAATATCGTTCGCTAATGATTTGAAAAACATTACTGTTCAGAGCTACACATTTTAAGATACTTTACTGTTCTTAGTGCTTTACAAATGTCGTTTAATTGGACCTTTAAAAATAATTTGCCTGTATCGAGAAATGTGCCACTACAAGCCAAAATTTCAAGTGACCTTTCTTTCCAAATAGTATTCACCAATGGTTTGAAAAAACATATTGCTTTTCAAGACACTTTAATATTCTTACGGCTTTAATTGGTTGATTTTACGAATTACTATTAAAGGAAAGCAAGTTTTTTTTTTAAATTTGCCTTGGAATGCTTTTGACATTTGTAGAGCAGGCCCAATTGACACTTCCCTATTTACGAATTTTTCGTATAAATGTTTTAAAGCAAGTCTTAAAATTATTACCTCTTTTAAAATGGACTACATAAGCTCGAGCAATTAAATTTACAGAAAATGTAGTCTCTTAATATGTATTGCTCTAAACAGCAAAATGTTTTTTCAACCATTGGTGAACGAGCTTTGTAAAGCAAGGTCAAGTGAAATTTCGACTTGTATTAGTACATATCTGTGTACAGGCATTTTTGTTTTAAATTCCACGCAAACTCCGTTTGTAGAGCAGGTCCAATTTACATTTCACTATTAATGAATTTTTCGTATAAATATATCTAAGCAAATCTTACAATAATATATCGAAATCTTCGTATAAATATTTCAAAGCAAATCTTATAATATTATATCGAATTCTTCGTATAAATATTTTAAAACAAATCTTACAATAAAATATCCCCTTTAAGTTAGACTATATAAGCTCGATCAATTAAATTCACAGAAAACGTAGTCTCTTAATATGTGTAGCTCTGAACAGCAAAATGTTTTTTCAACCATTGGTGAACGATAGTTGTGAAGCTGGGTCAAGTGAAATTTCGGCTTGTATTACAACATATCTGTGTACTGCCATCTTTTTTTGAAATTCCACGCAAACGACATTTGTAGAGCAGGCGCAATTGACATTTCCCTATTTATGAATTCTTCGTATAAATATTTTAAAGCAAGTCTTGAAATTATTTCCTGTTTTAAGTAAGACTATATAAGCTCGAGCAATTAAATTCACAGACAATGTAGTTTCTTAATATGTGTAGCTCTGAACAGCAAAATGTTTTTTCAACCATTGGTGAACGAGCTTTGTAAAGCAAGGTCAAGTGAAATTTCGGCTTGTGTTAGTACATATCTGTGTACATCCATTATTTTTTAAAATTCCACGCAAACGACATTTGTAGAGCAGGCCCAGTTGACATCTCCCTATTTATGAATTCTTGCTAGAAATATACCAAAGCAAATCTTACAATAAAGTTTAACCAGTTTCAATGACAGACAACTCATGGCGATCGCTGCTTTACTGTTCCAAAACCGCTGTTCTTAGGCCTGCTCGTAAAAGTAAAACATTATCTAACATAAAGTCATTTTGTGAGGGTTTTTATTCTTAGTACATGAGAGAGTGTGTGATAGATGTTTGTGAGAGAAGGAACTAAATACTCTCTTAACCCTACAAAAATTTACAGAATAAGAATATCCTGTTCCAAGTCCTTAATCGAATTCCCCAGTTCTGTTGCAAAACTGTTCCTTTAAGTATATGCAATTTTATGAATAAGGAATTATGCTTTTCACAGTTTAATTTAGTGAAAGAAAATATCCAAGATTAAGTATTGGGAAAAGTATACTCATTGGCTTTATCCTATTTTATGTAATGGCTCATGCACAACTTGATTTCGATAACTAGGTAATAATTATTCAATGCAATTGTATAGAGCTTAAGATTAGAGTTAGTAAATAAAGAAATAATAGTAAAGAGATAATATTTCTACGTTTATGCAATTACTAGGGGGTTCACGGAAGTGAGTAACCCTTGTTTAGTTGATCCGCATTGTTGAACTATGCAACTTAATTTAATAAGAGTGGTTAGTTTAGTATAAGTGGAAGAATTGGGGTCAAATGAGAAAATTATATTCAATGCACGGAATACAGTGCAATAATTTAAGGTAAGTGTTTAACTTAAAGAAAGAAAAAGGTAATTATCACTACAATTAGTATTGGAGTGATTGTTATTTTAGCTTGGCTTTATAAGCAAAGCAAAGGGGAAATTAGGAAAGTGTTTTTGGAACATGTTATTTAAATGCCGGGATCCTGAAGCGGTTGAAGTCCTCTGTCCTCGGAGTGTTCTCGAACGGGGAAGAAAAAGTCTTGGCTTTGGCACTGTACTTTTTATAGTTAAAGTATAACTTTGAAATAAAAAGTTTATCTTTGCCTGCTGTGCAGTTGAAAGGGTATAATAAAATTGTTAACAGGACTTAATCAGTGCTGTTGGTAATTAAAAAGTAAATAAAATATTTAGGTTAGTAAATTGATGTGAATTGATTGAATGGTGGAATAAGAATGATAGTTTTTCGTACAGAATACCATAGACTTTCGTCAAGTTGAAATTGACTTCTAGGAGTGAGGGTCAAGGAACTTGCATCTTCTTGGACAAATGCAACAATTAGTGTAATTTTATTATCTTAACTAAATTAGTGTTTCTACCTACTGAGCCTTTATCTAAATTGTAAGTCAATGCATAGGCAGAAGTTAACATTAAGTTTCTGTAGAAAAATACCTAATGCCAGACTTACAATTGTGTTTATGGATGGTGTGTGTAATATACAACCATCGCCTTTGAGTATACGTAAGGGCAAATTGTGTCCTTACAATTTGCTATTTATACCCGACACAAGCGTACTCAGTGGCGTAAATAAGTTGGGAATTCCGTTATCAATTAATATTGTGAATTATTTATCTGTAATATCAATTATTCATAAGAAAAAGTTAATGTATCCTCACGGTGAAGGATTTTCTTCAGGTTTTAAAACATGGATAAAATGGATTGAATGTCCCGGTGATCTAAAAGTCGAATTGCCTCATGGCCAAAATAAAACTTATTTAATTATTCCTCAACCGCAAACTAATGTTGATTGGTGGAGGTAATTTTTAAATTATTAGTTTTAAACGCTATTGTCATATTTGTTTAGTATAGAGGAAAGAGGTATACTATTTTTTAATTTCAATTACAGACAAGTTTCATCAGATCCAGTGTGGGTCAAGGGTTTGGAAACTGAAATTGGTCGTGGAAGACAACTTATTGCTCTTAGAGCCAGAGCTTCAGCTCCTATTAACAACGCTGATGAATGCTCGTTTAATTAGGAAGTTAAAGGTTAAATATCGTGATACAATCTTAAATTTAAAAAAACATACATAATAACAAAAACAACAAAAAAAAGTGATTGGTTGATTTAATTATGAATGCAACTGTATTATTGCTACAATTTTAGATTCTGAAGGTCCTCGTGTTCGACAGTGTCCTGAGTCATTTTTCACCAGATTAGGTTCGGGGCAAAATGCAATAACTTTTACTTGGAGTGAACCACATTTCACTGACAACGATAGAATAGCCTCGTTGAAGAAGTCGCACGACCGTGAAACATTAATGGCACGTGGTGAATATTTTGTTAATTATGAAGCAAGCGACACCAGTGAAAACACAGCGAGATGCTCTTTGTCAAAGTTTTGACTGGTAACAACTATTTTTTTAAAGGTTGTTTTACATGATTTATAATTATTAATTTTGCTATTATTTTAAGAGAGAAACATACTATTTTCTATGCTTTTAGCTCGAAGTTATGATAACGGAGCAAGAGCAAGGCATTTTTCATTTGAATTATGGAACGTATGATAACAGTAATACGACTTTTTTACATTCAAGCAATCGCCAAAGAGTATTGTGGCATTGGAAAGAGTGCAAATAATAACAATCTGCAATCTCAATAGTTATTACAGAAATCATAATAGGCATTTATCATTTCTAAAAAGTCAGTTAATGGGAACCGAGAAAATATGGAATACTAACTGCTTTGAAAAAACCCAATCCATGTACCTGTTTGCCGAACAATTTATTGGAATCTAACTTTGGTCCTACAACAGAAATTGTTCCACTCCAGTGGCTTAGTTTTTTCTAAAAAAATATACATTTCCAAATATTACTCTGTCATACCTGTATATGTAATTATTCAACACCAGTGCAGTTCAACAATGGAAGTAAGCATATAGCACTGCTTGTTGGCATGGCAACAGCAATATCCTGTTAGTTAATACGTTAAACTTACTAAAGAAGGTCATTTTGTGCGTCACTGGTAAATAATATTAGAAAATTGACTCTGTATTTGAAAGAGGAGTTGGAGTATCTATGAAGAAATAATATTCTGTAAAATGGAATTGTAAGCCTGGTACAGAACATAAAGTAAATGAATATTAAACATTAGTTAAATTGTGTTGGCTATCACAACCTGATCAACCTTTATGTTTTCAAGCATTTCGATCTAGCAATTCCAGACTAAATAAATACTTTACTTTATTTACAACATCTTAATATACAGTAATGCTCAGTCTTGTCAATCTAAGAAGGTTTCTTTTGATTATTATTCCGCAACGTCTTACTTTTGTTGTGTAGTAAAAACCGCGAGCCGCTTTCGTGTATAAACTTTGTTGTTCATTTCTCGTTTTTGCTTATCTTGCTAATGAAAATATTTCTTATATGTAAAAGGAGGAGTACTATCGTATACCGAAAATACAAACCATTTATTATTTATTAGAAGTAAAACAAACAGTAATACTTGAAATCACAAATACATTTTCATTTCTATAGGCATTGTATCAAGAATACACTTTCTGAGCTGAAGATATTATTTTGCTGAAATATATCAAATATTACTGCCCTTCTTTACCATTTTTCACTTGTTGAAACTTTTTTATGGCGAATTAGAAAAACTACGAATAATGTTATTGAAAAATATTTTCCGGGCCCTCAACTTGTATTTCAAAACATTTTCCTCTATTGGATTGCTGCCATTTGAGTGGAACCATTCAACAAAAAGAGCCAGTTTCACAAAAAAGAAGTGGAAGATTGTCGTTTGGATTTGCGGTGCTGTTTTCAATTTTGGAATTTTCAGCCTTTTCACAGTTTTTCTATTTTTTCACGAAAGTCTGATTGGTTACGATCTGCCTTTCTATGGAAAGATATTTTGTTTTGTTGAAAGCTGCTGCTTTGCTTATTCGGTTGCTGCAAACTTGAGTCTCCTTTACAACCACCTAAGGGGCAATGGAATACATGTCATTATGAATGCGGCTATGGTATTAGAACAGAAAATGGAAGGTAAGAATAAAATTATGAAAAATAATCCCCAGTAATGTAAATTGGAACACAGAAATAAAACAAATAATAAATATTATTATTGAATAAATGAAATTAGAATTTCTTGAAAATTTAGTATTTTTGCACTTTTGGATTTTGTCCTGGAGAAAAAAATAATAATTTCGATGGTATTTAATTTTATTAGAAAATGAAGAGTTGGCTTGGCGAGTGCCTAAGAATACAATGAGTGGATTGTGGGAGTTGGTAATCAGTTCAATCCTGCCGATGGTATTTGTAAATTCCATTGTGATGTCATTCTACGTGGCTCTATCGGACACACCGATAAGTTTTCTACCCGCATTTGAACCAGGCCGTGACACAATTCCAATTTCAGAAATTCTGTTAAGGATTGCCAGTTGGGCTTTCGCATTCTGCAACTCAATGTCTTTCATGGCACCGGCTACAATGTACATACTGCTGGGAACAATCTACCTCTATGTTGTCACATTTTGGGTCAAAGGATTTCGAAATGTACTTCTGGAAGACCAGGATGAAAACACCATTCAAGAAATAGTCAAAATAGCTCGGGCAATGAAAATATTATGCCGATACACAAATGACCACATATCGATGATCGTACCAACTCTGATAATTGTTGGACAAGGAGTAAGCGTTGCCAGCATTTACGGAACCATAAAATTCATGAAGGGACCTACAGAATTATTCTACCCTATGATTGCAGTAATTCTGTTCATGTTGGAAGCGTCTCTCCTCAAACAGGCCAGTATGGTGTTCCACTACACTCAAGAAATCATCACACATGTCAAGAAACATGGAAATAAGAAAAATAAGCGAATTGCCCGCAGTTTCGTACCGTTGTCAGTAGAAGTGGGAATCTTCGGCTTTATTGACGAATCATTTGTAATTACATTCATGGTTAAAATTGTGGATAATACCATAGACCTATTGTGCTACCGATAAATGACACGTAAAAAATAGGTCCACTCTAGTTAAAGCCATAGCCAGCACGGGTGCAGCAACCATGAGCTTTGTGCGAAACCACTCAACAAATGCATTTTTCCGTTTTACGTTTACGTATGTTTTACGCTATGAAGTTTACGCTATAAAGCAAAATTCCCATAGCTATTGAGTACTACTTATTTGATACACATTTCTAAATATTCCCTCTAATACTTGATTTCCAAACCCTTCGGAGACCTTTCAGAAATACCAATTGCCCAATAGAATTTATGCTTGCCCTCTTACATCTATAGGCAACCTTTTTCTAGCAGACATATAGGACATGCCACTAAAGGTTTACGAGCGTATAAAAGTTATTTTAACCATCAGATAACTATTCTGTAGCTCTAACTTCTGTAACTTTTACTGAGGGCAATTTAACCGCTGTAATGCATTATGAAATGCACTAATATATTATAAAACGCACTTAGAAAATGCATTATGAAATGCTCAAATATTATAAAACGCATTTAACTAATGTATTAAGAAATGCACTAATATTATAAAACGCACTTAACTAATGTATTATGAAATGCACTAATACTATAAAACGCACTTAACTAATGTATTAAGAAATGCACTGATTTTATAAAACGGACTTAACTAATGTACTATGAAATGCAGTAATATATTATAAAACGCACTTAACTAATGTGTTATGAAATGCATTTTATTATGAAATACACTACTAAATTGTAAAATTCTAAGTACATCATGGAAATCAGAAATCAAATTATGAACTAATGCAATAAATTAAGAGATGAACTATATAATAAATTATTATAAAAAATTTGCTTTGAACAATGGTTTCACTTGGCAGAGGACTTTTATTAAAAGAGTCATTGTTACTTCCTTTGTTAGCTTGCGCTGGGTTGAATTACTGAACCTTAAATATGAATCTTAAAAACAGGCGATGGCAACCTCCTTAGCTAGAACTCCGTTCTGCATTAGCTGTGCATAGCCCCCGAAAACGGAATCAAACCATAAATATACCCCGCAGTCCGCCGTGACGTGAAACCTGGATAATTATCAGTTCTCGGCGCACTAACCGAGCATAAAATCATCTATAATTTCATTGAAATAAAACCCTGAAACTAAGAAAATCTCACCATAAAACCACAATAGAATTTTTTGCAACTGTAGGGCTAGAAGACATTAAAAATTGCAATAAGAAATACTGTTGCAGTCGTATATCTCAACGACCAAACAGTGTCAAGAAGCAAATAACGATTCGTCGGTGTAATAACGTTCGACTACTTCGTTTATAAATATTCCACGTAATTTCATTCATATGGAAAATATAAAATCGTGAATACCAAAAGCGTTTCTCTCGCTTCATTGAATCATGACTTGGGGTTTAAATTATCTACACTTTGTAAATAAACTAAGGTGACCCCCTGTACCGAAAGAACTGGAGATAGTACACCAAAACTGTTTGCACCATTCGAAAGCAAGTGCAAAGTTACATTGAAATCTCTAGTTTGGTCAAAATCGGTTGAACGTAAGTGGGTCAAATAATTCGGTGAAAAGTAAAAGTATAAAAATGTACCCGGTTTTCGGTGATTCGGAATTTTCCTGACCGAACAAATTTTTTTTGAAATAATATTTTCACAGCAGCAATCCATAATCCATGTTATGTGAGTGCTTTTCCCTAAAAATCGAACACGGTTGAATTTTCCACTTTTCCGGATTTTCCTGGAATCTGGAACAAAATTCCAGAAAAACTGAAAGTTCAACAATGCGCATCGGTGTTCCTCCTTGACTCTCATCAAAATCACTTCTGTAAGATTGTTAGTCAAAACCGTGGTAACATCTTTTAGAACATTTTTAGAACTGCTCTTAAAGAACTGTTCTTCACTGTGAACTATTATTGACCTTTGCTTGAAAAATTGAAAAACTTTATGTATACTTACTGTGCGTCACTTTGACAAAGTCATGTTTGAAATTTAAAAAAAATTAAGAAACTTGTTAAAATGGGAAAAAACTTCTTCGCGTTAATAATACTGCAATTTTCCTTATATTTTTCCCAGGGTTTCACAATTATAAGAGTGGCACTATTAAAAATACCCTAGAAAACCACCTCCAGCAAACTTTATCAACAAACTACGCCCACAAACCGCGCCCAGAACACTATATTTTTCATTGTGTCAAAATGTTCTTCTTTTGAACCAGGATATTATGGTCAACCTACCAAGAGTACATTGTGTTCACCAGCCTAAACATTGCATTATACATAGCTTGGGATTTCAGTTTAAAAGGACCATTGTTAAAAATACGACTTTTTAACCTATGGCTGATTAGCTTTTGCAAGTGAAGATTATTTCTTGTGCCTTGGGTACCACATTTACTGTGCAAAATTAATGCATCACACTTCCAATCCAATTTCTTGTGTAATTCGAATTATGGCTGAACAACACGGAAAACTGAAATTTTCCAGATCTTCGATTACCACATTTAGAACTTTCTCCCCAAAATAGTTTAAAGCATGTTCAACGTGTTTCTGAGACTTAATTGGTTGGTTAAATTCAAAAACTAAATACTATTAAATACTCAATTTATGTCTAATGCGCAAAAGATTGATATTTTAATTATCACATTGTTTATATCACTTAATGCAAACAACGATTCATCTAACTCATATAATTACTTCGATAGAATGGCTGAATTAAATAATAGGCATTTAATATTGTTATTGTGAATTTAATTATTTGCTTTTATCGATACAATGACGTCAGAAAAATTATCAGAAAGATATACTCCATATCTTGTGTAAATGGTTTATTAGTTTGTTATAGCTATTTTGTGCTATTTGCATTAAACATTCATTACTTGCAGGACGAAATATTAATTCCATAGACGAAAAATTAAATCGCAAAACGAAAAATTCATATGACGAAATATTCAACCAAAAAAGACGAAAATTTCAATCATTAAGACGAAAGATTAAATAAATACCACCCATTATTTTTTAAATTAGATTTTCCATTTGGTTGGATAAACTATAGTTTTTCAAACCATCAATACGAATTCTAATGTTTGGTTTAGAATGCATCCAGTTTTATAAGGCAGTCTGCGATTTAAGTAAAGGTCTTATAGCCGAAACTTTAAAAGAAATGCTTTAAAAATAAAGTAGCTTTGACAAATTTAGAAATTCGGGAAATACTATATTTCAAAGTAGGAATTATGCCCAAAGTCTGGGAACATATTGGGAAAGGTATTGTACAGTTTAGATGCAATTTAGAGAGAATACACCACTGATTTTTTTAAAGGTTTGAAATTCTTAAAAATAACAAAGAAAACAATTAAAAACATTCGTGTTCATTTCATATATTCGTGTATGTGGTTAATGAATGAGGTAGTAAATTTAATGACAGAATTAGGTAGAATTTTTGGCTTTAAAACAAAGGAAATGTTCGGTAGACAAATATATTGATTAGCAGCTGGCATAAAACGCAAAGGCAATGGGCATAAATGAGTAAGTAGTAAACACAAATTATTTTAGCCAATAACTAGTAAAAACTGAAAGTTAAGTTTCATTAGTCGCCTCATGAGGACAATAATGAATTTGTGCATTCATTTTAATGTAAAAGTTGTACAGTGTTAGATTGAAAAGACTACGACGGCATCTAGTAATGTTTTCAAATGCGTACTTGCTAACTAATCTCAGCCAAATCTTAAGTCTGTTAAAATCAGAAGGTATGTTTACGAGCATTTTATGATTAATTGATTACTGAATGCTTAGTAACATGTAATAATAGCATAGTAATAACATAATTGTTCATTGCACTCTAATCTATTCTTTATTTATTGGTTTTTAGACGTTAGGTTTTGGGTATGACGTCCGTAGAACTTAACAATTAGTAATAACAAAAATGTTTTACAATAGATCATTTTCCAATTTATTAATAGTCAAATATTTTTATGGGGAACATGGTGAATACGGTTTTATTGCAACCATTAATAAACTTAAGGTTTGCGATTAATAAGCCTTGATTTTAAAGCTCATATATTAGAAGCTTTCAAAAACATTGATGGTCTAATTAATATGAATATACTTAAGTTTGCAATGAAAGTCGATTTCTGATTGCATGATTGCAATGATGTTAATAAGGATTCTTATAAAGTGGTGACAAATTAAAAAAATCTTATAAAATAGTCTATTGGAACGATGCAATGTTACATGGTGACCATTCTTGAACTGAGCCTTCTAATTCTGTCTACTGCCTATTTCGAAAGCATTTTCCCTATTTTGACTCGGGCCATTATTCCTATTTTTTTATTTTTGGTATTTTTCGTTCGGCATTTTTAGTTCGGCATTTTTCGTTTCAGCGTTTTTCATTCAGCATTATGACATGGAATCAATTCTTATCAACCTAACTACCAAATGGTGCTACATTAATTTTTAAAAACTAAATAAAGTCTTAAATGTTCACACCAAATAAATATGTTAATAACGTTAATACTATTTTGATAATTACGATAAAACGAATTATCTAACTATGGATTATATATGTCGAAAGACGAAATATTTAAATATGCACATTAAATATTAAATTATTTCGATTACAATATATAGGCTTTTATTTTCGTAATAAATGTCATGATGCAATTGGTGTTTAAGGAAAATATTACAAATATTATTCTTTCACTATTTTTTTAAATTTAGATCAATTACAGCTTTAATTAGGCGAGCACCAGGGAAGTCGGCGTAGATGATTCCAACAAAATTTACATGGCCGTTGATTATATAATCAGCAGTTAGAATATTAGTGCCCTCAAATAAAATGCTGCACATACCCATAAAGAAACCGCCTCTTGGAAAATCGGGATATGTGTTGCAGCCAGAACCCGAGGTGCCGATTTGAATTCTACCTGTAGATAATCGTGGACTATTGTTTCCTGGACTGCTTTTGCCACTAGCAACAAAGTAAGGAAATGATCCTCCCGAACCAGACAGGAAATTAATGAAACCCTTGGAACCCTTTTTTGAATTTGCCCAGTTTAGATGGTACTTAATATGTTCCCATTTTTGATAGAGGTCCCAATTAGTTTTCAAGTTGTACTTGTCTTGAATATCAAAGGTTTTCCAACCTAGTCCGTATTTTCCAAATTGTAGGTTGGACTCTGAAAAATCGTCCAGGATTACAATTTTTCCACGAACTTCACCCAAAAGAGGATTAGGTTTTGTTGGATTCCAAATAAATTGTGAGCGATATTGCTGAATATAATCTTCATATGAATCTTTAAAAGTTTTAGTGTTCTGATGTGGCGGGTGCTGCTCTTTGACTCTCATCAAAATCACTTCCGTAGGATTATTTGTCAAAAATGTAGTAACATCTTCTAGAAAATTGTGGAAATTTGCTTTTTGGGAAATTACACCGTGATAAATTAGAAGTTCGTCTTTATAATGTTTGCATCGAATATCGAGTACTCTTATTCCAGCTGCAAGTTGTTCCTTTAATCGTGTTTCCTGACATTTTGCAGAATCACCTCCATAAAAAGACATTGTGTCATGAGTCCCAATCAAAGACAAGTTCATTAAAGGAATATCATCTGCTAACTTTTTCATCCAATCGAATTGATTGAGAACACTTATTCCGCTATGGTCGTAAGCGTAACCTGACATCACTCTAATAAGTACTCTGAAAAGTCAATTTCACAAGCAAAATAAAAAATGGTCAACACAATTCACGTTCTATATAAAATTTAAATAAATGGTACGTCAATAACTGTTCATTAACACTTTGAAAAGTATTTATCTTGAGAACAAGATATTTATAAAGTTTCATAGCAATTATTTTGACTAGGTTTGTCAAAATGAAATTTACTAGTTTTCCTGTTGTCCGAAATGGTTCTGGTATTTTGAAGTATTCAAAGGATTTTCTGGATATGGAACTGATTTATGTTTCCAACACAGATTTTTAAGCGAACTGGTAATTGGTAACCAATGTGGGAATCAATTTATGCGTTTGACTCTGGGTTCATCTTCGCCTCTTCAATAAACTGAATTGACTGATAAAAATGGACATCATGAAAGTTGGATAATATACATTATTTAAAAGATAATATGTTTGTAACATATAAATCCTTAATAAATGTATATATATTCACATATCTCAAAAGTAAAGCCAGATGTTCAATAATGTTTTATCTAACATGTCAATGCCATTGAAAGTATTTGTCTCGTTATCGAGTTATTATGACTGTCGGGTTTAAATGGCAAGCTTTTCGTTCGAAAGTATGTTGCCGTTACAAGATAGGGAATGTACGATAAAAATTTCGTGACTCCAAGAGACTTGCAATGAAATTCCTTGCGAAATTCGAATTATTGCTGAACAGCCCGACAAACTATGCAATTTTCAACATCTTCAAATATCTTATTTATAGCTTACTCTCCGAAATTAATTTAAAATCTGCTCAGTGTGTTTTTGAGACTTAATTGGTTCGTTAAATTCTAAAATTAAATGCTTTTAAATACACAATCTGTGTCCAATACGCAAAAGATCGATAATTTAGTTATCACATTGTTTTTATCACTTAATGAAAACAACGATTCATTTAACTCATATACTTACTCCGATAGACTGTGGCTGAAATAAATATAGACATTTAATGTGTTATTGTGAATTTAATGCTTTCCTTTCATCGATTCCTTTTTCCCTATTTTCATTATTTAGCGCCCATATTAATATTATGTAATTTACCCATTAAAAGCTATTATCTTCTTAGTGTTCTAAAGGGACGTAGAAATCAAATAAACCATACAATAACTTAAATCATTGGTTTGTTGAACACCAAAATGCAAATATTGAGTTTCTTTATTTATAAATTGTTTTCTATGAAAACGCCCATACAAAACGTTTTAATTTGGTTAATTAACAAATGGTCAAAAATATATATCTAAGCGGGAATTCAACTAATGTAAGTTAAAATTAAATGTAATATGAAAACAAAAATTAGAAGTTTTATTGTTATTTTACCATTTGCCACGAAGCTTTCTGCAAAGTGTAATAGAAAACAAAACCGGCTACTTTTGTATATCTTGAGAATCTACACAAAATATAAGAAAATACAATATAGTCCCATCTGGTAGTTAACGTGTGAAAGAATGAAAGCTAGGAAATCATTATTTGTATTGCTTAATCGTGGTTTTGGTAGATATCATTCAAGGCACATTGTTTATCGTTTTCTGCAAACACAATGAAACCAATTTATGCGACAGCTACAATAAACTGGAGTTGCATCATCAAAAACAGCATGCAATTAAATCTTATCACAGATGAGTCAACCATCTCCATTATGGCAAGACTACTCGTGTAAAAGTACAGTTACAATAATATCGCAAAAAGTAAAGTGTTTGTTACCGATTTTAGATCAAGGAAGGTAAATTAATAACAACAGGAAATGAATTTGATTTAACTGATTTTGAATTCTGTACAAACTATGAGTTCGGTTCCCAAAACAGTTAAGTAGTTAAGTTTTCTTTTTAGAAATGCTTTGTAATCCGATTTTACAAATGAACGAAGTTTTGATGATTTGTTTGTGTAGGTAAATATTTAAAAGGAATAAAAATAGCTTTAATTGTATTCAAATATTGCCCTCCATTTACAGAAAATCTATCAGAAATGCGACAAAAATTGTCTAATAGTTCGAAAAATAGAAACCCCTTACATAGAAACTGTAAAACTGAATTTTTTATTTGAGTTTCCTTGTCGTGATTTACCTAGGAATGCTACACATCATGTAACTAAAGCAATAAATTAATCAAATTTGAATCGCATCCACTATATAAATCTATATTTTGTTCCTTAGTAAAATATTCTTATCCAATTGCCCAAATAATATTTTCCGACAAATGAAAATACTGTTGTGTATTAGATTGATTTGCTAAAGTGGTTAAAGAGCAAAGATAATAAAGTTTGCTAAAGAAAACTAAATTATTCTATAAAGTTTTATTAAGTATTTCATTTAAAATATCGTGTGATCGTAAAATGTGGAGTTTCATTTTAATTTATACAGCAGGGAGTTCCGTTCTGACTAATCTAGCAAGTAGTATAGCTAGTAAAACCGCTTATTTCATTGAATTTAAATTTTATTGATTTTGATAAATGTTTGCAAAGGACATAATTTGATTGTCTTGGATTTTTGGTAGTTATACAATATGGTAGGAATTTTCCATAGAACGGTGGAATATTGTCTTCTATTTAGGAACATTTGTATACTACTATTGTAGTACTGACCGTTAACAAATTTCGATGCCACCGAATGGGTTTATTAGGGAAGAAAAATGCCAGTTTTTTGCTTTTCGGCTTTTTGAAAAAAAATTTCTTGGAAAATAGGGAAAACCAGCTTTATGGATATAGATATAGTAATATAATAAATATAGATATTAGTATTACAGATATTATGTATTATGGATATTATATGTACTAGTATATAATTTATAGATATTGTCCTAGCAGAAACAGTAAAGGGAAATTCCTAAGGTATTCCATTATCAATAACAAACCCAAACCCAGTACTACCCTCAGTGTAACATTCCTACCCAAATACCCAAATAATATTTTCGGGCAAATGTAAATAAAGTTTATATTAGTTTGCTGTGTTAAAGGCATTCACGAATAAAAATAATGTTTGCTAGAGAAAACTAAATTATATTAGCTTCATTAAATATTCCAATTAAAACATCGCTTAATTAATAGTAGTATGATATTTTATGTGTACTATGCTTTTAAAACGTATCATTTATATCTTACTGCCATAAGATTATCTACTTTGTTAACGACATAAATGAAATGCCTAATTCCCATTAACATTCCTTATTAAAAGTCTACAGCAAAAGCAAAATGACATTGACAATTGTATCATAATTTTGTAAGTGAGCGTTAACGCAAGGTTTAGAGTAATTATTTTGAATTAAATCATTGGTTTGCAAAAAACCTAAAATCGAAAATTAAGGTTTTTTATTATATTTGTTTTCTATGAAAACACTCATTCAATAAGGTTCATTAACAAAGTGGTTGCAAATGTTTATGCAAAAATAAGAATGGAAGTTAAAAGTTACAGTTGCAATTTCCATTAAATGGGATATAAAACCAAACGTTAGGAGGTTTTGTAGATATTTTACCATTTGCATGACGACTCAGTTTTCTGTAAAATCTAATAGAATGATTTGAAAGACACAAACAAAGGCGCTTACTTTGTCTACCCTGAGAAACTGAAAATCTACACAAAACATACGAAAGGAGAATTTTATTCCATCTGGTAGTAACGTGCAAAGGAATGAAATCTAGTTAAATATTTATTTATATTGCTTCGTCAAAGTATTACTAGAAAGCATTCAATGCATAAAGTATATCAGTTTCTGCAAGCTCAACTAAACCAAGTTATGAGTCAGCTACAATAAACTAGCGTTGCATCATCAAAAACATCATGCAATCGAAATTTATCACTGAGGAGTCAGCTTTCTGCATTGCAGCAAGGCGACTCGTGTAAAAGCACAAATACAATAAAATCGCAAAACTTAATTTAATTGTTAACAGTATTGTATCAAGGAATGCAAACTATTAACAACAGGAAATGAGTTTGGTTTCATTGATTTTGGATTCTACATAAACTATGAGTTTGCTTTCCAAAATATTTGAATTCTCTTATTAAATAAGTTTCGTACTCTGATTATACAAGTGAACGAAGTGTTCTTATATATATCGACGATTAATTTGTGTAGGCAAAATATTTAAACGGAATAAAAATAGCTTTAACTGTAATCAAATATAGTTACTCTGCCATTCACGGAAAATCTATCAGAAATGCGATAAAAATTATCCAATTGTTCGAAAAAGTCAACCCCCTTTCTTAAAAGTTAAGACTTGAATTTTAGAATTGTGTTTCCCAGTTGTGATTTCCCTACGGAATGGTACACATCACTTATCTGTAACAATAAATTAAGTAACATAGTGTCGTTTGGGTTGAACGCGTTCTATAAATTCATATTCAGGTGAATTTCAATACAAATTTCATGTAAGTCAGATTTATTATACTTTTGTGTTACGGGTAGGCGGGGTAAAATATTCAGATTTTCTTGCACATTTCTGATCCCGGTTTGTAATGTTAACTGATAGTATTTGGAAAATATTCATTGAAAAGAAAATTATTTAAAAGTGTTATAATTTGAATAGGTAAATCAAGAAGAATGTTATAAATCTCTCAAGGGCAGCAACTTGAAGGCTTTGCGATATTTTGGCTTTTGAAGATGAGAAGAAATGTGAAAAATGTGAGTATGATTACATTAAAATTAATTACAAGTGTATTGTATATTCCAAAAGCTGACAATCCTTATTATATTTACGGACATTCCATTTGTGTTTTGTGTGCAAAATAGGAAATTATTGTAGTATAACTAATATAGACAAATCATTGTAGGAAATTCATTTCTTAAAAGCACTTATTTGGTAGTGAAACACATTTAAGGTTTAAATTAAAAATGTTATCAATTATTAAATACAGTATACCATTTTTACAAAGAACTAACAAATAATGCTAGACAGAACACAACAGTTTGGACTAAATAGTAGCTACTGAGCACCTTTATTAAAAAACTCAATTCAATCAAATACTATTTGTTCTATTTTGATTTGACACACTTTCTAGTTTTGAAAGAAACAGAGCTTTAAAGCTTTCTCATGTTTTTTTATATTTGCCTGCTGCGGATTTTATGAGAAAATCTGTAAATGGGTCCATATCAGTCAAATGTGCGTCACAATATTTTACTTTTATAACGTGATGTATGATATTTGCCATTATCTTAGTAACTGGCTCCAAGCTGCCAAGCCTATTCCTGTTGACATAAACTGCAGATTCTTAACTGCAATAAAGGTCTCCATTTGTAAGTGGCTTCCGTTATCAATTTTCATACGATGCAGTTTTAAGGTTTTAATAGCTAATAGCTAATAGTATTCTTTGGTATTTATTGACAAGAAAGTTATTTGAAAGTGTTACAATTTTAAATAGGTAAATCAAGACGACGCTTTTTTTATTTCTACAGCATATTAAGATGACTTTTTAATAGAATGCGACGATGATTTAATGGAAATCTGTATAATCTTCCGAAAATGGAATCCATACAAGCTCTTTAAACTAGGTACAAAATTTGCATGGGATTTGCGGTACTTTGGTTTTCAAGATGATAAGAAACGTGAAAATGTGAGTACGAAAATATTAAAAATGCAAGTTTAATGTGTCTTTTTAAAACTAATTATCCTAATTATATTTATGAACGTTGGATATGTGTTTATAACTTTATAAAATAGAAAATTAATGTACTGTAGAGGAAATTGTAGGAAATTCATTTCTTAAAAGTACATATTTGGTAGCAAAACACATTTAAGGCTTAAATTAAAAATTTAATCAATTATTAAATCCAGTAAACCATTGTTACAATGAATTAACGAATAATGCAAAACAGAACACAAATTTTCCAAAGGTACTTTTAATGTAATGCATTAAATTGGTTCATTTTGTTTCAGTAGAATACCACTACTTTGCAAACCACCTCAAAAGGGAAAATGCTGCTTACTCTCAATTAGGACTTCAATCCACTCTTCAGTTAAGAACAAGTTGAAAATTAATTGCGTTTAGAATTCAAACAATGCTTGTTTTGTTATTTGTTTATTTCGCTATTATATAATAATATAAACAGTACTTCGCTTGTATATAAGCTTTACTTTGGGTAACGGAAAGGTATTTGCTTTTTGAAAAAAATTAAAGTAGCCATTTGTTTTGCTGTTACTGTCACTTGAAAATTTTAAACACGAAAATAATTGATTTTTTAGCAATTTTTTAATAATTGCTCAGAGTTAAAAAAACAGAAAAACAAAAGAAAGAATGTTTTACACTTTCTTCAGCTGTTTTTTAAAAAGCAAATACTCAAAAGCCAATAAATTCATTTTTTATTCCCTGGTAGAAAGCTACGATTTGGCGATCCACTATGGGAATTTGAAATCCCTGGTAAACGTCTTTTCAAAACATTTTAATCTTGCAACAAAAACATCGTGGCAAATCATCGCCAATGTCAGAATATGCAATATCAAATTGACTTTTGGTACACTAGCTTACAACGTTCTTTTTTAATTGTCTTAATTTTAGAGAGTTAAAGAATGTTAAATATTTGAAAACGAAAAACAAAAGTTTAACACGGTTTAAAAATTAATTTATAAAATATTATTGTCACAAGGTTCACGAATTTCCAGCAGAGGGTACGAATACGAATTATTTTATTAGCGGGTTTTTTAAATTAAATTAGCTTAGTCTGCTTTATTGGTTTGGGTATATATAATAATTATACTATATGATCATAATTATACTTCCTATTTAATGTTGGTGGATCAAGTCAATTTATGACTTTGCTTAATAAAGCAACTGTTATTTAGGCTTTATCGTTCTTGTATACAGGTTACCGCATATTGTTCCAGGCAACTACAGATGTACTTTAGGTTGTCGATCGACTTTTTCGATGTTCAGATTCCAAATGAAGACATAATTTTGATGCATTAATGCATTGCCTATTACGCTCTATTTCCTGATTATCGAAACGAGATAACTGCCATTACTTTGATAACTTCCTCCCTCACTGCAAATCTTGTTTTTTCTGAATCATTTTACGTCATCCTTTTATATACCTTATTAATTCGGTATGCAATAGAAGGAAGAATAACCTAGTGTTTCGTCTTTTCAAATTTATTTTCGTGTTTTTCTTTCCTTGACCATTTGAGCTCTCGTATTCTTTGTCGCAGTTGAAAAAGCATATTATTTTCAGCTGCGAACATTTCGCAATGTAATCGGTGGTTGCACGATTTTGTTATAGGAAATGACAATTTTAATTTCCAATAGGATAGAAATGCTTTGCATTAGCACACCATATGCAATGTTTTCTTAAACTTTTTCTTTGGCTAAGGAATCATGAGCCAATGAACACATGAGCTTGTAAAATGTTTTCCTTTCGTTGCACACTGCTGTTATATGTATGCGTTTTAAAATCTGCCATAAAAGTATTAAACACGTCTAAATGTAAATGCATACGCCAACAAATAAATGATGATTTTTCGAAAGTTTGGCACATATTGCATTACAGATTCGCAAAAGGGCCTAAAAAATGTTTTTTGATTTGTTGCTGCGATGGATCACAAAAGTCTTCCTTCAAAGCTACCCATATTTCCTTTATACGGATTTTATGAAAAATCCCGTGAGAAGTTCCATTTCAATAAATGTTTCGTCACAACATTTTCTTTGTCATTGGTACAGACAATTAAAGATGTACTTTAAGTTGTCGTTCTACTTTTCCGATATTCAGATTCTAAAGTACAACATAGATTTGAGGCAATGCATAATAAAATATATAGTTTTTACTAACGCTGTAACGCGGCGTAACACTTTCCTTTACCCCTCCCCCTAAGCTGCGAACGTGATTTGTACACGGTATCATAGTATCAAGAACCTCAAAGAGTGTTAAATTTGGGGATAGCTTGGGTCATTTCTGGAGCTAATGGCTTCGGTGGCAATTTAAGGTGGAGATTGTCTTTCTATTAGTGAATTTGTATTTAATATTATTGTTCAGCATACCAAAAGCTATTAAGGTAGTGTAGTGTAAATAAAAATGTTTTTGGTAGAAATATTTTTCCCACAATTGAATACTTTCATTTAATGCGTAAAATTAAAAAACATATAGAATTTTCAGTGCAGCATTGAAGGTAATGCAACGTCAAGTTTAAGATGTTATGGTCCACATAAAACTGTATTTAAATTAGTAGATACTTTTGTTTCGGAGGATTTTAGCACCATACTGTAAGGAGTGCAGTCAAAAGGATCTGAAGTGCCCTTAAATGGATTTTAGACATTTTCCAAAAGTTAAGGATATATTTTGAATTAAATAACCGGTTTAGATGTCAATGTAGACGTTTCTATTTTTAAATCAGTAGACGCGGAAATGGGATGACGTTTCTAGTTACCGCATCCACCTTTTTCAAATCTCAAATTTCTTTTCATTAATTTGTCGTAATACAACTTTCTTTTACTTACAATTCTTACAAAGGTCTTTTACAATATTGAGCAAAACAATGACACATTTGCCGGCGCCTTTAGTTTTCTCTGGACCCGGACAAAAACTGCCATTTCCAATTTGATAATGTATCTTTATTTATTACATTCACATTCAATTGACCCCATCTCGTTCGAAACGTCAACTTTGGTCAGATTTCTAGATTCCAGGCGTATAGTCTGACTTCTAGTCTAGAATATTGGAAAATATTTAATTATGCCTAATTTAATTATGGAAAATTGAAATATGGTAAACAAATTCATAGGGGCAAATTCAAAAATTTCTTTAGCTTTACGCTTTTTAGCTTGGCGGAATTAGCACCGGGGTTGAGGTTCGTCAGCATTGTAGTCAACCTGTAATTTTAATTTTAAATAATAAAATTAAAATGGGTTTCACCCAAATGTTTATTTACATGAATTAAACATTTCATAATTAAACATACTACATACTACCCCTCATTAAGAGCAACACACTGTTACTTGTGAAGATATTGAATTAGCATTCTGATTTTAATTATCTAATCTACGACATACGCCATTTAAATGATACTACTTAACTGATTCAACAAAAACTGATGGGTTTCTCATATGCTGCTTTTCATTTCTCTGTTTCCTATTATTTTATTAGAAATCCTATAAGAAAGTCCATTGTAACAAGAGGGTTGTCATTACATTTTCCTTATCTGACCTTGATCAACGTAACTAAAGTTGTATTTTAAACTGTCTTTAAGATATTGTATGCAAAGTGAAGACTTGAATCAATGAACAATAATAGGATACCTAGCTATAGTATTATGTGTAGTACTTTCTTCTCAGTCCATACATTGAGCCACCTTAGAGATTAAACACGGTGTACATGGTAAAGCATTATTTCGACTTGCATTCGTGTCGTCAAATCACGTTAAATAAATCACTAATAAAAAATGTACTTTAAGTTGCCGTTCTACCTTACCCATATTAAGATTCCAAATGAAAACATAGATTTGAGGTATGCACCTAAAAATAGAATTGCACAGATTGAAATCCGACCTGTTTTTCCAATCTGTGCAATTCTATTTTTAAAAATGTGACTTCTGTTTGATGTTTCTTCATATGTTGAATTCATTTCTGCAACCTAGAAACGTCCACAAGTAAAAATTTCCAAGTTTTCGAAATGTATATTCTATGAATAGCTCATGTATTCATGTTCATGTATTCACACTTTGCTTTCCCAGTTTCAAGTAAATCGGCATCAACTGTTTCATTGGTAAGTATTTCGCAAGGCTGTTGGATTTTTATTAGCAAGTGAAGTTTATTGTAGTCAGAAGTGACGGGTAGGTCACCTGCCCTCCACATTACTGGTTTTACTGTTTTGAGTAGTGATTCCTCGGGTGACGTTTATTAGTATTCCAAAGATGTAGATCATACACATTAATATATTTGTGAACGTGCTTACTGCAAGCTGTTTTTTGTTCTCATACTTTTCTTTCTTTCTAGCCTGCTTCTCTGTTGGAGTATTCAGTCTAAGGTTTGAAATCATATCTTCGTGAGCGGATTTAATGAAAGGCTTAGTGAGAATATCTCTTTTTTGTTCTTTTGTCGGTAAATATTCCACATCCACTTTATTATCCGATATTAGTTCTCTTATGTGGTGGTACATGACATTGAATCGTCTAGTTTTTGTCGAAGTTCGTCATGTCTTTTAGTTCTGAAGGAAAAATTGAGTGTTTAATGCCAAAAGATTTTTTATATTTCTTTTAGACTAAAATTTAATCCTTCCATGCAAATGAATGATATCCGCAGAAAAGAGAAAGTCTGCGGACTAATGAAAGTCGCAGGCGGCCAATATATATGCAAATGAAAGTCGCAGGCGGCTAATATATATGCAAATGAAAGTCGCAGGCGGCTAAAATATGTGCAAATGAAAGTCGCAGGCTGGCAATATTTGGGCAAATAAAAGTAGCAGGAAGTGATTTAAATTAGCATGAATTTTGCAATGCAAATTTATAATCAGAAATTGTCGTTGAATTTTCGGCAGCAGCAATAATTGTAGAAGCCTGGTAATAGTTGAATTAAAATATTAATATCAGCCAAACAGAAACTAGAACTCAATTGTAAGGACGACTAGGACAGGGGGTAAAGTATTCTGCCTCTCCACGTCATACAAATTGTCACGATAACCAAAGATAAGGTGTACGACAGTATTAGTGAAGACTGTAAACTTGAGTGCAAAGACAATCATTATAGTTGGTAAAGCCAAGTCACGGTTTGTCCTTCCACCTTATCTACTTCATGATATTACCATATTGCTGACACTTACAAGACCTGACTTACTGGAAAACAGTAAAGCTCACTATGTGCAATACACTGCCACATTACTCGACATTAGACATAGATATCTGTATTATACTGTTATCACTAAACATTAACGATTTTGTATACATATGCATTGTATAGGAAACCGTTCTAACAAAGGGAATACAAAGACAGTTGAGAGAGTGGGAGAAAAATATTTCTTGCTAAACAATCGAACTAACTACATTGTTTTCAGTCCACAGTTGCACTTCATGCTAATTTAAATCATTTCCTGCTACTTTCATTTGCCCAAATATTGCCAGCCTGCGACTTTCATTTGCACATATTTTAGCCTCCTGCGACTTTCATTTGCATATATATTAGCCGCCTGCGACTTTCATTTGCATATATATTGGCCCCCTGCGACTTTCATTAGTCCGCAGACTTTCTCTTTCCTGCGGATATCATTCATTTGCATGGAAGGATTAAATCACGGCCTTTCTTTTATACGGCTTTTATGAAAAATCCTATGGTTCTATTTCAATAAAATGTTTGTTACAACATTTTCTGTGTATGTCTTTTGTATAGGCAATTAAGATGTAATTTAAGTTTCCGTTCTACCTTACAATATTTCAGAAAAATTGTGAATAAAGGAAGAAATTCGAGCACTTGAATAAACTTGTAATTGAGCTTCTTATTTAAAGTTTTCACTCAAAATGAAGTAATTCACCAAAATATTAACTAGTATAGTCGATCCAACTTAATCGACATTGGGTAGCTTAATTTATCGATTTAGTTAAATGATATCAACCCTTCAGTAGGCAAATCTCAAATAGGAAGCTGAAATATACAATTCAGTTATAAAGCTTCTAAGAAAGGGGGTTCAATTTATCGAACATTTTGATAACTTATTTCGCATTTTTGATGAGTTTTCCGTAAATGACAGGGTAATTGTGTTTGATTATAATTCAGGTTATTTTTCTGCCGCTGAAAAAATTTTGTTCGTAATAAGTAATAACACTTTATCTAGCAATAACTCAAAATTAATTAATTCAAATTGGTTTATTGTCGTCAAAAGCTTACAATCCTTTATTGCAACTTGTTAATACACAAATTACTTTTTGCGATTTTGTTGTATTTATACTTTTACACGAGTCGTCTTGCCATAATGTAAGACATCAATTTTCTTTCTCAGCAACAGATGTTTTCAACAACAGCTCCTCAGCATCCGCAACAACTTTTCCGTCAAGTTAGTATAACGTGAAAATTAGTATGTTTAGAGTTGAAACAAAATAATGACTTAATATTAATTCGCTTACTTTGCTATTATATAATAATATACATAAGCAATAGTTTGCCATAAGTAGTTAAAGACAGGGAATAAAAATTTATTTGCTTTTCGACAAAATACGAAAACAGCAATGTATTGAACTGCTACATTAATTTGTAAATTTTAAACATAAAAAATCATTGACTTTTTGGTATTTTTAGTGACTCTTCATTATTGAATAAGCAGACAAGCAAAAGGCATGGATTATTTATATTTTTCTGATGAACTGTTTCTAAAACATCAAAAAACAATAAAAGCATATTTTTATTCCCTGGTTGAAGACCTAGGTTTTAAATTAAATAAGCTTGGTTTGCCTTACTGCTCTGAGTATTACAATTAATTCGGGTGGAACAAGGCGATTTACGACGTTGTTTAATACAGTAGTTGTCATTTAGATTTTAAAAAGCACAGATATGTTTGAAGGTATATTTACGCTGATATTACCCCAAAGCTCTCTTTATAAATAAAGGCTGTCATTTAAGTGCACCTCATAATTAATCACTTTGCCTCAACAAAATAAATCACTGCCTCAACAAAATAAATCACTTTGCCTCATATAAATGCATTTACCTCATGAATATTTATGTCGCCTCAAGTTTCTATCACTCAATACTGATAATATACCTTTGCCTCAAGTTTTAGTGAAAAATGCTCATATTTAGTAAAAAAACCTCAATTAAAAATGAGCCTCAAAAAGTTGTACAAAATCCTCAACAAATAATCACTTTAGCTCAACTTTATGTAAAACAAGAAACATTATTTAATTAAGAAATAAGAAATTATTGAAATACTGTGTTAACAAAAAGAAAGTTTTCATAGTTATATGATATAGATATTATGTATGAAGCATGAAATGTTAGTCAGTTACTAAAGAACTAAAGCTGATTTAGCTTTACCAACTCATTGCTTAATAGTAGTATTTAGATGTGCAAGATAGTAATACATGCAAATGTGGGTTTTTTGTAGAGTATATAGCAAACTAATTACTTTAGGACGACCACATTTGTTTTTTCTTAGTTTACCGTTGCAGCTAGGCTGAGCCGAATGGCTAAGCCGATAGATAAGCATTCAATTTTAAATCGTTCGTTAGAAAGCAGTTCAAAAGTTCTCCAGTTCAATTGTCTGGATAAATCTAAAAACTTCTGTGGAACAGTCATATAACCTCTGAGACAGGTATATACATTTTTTATGTATAGTACAAATATTTTGCATGAATCAGTATTTAATTTTCGAAATTGAAAATGTATTTGTTCTCTAGATATGGCTACAGTCATTTTGGAACCCTACGAAAGCAGCGATAGTGAAGAAGATGCTGATGCTACGCAAAAAAAGCAACCCAAAAAAGCAAGAATAACGCATATTTGGAAATTGCAAAATATCTTCGATGACGAAAAAGTAGCAAAAGCACACGTAAAGGACGAAAATTTGTACGTATATCGAAATAGATATAATACTTTCAATGGTGTTCCTGAAAACTTCAAATTCAAAAACCCCCATTGCTCCTCCTTGATGTACCTGCTGTACGAAAGTGATTCAACTAAAGTTAATCAGTTTGTGAACGGAGAAAACCATGACCATGTACTTGTTTCTTTTGGAATACCTCGTGCCATAAAAAAAAAGAAATTAAAGCTCTCCATGATTGTGGCTACAAACCTAAACGCATCTTAGCAGAACTTCGTCTAAAAGACATGGAAGTTCCTTACATTCAGCTAACTAATTATCTTTCAAGAATGCGCAGAGAAAAATACGGACCATGTACCATTTCTTTAGGAGATCTTGTCAATTACTGCAAGGAGAAAGAAAATACTCCAGAGAATATTGACGAAGCGTTTGTTTCTAGTTACGTGTACCATGTTGGCGATGGAAATGCAGATCCATTTTTTAGAATAATGTTTACTACAAGAAGGCTATTAGAATACGCCACATATTCTGAAAACATACATACCGATGCTACCTACAAATTATTTGGCAAGGATATCCAGTTATTATTGTTGGCGTGACAGACAAGGAAAAGAAATTCCATCCAGTAAGCCTTTGTGTGTGTACAAATGAAGAAACCGAAAACTTCGAATTTGTGTTTTCTGCGTTGAAATCTAGCATTCTTTTACATACAGGAAAGGAACACAAGCCAAAATACCTAATTGCTGATGCTTCAGAAGCCATAACAAATGGTTTTCAAAGATCCTATGCACATGAAATTAAAAGAATTTTTTGTGCTGCCCACGTTGTCCGTGCATATGACAGAAAGCTTTCTTTGATTGAAGACAAAAAAACAAGAGAATTGATGAAACGTGACATTCGTCAACTTCAGTTATCGAAATCAGAAGAAGAGTTTAATGCGGCATCTTATCTTTGGCAAAAAAAATGGAAAACTAAGTGCACTTTATTTGTTAACTACAGTACAACATGTACAACAGTGGATTGAGAATAATAACGGTTGGTACGAAGGTATAGCTCCAGGACACCCCAGTACTAATAATGCTCTAGAGGCTACCAACAATGTTATCATGACAGAAAACACATTCAGAGAGAGAATGCCCATCTCTCAATTTTTTAAAGTTTCTCAAGATATTGTAAAACTGTGGTCTGAAGAAAGAAATCCTGCTATTGTAAATCTTAAGAAATTCGCACTTGGACCACAAGAAGATTTAAAAATAGTGACAATAGCTTATTAGTTTGTACAAGAACAAAGAAACGTACTCGTGAAAACATTAGGGGATAATACCTGCTATTACTTCTCGGCAACCAAAAAAATCTCTTTGACTGAAAAGAAACTAGCAACATACATAAATCTGACGAAAAAATGCAAATGGGCTAATTTCGATAACTACGTTTATTGTATAACGTCAATTCACTGTGTAACCATCACAGGCAATAATTGGAAACATTCAACATGTAGCTGCTCATCTTATCAAAAAGACTACATTTGCAAACACAATATAGGCATCGCTATATGGCTTAAAATATATGTTCCCGATGAGGATGCCAAAACCATTCCTTTAGGTCAAAAAAGGAAACGGGGAAGACCTGGTAAAGCTAAAGCAGCGTTAGTTCTTTAGAATAACAAACTAAAACTTCATGCCTCCTAGGCATATCTGATATCCATATTCAATACAAATTTTCGTAACTGTAAGGCATTATAATGGTTATGTATTACCTTAGATTTAAATTGCATATATAACATTAGTGATTTATAACATTAATAGTTGTATACATCTACTAACGTATTGTACATTTAAATACTACTACTGCTATTTCATTCTTCATACATAATACCTATATTATATAAACTATGAAAACTTTCTTTTTGTTAACACAGCATTTCAATAATTTCTTATTTGTTAAATAAATAATGTTTCTTGTTTTACATAAAGTTGAGCTAAAGTGATTATTTGTTGAGGATTTTGTACAACTTTTTGAGGTTCATTTTTAATTGAGGTTTTCGTACTAAATATGAGCATTTTTCACTAAAACTTGAGGCAAAGGTATATTATCTGTATTGAGTGATAGAAACTTGAGGCGACATAAATATTCATGAGGTAAATGCATTTATATGAGGCAAAGTGATTTATTTTGTTGAGGCAAAGTGATTAATTATGAGGTCCATTTAAATACTCCCCATAAATAAATATCAGAACAATTCTTGAAAATATAGCAGCCACTGAAAATCTGTTTGGATATCTACAGTTTAGGTACCAATGCAACTTACTATAAAATATGGTAAATGATACAGCACAGAATTGTGCTTGCAACATTACCATTTTTGAAATGGAATTTGGAAAATTGAAAATGAAATTGGAATTTTATTACCCATTTTCTGGTAAATGGAACTTTATGAGAAATTCTGTGAGAAGGTCCGTTTTAATAAATGATGGGGTACAAAATTTTCCTTGTATGCCTTTGCTCCAGCCAACTAAAGATGTACTTTCAGTTGTCCAGTAATTTCCGAATGAATGATGTTTATCATCTAATCCTTCGTATGACTTCCAGTAAGAGTGCCAAAATTGCTTCTTTTTGTAGCATTTCGGTTTTTAATACACTAATATTATGAAATCAAGTAAATTATGCTATTCACTATATAATTATATGTTTTCTCGTAAATCGGAAGGTAAGCCGTAGCAGCATTTTGTTCCTCTATCCAAGCAAGTTAATTCTTTAACAATTGCAGCTTTTACAAGTATTTCTTTTTTTGATTTGAAATTTACCACTTTGTTTTGCTTCCAGAAAATCTACATTAGTAAATGATTTTTTTAAATAGTATATATTTAAATAGTATTTTGTGTAAGTTCAATTTTTCTCAACAGAATCCAAATTATGTCATCCAGAAAGTCATTCCACATTCCCGTCTGGTAGAACTGGTAGAACTCATAAACTATTTTTTGCACAGAATTGTTTTTCCTGTTCCTCGACTTCAATAAATAAGTGCTCTTGTTTTAACTGCCACAATCAAGGTACATTTTGTGATAAAAGAGCATACAGCATTAATATTTGATTTTTTGATCCAATCACATTTGTATTTATTGAAACATTCAACAAAGCCATTTTGTGGTAAAGTGTGGCTTATCGTAAAAAGAAGTAATATATTTCGTAGTTTATTCTTTATCTTAAGTCGTAGAACGGATGATCAAATAGAAAATTTGAGCATAGTATTTGAACAAGAATTTTATATTGTGCCAAAACAATTCTTTTAATATCTCTCTCGGTCAAACAAACCTATTAAAGCATATTATGTTGATCATATGTCTTCCAATTGTGCCAGTGGAGCATTTACCTTTATAATGTATGCCCTACAATTGCAACAGTTTAAACTTATAGCAGCTATTCGCAAGATGAAATTGCAGATTGAAACGGTGAGTAAACCGAACAAAATTGTCCTGTAATTTCAGAATCGGAAAGTTAAATAACTAAGTAAAATAAAATAATATAAAAAATTGAGTAAATTGTAGTAAATAACTTTTGCAAACTAAAGTTAAATTTAGTTGACTTACCTTTACCACACAAAGAAAAACAGGTTTTCGTTTACTTTACTTCCGTTAATAGTACATAATCCAGATATGCCTTTCCGAGATTTCTAGTCTCTAAAACTTTTTTCTACAAAAACATTTCGTCATATGCCGAGAAACATTGTTTGCACTTTCACAAACTTTCTAAAATTTGGAGATATGAAATGATATCCGTAATTGATCAATTTACTTTCAAAAAGTAAATGAAGAAATAAAATTTGGGTAAACAATGAACAGTAAAACAGCATAAAGAATAAAAAGAAATGCTTTTTCTAAGTAATAACTTTGTTTTTCATTCTTCAAAGATCAAAAGCAGAACAATGTACGGCTTCTACATAAATAATTTAAACCTTAGCAATGCAATTATTAAAGAATCTACATAATAAAATTACAATGCAATGTGATTTCATAAATTATAATTGAGGTACTCAGTTAAAGAATTGCCAGTTTCACATTTTACCTCATGATAAAAAGTAAACAATTGGTTTGGAAAGCCTTTTTTGTTTCAGGGTCAATTAACTTCTCCATTCAACAAACTATACATCAATAGAAGTGTAATGTAGATGAAAGAGTGTGATTTTAAATTTAGATTTTACTAGATGTGTTTCTCAAATATATTACTATTTTTTACACAGAAAACAAACAAAATTGTATTACTCAAATTTGCCAATGGAAACCGACGAAATTATTTGTAGCCTTATACTGGCGTAATTTTGACGAAATGTTTTCTTCTTTGCCCAAGTTTTGTCAACTTTCCGAATTTTACTATAATTATTTTGTGAAATTATAGTAAAACTATCATCACTGCTCGGAAGACTTATCAGTTATGTGTTATGTTGCTGTTATTGTGAATATTCCCTTTTGTAATTATTTTGAAGCTTTCATTCACTTGACATTGACTTTAAGGCTGTGTATACAGCAGAAAAATTAAACTGCCCACCTTTTAAATTCAAGCTACCATAATTACTTTTGCCAACACTGTCAAACATAAAATTCGCAACCATTTATAAAATTTGTGGCATTGCCAGTTTAAAAGTTGGACAATTCAGTTTTTCTGGCATTGAGTAAAGATTTATCCGAATTCGTCTATATAAAAATGGTAGTAAATTCATATATAGGTGCGCATTCAAGTTTTTCTTTGGTGGTGCATTTCAATGATAGAACAATTTGCTTCTTACAGTATACAGGCTGTGTATATCAACTTTCAATGAAACCTGACAGGGTTTAAGGGCTCCGGTCCGGGCAGCAAGCACATCATTACACACGCGCACACACACACACACACAAACCAGTCTATAAGCCCGTGGTGGGGCTAAAAAATGACGTTCTGAAATTATTTCACACAAAACGTGTTCTTTGAATTGTAGAGAGCATACGCATGCTAAAAGTATTGCGTCCATATAATGCATATCCATGCATTGGTTAGTCGTTTTTTTTAAAAGACTTGTCTTGAAGAAGCTCCTGTTTAATTACTTTTCCATTTTGAATATTTTTCCAAGTACTAACACAGCGGGTTTCACATTTGTAAGAACCGATGTAATTTGTGTTCTGTTTTATAGAATATTACATATCAGTAGTTATGTAGTCAAAATATTGTTTTGTGTGTAGAAAATGTAATTGCAGGAAACCAAATAAAATTCTCAAATCAAGTTTTTTCTGCTGAAATTGTAATCTGCTGAAACTCTACTTAAAATTATATTGTGCAGTAAAAACAAGCAGGGTTTCTGATTGCAAAACTTAATTGACAAAAACAAATTCACAAAACTTATTTGTAACTTATCTGCGTAAATCTGCTTTCACTTCACGAGTACACTTCACACAAAATTGGAGAGTAATAATAATATAATTATAGTAATCAATCAGAGAGAATAATTAATTTTTATAGTATGTGTTACATTTTGTGTCACATCATGTTTCGGGATATAAAAGTAAGAGCAAAAGGGTAATTCTTTGCTTCTTTTGTGGATATTCTCTTTGATAATATTTTGTTGGAATGTTTTCACTCGTTGCATCTTCACTTTAAGACCTATACGCCCACCGAACGGATATTTTCCTAGCCTTGATAATTTTACCGTCCTTTTCTTAATTTGCAACAAAAATTGGCAATGTTTGCCATATATTGCTTTCTGTTATCACTTCTCCGGATTTTAGAAATTCTGAGAATTTCTACTTACAACATTTTCCTTGTGTCCTTGTTCTAGTCAGTTATTAAAGGTGTACTTTAAATTGCCTTTCCTCTTTTTCGTTATTCAGATTCAAAGTGAAAACATAAATTTAAGGCAATGCACTGATAAAATGCCTACTATATTCTATTTCGTCATTCTCAAAACTTAATATTTGCAATTATCTTAGGAACTGGCACCAAGCTGTCAAACTTTTTATCTGCTCTGTTGTTAATTTTTTCGGAAGACGCTCTACAGCTTTTAATACAAAAATACGACTCAGAGAGTCTCACCGAAAGAAAGTTTCCGAATTATGCAACCTTAATCAATTTTTCATGGATTGAACTATATTGGCAAATCGAAAGTTGTTGGAAAACTAGACTAAAACGACTAATTTTGTATAATTTTTGTTCATCATTTTTCATCCACGTAACAGCTTTTGCCTTATAGACTTTGTCAGTTGTCAAAGTAAAAATACGTCCGTTTAAAATATTTAAATATTTAATATATTATTTCAATTTTCATTAACTTATCGGGTTTGCTTACACAAGCTATTCTTCTGAAAAGAGTGAGATTCTTCTTTATTTTAATGCGGAATTACAATTTATTCAAATAATTCAGAATGGCTTTTCAGGTCTACAGTACCGAAGTTAGCTTTTCATCTTTAATAACTTTGAAACTTTAAATTAGAAGAATCTAACTTTTGTCATGAGAATGGCTAGTGTAAAGGAATCCGAAAGATATGTTGATGTAATTCGAAATTTCAAAGTAAATATTTCTCTTTTTCGAATGGTATTAACAAATTAGTAGTACTGTTGTTTCGACCCCTAAATGAGGCCCCCCTTAGCTTTAGCAATGAAACACGATGTATAGTACATCTTTTATTGATTAATCACTTATTCTGGTCAATTAATGTGTGTGCAAAGTTTTCAACAATTATAACGTCAGGAAATGGAGGGTAAACAATATAGCAACTTTTCTGTTTTCCTATTTCTTTGGAGATTTCCTTTCTTTATTTCCTATTTGGCCATAATCTGTCTCCATGTCAACCGTATTTATTGATTGTACATAAATACTTTGTATCTATTAACTTTTTAGTTTTCATTTTTTATTTTGACGATGCATTGCTAACTCGTAGTGGAGGAAGCATTGCCCATGCCTTTTTTGCTGATATATTACGTTTTTCGCCTCTTATCTACTTTGCGTGACTTGTTACCCTAAGTGTGTGCCACAAGTAGTCTTTTCACCTGTATGCAATTTTTTCATTGTTAAATTAAATCTTAACAATAAAAAACTGCAAACATTCCTTTTTGTATTTGCCTTCGATCTGTTTGATAGGGCGATTTATATGTGCTAATTGTACAAGACTTGCAACTATATAGTGTAGATAAAAAATATTTTTGGTAGAAATATCTTTTTCAGAATGGGATCATTTTGCTTTATGCGAAAAATTAAATATTTATCATTTTTACTTTAATGAAACCTAACGACATAAAACTAGTTATCCATTTCTTGTGATTCAAATAAAGATTTACATTTAAGTGCTTTACTGATATCACCAATATTTTATGAAACATTAAACAAAGAAGCCTGTAGAAAATCCTGTAGTATAACACTACTGAAAGATTGAATTTATTTTAATTTAATATATTTCATTTTAATGTATAGTATTCTTGAAGTATGGAAAGCAAAGTTACACAAAGTTGGTGGAATAAAAATTAATTAGAGCAGCAACCAAATGTAAGAAAACATTTTTCGGTTCTTATATTACTCCATAAAATTGACATTGTTGCTTTTATAATCATTACAAGCTAGTCACTTACTATTTAAAATTCAATACGTACTAAAAGCCACTAAAGTTCAATCAATATTTTTTCATAGAAATTCAATTCTAGAATTTTTCAGTTCTGATATAACAATTGACCTGGTTTGTCATATTTTGTTTTCTGTTTCACTGCTACAGATTTCTGAATAAAATTCTGTAAAAAAGCCTAATTTTCTTGTACCGGGCAACTAAAAATGCACTACAAGTTGTCGATTTAATTTTCCAGTATTACGACTCATTACAAACGCGTAAATTTAGGAGTGATAATGAAATGCATATTATATTCTATTTCATGATTTTCTGATAATTTTCATTATTTTGGTAACTGGTTCCAAGCTGTCAAGCCTATTCCCATTAGCATAACCTGTAGATTCTTCACTGCAATGAAAATCTCCTTTTGTAAGTGGCTTGTGTTATCAATTTTCATCCGATGAAGTTTTAAGGTTCCGAAGTTCTGTGTGATCCTATCCGTAGGCAACTCTTACCTGTAAATGAAAAACAGGGTAATATTTCCAAACCAAAAGCAACAGTAGATTATACCAAACGAAGTCTGAGATTATGCAAGTCTGAGATTTTAAAATTCCCTAAATATTTTTAAATTATTTATCTGCGATGGGTTAAATATGCATTTGGCCTGTCAGGAGCAGCTTCGACACCAAGTTTTGTGGTAGAGTGGCGACAACTTAGTCTGGTGGAAATTGCGTCTCATCTCCTAATAATTTGTAATTAAATATTCGTCAACTATATGAAAACTATAATTCCAGTTTTTATGAAATAACTAGCGGTTTCACTGCAAAATACTTCTGGGTTCCAATGATTAATAAAATATTTGCAACCAGATGAATTGACGGTTGTCTAATTGAGGCGTTAGGAATTCAATTGTTCAGTTTTTGCTATTTTCGTGGACTAGTGTCTTTAGTTCTGATAGAAACCAAAATTTACTATGTTTGTGACAAATTGTTTTCTATTTCCCTAATATGGATTTTAAGAAAAATGCCGTAAAACGTAGCATTCAAAATAAGTTTTTCTTGTGTTTCTTTGGTATAGGCAATTAAAGATGTACTTTAAGTTGCCGTCCTACTTTTTCGATATTCAGATACCAAATGAAAACATAGATTTGAGGCTATGCACTATTAAAATTGATGCAAAGCTTGCTATGTGCTCTGTTGCTTATACATGCGGCACGTACGCTTGTTGAGTATATATATATTGTTAGGATTGTCTAAATGTTGGGCAATTTTCAAGAATGGCCTGCCTGAATTTAAAAAAGCTACATGAAAGCGAAATGTTGTTGTTGCCGAATAGAATCGCAAAGCTCCGGAATCATGAACAAATAAATAATACGGTGGAGTTACATAATTTCACCTGAAGATGGTTTCAAAATAGTGTACCTTAATCAATTTTTTCATGGATTGAACTGTATTTGCAAATCCAATTTCGCAATATGACAAACTAAAATGGCAATTTTTGTATCCCTTGTCTTCGATCTCTTTGGTACGGTTAGAATTCAACATTTTATGACTATCCTCGGTTTTTTAATTGGATTGGTTGAATATATATCGCTAATTGGACTAAATGATATTTCACATGATGCACATCTTTTTTTCCCGTTCTATATTTTTTGGGTGTTCTATTTTCGTCTTGTCTTTCACTTAACTTCGAAAAGAAAATAGACTTAATGAATAAAAGTTGTGCAATATCGGCGCTCTTAGCACCTGACATTAAGTATTCACAATGAGCGGTTGTTGGGGTTATACGGTCAAAGAGAAGTCTTTGAGGTAGTACTGCCAAATACCAGTCTTTGAGGTAGTACTGCCAAATACCGGTCTTTGAGGTTGTACTGCCAAATGCCGGTCTTTGAGGTTGTACTGCCAAATACCGGTCTTTGAGGTTGTACTACCAAATACCGGTCTTTGAGGTTGTACTGCCAAATACCGGTTTTTGAGGGTGTACTGCCAAATACCGGTCTTTGAGGTTGTTCTGCCAAATACCGGTCTTTGAGGTTGTACTGCCAAATACCGGTCTTTGAGGTTGTACTGCCAAATACCGGTATTTGAGGTTGTACTGCAATTACAGGTCTTTGAGGTTGTACTGCCAATTACAGGTCTTTGAGGTTGTACTGTCAATTACAGGTCTTTGAGTTTGTACTGCCAAATACCAGTCTTTGAGACAGTACTGCCAAATATCGGTCTTTGACGTTGTACGGCCAAAACCGCTCTTTGAGGTTGTACGGCCAGAGATCGGTTGTTGATTCGCTATGTCGGTATTGGGGCGCATTATTTACATTGTGGTAAACATTGTTGTGCCTGTGGGTTTTCTTACTGTGCGTAAATGCTTACAACGGTGTGGTTTATAAAGTATGTCTAGTTAATATGGTATTTAGTATGTAAATTTTCAATAGTCTGTAGTAGACATAGTTTATTTGGTATTTAATATGTAAATTTTCAATAGTCTGTAGTAGACATAGTTTATTTGGTATTTAATATGTATAGTTTATATGGTAATTAGAATGTATAGTTTGTACAGCTCGAAGTACGCATACCTAGTTTGAATAGCATGTAAACCAAGGATCAAAAATTCTGTATCCAAGGTATGTGGTGCTAAAGTTTGCGACCGGTAGCTTAAATACTCCAGTGTTTACCCCTTCATACTTATGTGCCTTAGAAGCATGTCGCAAACTTTAGAACCACGTGCCTATGGTGCGCAACTTCGAAACCTCCCTGTATTATTTTTAGTTTGTATGTATGTTGTATGTTGTATGCGTAACTTATATAATATGTAGCATTTATGGCATGTTGTATGCGTAGTTTGTCTAGTCTGTTTTAAGTATATTTTATATAGTAAGTAGTAATTATAACGTATATTATATTATTTCGTGTATCTAATAAAAAGTGCGGAGACAAAACAAATCGATTCAGGAAAAAATATAATTATTCAATTTTTTATATCTACTATTAATTAACTATAAGAAAAATTAAATAATCATATTATTTTTAAAATAAACTTTTCAAACATTTTATAATTTTAGCATTGGCTAGTAGTTTTTACAAAAGTGTACTTACGTAGATTGTGAAGTATTTACTTCACACTGCATTAAGTCTTACTCTGCTGTTGACCACACCACAGCTCTTCAGTTTTGTTTGCTTGTGCATTATTGAACAATGCAAAATTAATAAAAATATTCATTCAAATCATACCTCTAATAATAGTGTGGCACAAATGGGTTTATTGCCATTCCATTGATGTCACTAGCACTACATGTAAAAGATAAATATATTGTGTGCTTGGTCTAGATATATTCATAGCACAATAGGCCGACTCGAATGCATTTTCTATTGTCTTCATGATTGATTTGCGTAATTAAATCAGTTGATTAAAGCAGTAATCAGAGCAGTCAGTTTAATCAACTTTTTCTTTCTTTGTTTCCATCTTCATTAACAGGTAAAGTTCAAGTTCACATTTATTTACGTATCACATATATATTAACTACTAATTTTTCCGATGAGGAAACTTTCAAAATTTGATTGAAGAAATGTAGTATGAGAAAACTCTTTATTTAATAATGATCAATTTACAAGATGGATAGTTTTTTAATACTTAGTTGTAGAATAGATATAGCTAGTATTAGTAATTGTGTATAATAATCTAAATCCAACTATCTAATAATTTCTGTAAAACCATTTTGATTTCTGACTTAAAAAATTGATATAAAAGATAACCTAAAATTTTACAATAAATTATCATCATCCAAAAATCAAATTTATAATTGAATTTCATTGGCATTGTTTCAAATTCTTTAACCTTGTGAAGTGAACGATGGCTAACCGCCCCTAATCCCAAATTTACATCAGGTAAGGTAAATTCTGGCAAACAACGTACATTATCGTGGTATTTTTAATATTTAAATATTAAATTTATATTATTATTGATATTTATTTTAATTATTTTTGCGAAATATTTGAATTATTCAATATAACTTAAATATTTATTGTTATCGATGAATAGGAGTACGCTTACAGACAGACATACAACTCGTTTTCGTGAAAAGTAAGCGATTATTACTTACTATTAATTGAAGTGGCAGAATCTTCGGTCGAGGCAAAAGACTGTGACTATTGCAACCCTTATACTACTGGAAATATACAGTGTTGGCCGTAAGTCATAGCACAATAGGCCGACTCGAATGCATTTTCTATTGTCTTCATGATTGATTTGCGTAATTAAATCAGTTGATTAAAGCAGTAATCAGAGCAGTCAGTTTAATCAACTTTTTCTTTCTTTGTTTCCATCTTCATTAACAGGTAAAGTTCAAGTTCACATTTATTTACGTATCACATATATATTAACTACTAATTTTTCCGATGAGGAAACTTTCAAAATTTGATTGAAGAAATGTAGTATGAGAAAACTCTTTATTTAATAATGATCAATTTACAAGATGGATAGTTTTTTAATACTTAGTTGTAGAATAGATATAGCTAGTATTAGTAATTGTGTATAATAATCTAAATCCAACTATCTAATAATTTCTGTAAAACCATTTTGATTTCTGACTTAAAAAATTGATATAAAAGATAACCTAAAATTTTACAATAAATTATCATCATCCAAAAATCAAATTTATAATTGAATTTCATTGGCATTGTTTCAAATTCTTTAACCTTGTGAAGTGAACGATGGCTAACCGCCCCTAATCCCAAATTTACATCAGGTAAGGTAAATTCTGGCAAACAACGTACATTATCGTGGTATTTTTAATATTTAAATATTAAATTTATATTATTATTGATATTTATTTTAATTATTTTTGCGAAATATTTGAATTATTCAATATAACTTAAATATTTATTGTTATCGATGAATAGGAGTACGCTTACAGACAGACATACAACTCGTTTTCGTGAAAAGTAAGCGATTATTACTTACTATTAATTGAAGTGGCAGAATCTTCGGTCGAGGCAAAAGACTGTGACTATTGCAACCCTTATACTACTGGAAATATATGTACTTCTGGAAGACCACAATGAAAAAATCATTCGCGAAATTGTCGGTATATTCCGGGCAATGAAAGTATTAGTTCGATACACAAATGACCACATATCGATCATCGTACCAACTCTGATAATTGTTGGACAAGGAGTAAGCGTTGCCAGCGTTTACGGAACCATAAAATTCATGAAGGGACCTACTGAATTATTCTACCCGATGATTGCAGTAATTCTGTTCATGCTGGAAGTATCTCTCCTCAAACAGGCCAGTATGGTGTTCCACTACACTCAGGAAATCATCACACATATTAAGAGGCAAAGAAATAAGAAAAATATGCGAATTGCCAGGAGTTTCGTACCGATGTCGGTAGAAGTGGGAATCTTTGGCTTTATTGACGAATCATTTGTAATTACCTTCATGGTTAAAATTGTGGACAATACAATAGACGCATTGTGCTACCAATAAATAATACATGCAAGAGTTCCACATAAGTTAAAGCGATAGCCAGCACGGGCGCAGAAATCTTAAATTTTTGTGGTAACCATTCACCCTATGTATTGTTAAAATTTTTAAGCAAAATCCCTAGCTCTGTTGATTAGCCATAGACTATACATTTTGAAATATTCCTTCTATTACTTGATTTCCTATTTAGAATTTAACTATTTAGCTGCCCTAATATATTTTGAAATGCAACAATGTGATATGGAACGCAATAATATGGGTATTTATTATGAAACGCAATAACATATTATGAAATGCACTAAGGTGTCATGATAGGCACTAATATATTATGAAGCGCACTACTGTATTATGAAAAGCACTAATATATTATGAAGCGCACTAATGTATTATGAAGCGCACTAATGTATTATGAAGCGCACTAATGTATTATGAAAAGCACTAATATATTATGAAGCGCACTAATGTATTATGAAATGCACTAATATATTATGAAACACACTAATGTAGGTATTATGATACACAATAATATAGGTACTACGAAATGTAATAATATATTATGAAATACTCTACTACATTACATAATTCACAAATAAATCATGGAATTCACAATTACAATTATGAAATACTCAAATACTCAAATAAATTAAGAGATGCAATAATAATACCTGTTACTAGAATTTTATTGCGATAGTTAGAGTTACTTTTACGAATTCTGAACAAATCTGAACCTTAGGCTAAAAACAGGCGATGGTAAGTATGTTTTGTCTGTCAAGTTATAAGCCTGGCTTTATGAAAATCAATATAGTGAGTTTAATAAATTATTTTATTTTTTATTTCGCATATTTTTATTTTATTTAAGCTATTTCAGCCCACTAGTGTTCTACATTTCGACATTTTCCACCCGAAACCAGAATCAATATTAAAATATATTTTCATTTCATTAACTATTGCATTGTACTATTACCTACCATTGAATATAGTTAATATTGCGTTTGTTAATAATCATTATGTTAAAACGAAAGTAAATTTACATTGAGCCAGCAGGTCACTAATTTTATAAAAGAAAAATACCAAGCAATTCCTATTAAACCTGGTAGCAAGTCACTAATCCATTTAATTTTTCCATCGTTACATTTTAGATGCGTTCATAATTTGAAAGCAGTTGTAACTAAGATGAAAATAAGCCGCTGCTACGGAAGTGCTTCAGCTTTTGCTTGTAAGTCTCAAGGTCTTCAGGTCCAAAAGATCTGCAAATTTAGGATAATTTGTACAGATTTAATATGACATTTAAAATTATTTTTCAAAATTCTAAGTTATAATAATGTTTAGGCTAATTTTGGTATAGTTTACCTCTCTTTCATTCGATTTGATATTTCTAGGATATCTGGCGGCATATTCAATTTAAGATGCTCGCACATTTTATTTGCAATTGTCACACTGTTGTAGTGTCCAATGTCAAATTTTTCGGCCCTATGTACATTTTTTGAACATTGTAATGGTATTTTTTAGAAATGTGCATTAAAAATATTATGGGGATTTACGAAAACTCTGCTTCTTGATCAAACCACCAGTTATCCAAGTCTTCTTTCTGCAATTCAGTTTTCCCCAACTGCTCAAGAACATAACCGTATTTCTGGAAAAGTCAACAATATCTTGCAATTAAATGTGTAAAAGGGCACTAAGGAAATTTAGGCAAAATACAAATAAGAGCTAATATTAATTTCTTAATTAAGTTTCCAATTTTTGTCCATTGCGCTTAAAAAACTTGGCAAAGTTAATTCTGTAAAGCATTTCTATTGCAAATAATTTAATGTATTTATTTATTTATTTGTTTAATGTATGTATTTAATGTACACTGGAAATTATAAAAATTTGCAAACATTATAGTACCACAACCGATACACTTAAAATTTCAATTCAAACCTTTCTTCCACCAAGTTGAAGGCCTTCTGGTGTGTATTCGTATGCCTTCTCAAATGCATACACGGCAACATGAAGAATCGTTCTTCGGTCGTCAAGAAACCACGTCATCAAACCTACTGTGCCAAATGAGAGTTCTTCTGTTTTGTTCCATAATTTCTTTAAATATTTAGTCATTTCTATATCTAATGGAATTATACAGTATAAACTCAGAGAGTGTTCACTTGAAATGGAAATTTTACAAACACATTCACTACGAATGAAGAATTTTGTGACTGTTATCTCTAGTTGGGCTTTGCAGACTATCAGTTATCTTTCGAAATAGATTGTGAGGCTTGTTTTTCGTTCCCGTTATCTCGCTATTCGTGAACTACTATATATTATCAAATGCTTGATTATAGGCTCAGTGTCAAATGCAATAAAAAGCGCTATATTGCAAAGGGACTGATAAACCAAATACGCAGTTTGTTATATATATGTTAGCGACACTGAGCCAAATTAGGCAAATTCGTTCATGTAGCAATTTTTATTTCCAATAAAAATTTGCTGATACTTTTGCAAATGACAATGACAATAATACAGGTATAAAATCCACTTAATACATCACAGTACTAAAAAAATTAAATTAAAGGGGGGAATTTTTTTAAATGCCGAAATAAGTTCAGTCCTTAGGGAACGAAAAATGATTAGACGGTAAAAAGTAAAATGATTGAGCATAATACCCTAAGAAGCCTAGGGATTTTGCTAAATGTATTGTCTAAATGAAAATAGCGGGACTATTCAGACATTGATTGATTGATTGATTGAATTGATTTATTTCAGTGACAAGTTATTAACTTTTACAAAGCAAGCTCAGTAATATGTTATTTCCTTATACCAAGTCACTTTAGCTAATTTAAGTAAAAAGTAAAATTAAAGGTTTTTTCTTAACAGGTTAATCTGATTCAATAGTTAAAGTTATTGTAAGTTATAGTGTATAGTATTATTATAATGTTTCACATTGTGTCAAGGTCAGAAATTAGAATAACATGAAATAATAACTGTAATATTTTATCGTTGTTTAATTATATTTTGACGTATTTGAGAGTCAAAGGAAGTGAGGGAGCTGGTTTGCGGGATATCAGTTGGGACCGAGTTCCATAATTTTGCACTTCTATATGCAAATGATCCTCGTGCAAACATTTACAGAAGTGCCTAGAAATATTCCTAATTGCCTAATAAGCAGGGCTCGGATATGTATTTATTAAAATATTTTTACTGTGTGATCGTACACATCGGACACTTCGGATCTAGGCGTTTCATACTTAATGAAGAACGTATGAGAATATTTTTAGTAAATATAAAAAATATTTTCCATTTTTAGAACATATATTATTTAAGAACATATTTTTTACTTAAAAACATATTTTGGTAAATATTTAGCCGATAAAAAAATATTTTTAAATATTTTGGCGTTTTCACCAAAATTTTGTCATTTTACCGCAAAAATGCGCAGTAAAATGCAATTTTTTTTCTAAAAACGTGCAATTATACTTCTATTTGTGTCTGAAAAATAATTTTTTGAAAAAAATTTTATGGCATTGTTCTTGAGTGTGACTTTTTGACATCTATTTTGGCAAAAACGCCGTTCTAAACGTTATAATACAATTTTATCATACTTTTCAAGAAATTTAAAAGAACCTAAAACATTAAAATACACATTTTAATGGTTTTTTAAGAAAATATTTTGGAAAATATTTGGTGTTTTTAAGGAAATATATATTTAAATATTTTACGATTTTTCGAAAATACATATCCGAGCCCTGCTAATAAGACGTATCACCGTAACACATATATAGGTACATATGGAAGAGTGCAGTATTTAATGGTGCACGTTTTATCATACAACTGTAGTTCTATTACATTTGGCTATGTTAATCAATACTATATTATTACATTTATTATTTTTTTCTGATGTAAGTCCATCCAAACATGGGAAACAAAAGTTGTCTGACGTTGCAGGACAAATTTGGGAACCGGTATATTCCGTGCTGCACAATCTTAATTTTGAGTTTAAAATTTAATTGCTTTATTGATGTACGGTATTCAAAATTACAGATAGGGTTATATTTAATGGGTACTTAAAAGAATTTAGAAAGTCCCTAATATAATTTAAAAAGTCCCTAATATATATTAAAAAGTCCCTAATATATATTAAAAAGTCCCTAATATAATTTAAAAAGTCCCTTAAATAAAATTAATTTGTCCATGATTGTGGTGTCTCTGGGAATTTTTTAATTGTTCCCTAAAAAATAATTTAAAAAGTCCCCGTTTTCGCTGAAATTATCCATATATGTAAAGGATCAAAATAATATTTTTATTTATGTTTTAGAACTTATAAAAGACAAATACAAGTGGTATTGTCTTAGGTGCTTTGGTCTGAGTGCTTAGAACAAGTTGTAAATACACAATTTGACATGTGGTGTCTGAGCCTTAGAAGGGGTATTAGATTTCCTTGTCAAAAAATACATAAACAGATGATGCTAATGCTTAGTCTAAAAATTGGGTAGTACATTTTATAATATGTAGATAATGTAGATACTCAGTAAACGACTCAATAAGCCAATATCGTTCATTCTTTGCATCCATCTAGGCGCAAAACATATACCTACTAATAATTCCATGGAAAGTTAAAGTACAAAAATGTTTTCTAATTTCAGTGATTCTGATTTTTCCTAGCCGAAAAAAATTTCTTTTTTGAAATAGTATATTCTTAGCTACAATCTATGTTATATACCGTAAAATACGAAATAATTTCAGGGGATATTATTTCAAGTGCCATTTTGCCTTAAGTTAAGGCTGGATTAAGGTGACAGCAGTGACAAGCGACTTTATTTCACAGTTGGGACATTATTATTTCTTTGCAGGAAATGTTTGTTATATGAAATTTAAATGTAAAAAATATGGAATAATATAGAAATAATCAATATTAATGATATGCAGATCAATCGCTAATATGACACCTAAAAGCTTACAATATCAATGAAAACTGCTGTATAACTACATGTAAACACCTTCCTATACCACATGGACAAATGTACAAATTTAGATGGGACACTATTTTGCACTAAGGGGCCTTATTCCTAAATAGCGTACATTCAATGGTAAACGCGAAAAAGTCCCAGGGAGCGACAGTATTCCGACATGCCGAATTATTTCGTATTTTACGGTTAAAAAGAAAACTCTAACTCTAACTAAAACATCAACTATTATCATTACCTAAGGCAATACCACTTATATTAATACACTATAAGTTCTTAAACATAAAGAAACAAGCATTTTGAGCATTTATACGTAGAGATAATCTCAGTGAAAACAGGGACTTTTTAAATTATTTTTTAGGGAACAATTAAATTTTTTCTAGGGACACCACAATAATTGACCCATTAAATACATTTTTAGGGACATTTTAAATTTATTTAGGGACCACTTAATAGGCATCCTTACAGATATAGTGCAAAAAATGCAATTAATAAGATGAATAAAATAGACGTACTTTTTCATGTTTAATTGCTGATATAGTTTATGACAAAATATTTATTTCTAATATTGAAAATAGTATAACAAAATAAACATTACAAACAATTCTTTACTACTTTTTCGCATATTTAACGAATAACTTTCATTTGGCAAAAGTATGTACATTCAATTGTTTTTTTTTGTGTAGCAGTAATGATGCCTGCTAATTTTTTTCGGCTCATTATTGCAAACATTTTATCATGCAAACATTTATTAACTATTATGTTTTCCTCGGTGACACATATTCCTTTACTTTTCTATTTCTAAACATGTAATGTTTAAATTGATAGGCCGAAGTACGAAAAAATGGATACTAGAATATTGTACTTAATGCAAACATAATAGGATTGTTCTGCTATTTGGATATAACTCTAAAATCCGTTGATACTTTTATAAAAACTGTCCAGGATACCTCATGTGTCCAACAACTGCTTATGTAAACTTTAAGACACATCTTTTTGGCAAACAAACCGTTCGGACTTTATTATGCTAAGCTAATCGATACATTGTTTGACCAAACTTGTTTTTAGCAAACTAAGTGTTGGACGTCAATTTTTAACCCTTATCAAATTTAACTTTTGTTGGTTGTCATTTAGCTGATTAGTCTTCTAGCATTTTTATAAATATTATCACGTAAAAGATTAACACACTGAGTTGTCAATTATATTCTATTGTACACGTTTAAAAGCAGTTTTATCAAAATTATTGTTCAGTGGGGTACTGGGTGTCGCACTACATAGCCGCTTAAACAATTTTCTCAGATTTCCCTTTTCCAACCTTTTGAAAATCAATAAAAATGGGTCAAGAAATGTCCTTGCCAACGGAAAGGGATGGTACAGTGCATCTGGTTTTGTGGCAAACAATTGGACACATTACTCATGTCGCAGTATATGTATATGGTCGATTAATTGAATATAGCAAGGATGTCTTGAAATCACCATGACATCTTCAGTACGTACTGGTAAAATATAATTCATTGAAATGTATTTTAAATTGGTTTTCAAATTATTGACGTATCATTTTAGGCAAAATCATTTGTGACTGAAAAGTTGGGCAAAACCAGAAAAACTTGGGATGACATTCGTGCATTTTTTCAACTACAAGAAAAGAGGAATTTCACGTAAAACTTTTACTATCTTTTAATTTCATATAACATATGTAGGTATCGTTTAGAATGTATGAAGTTTTAATAATCGAGGAGAAGTATTAATATTATATATATTTTGCATACATAATTTTAGAAATTCATTATTGAATTGCAAAAAAGCAATATGTAAAAGTGCACCAAAATGTTCCTCGTTCCAGTAATCTGGGCACTTAAAAATCAAATAATATCTTACATCATTTCTTAATTACAGAAAAGAAAATTTTGATATTGTGCATAACAACTGCATTGTATTTGCTAATGCATTGGTCCAATTTCTGGACGTACCTCTGTCAAAAGCAGCGAATGAGCAACTTGTGTGGGTTAAACAAAAGTACGTATATTTTTAATTAACTTCTGTTCCTATTTAAAAAAATTATTATATTCCTTGTGTAAGTGCCACTACAGTTAAGTTGCTTTTTTATTACAGCCAAACTTTAACACGGATAGGAGCTCTCTTTGGCCCTTCATCCCATGGATCTTCTTAAAAATAACAATAACTTATTTGCATGTAATGAATGTGTAATAAAAGCTTACAATATGAAATTTTATCAACTGTTCCATTAATAGTTTACGATTTTTTACATTTTTTGAATTAGGTTTCTTATATAATGTTATGTGGACTTGCAATTGAGACAGTGAGAGAGAAACACATTGACCTAGTTAGCTCCCGCAGCTAGTTGAGTAGTACAATTGAGATTTATAACACTATCCACAGTACGTATAAATTATATAAGCACAATGGGACCTTCGGAAAGTAGACACACATTAGTTCCTAAGAAAAGAAACCCAGTAAAAAAAGTGAATTCAGAAAATTCGGAAATCAGAATGCAGAAAGTGAAAAAGCGTAAGGCAAAAGTGGAGTTGGCAAATGAAAAGAAAAGAGGAAAAACTGACACGACAGAAGAAGAATTCAAGAAACTCTCTACTGACGACAAGTTACTTTGTGTATATCGAAATCAAATAGAAGGAAGGAAAGGTCGAAAAGAGGGAATAGAAAAAGTAAAACAATTAAAAGACGACCTTGATGAATTGACAAAGAAAAAACAAAACCTCGTCGAGAGCAATGAAATTTTGAGAAGAGATCTCATTCAAATGAACGTTCGTATTGTAGGCATACAAGAAGACGAGAGTGAGTACGCAAGCGAAACCGAGAAAAAAGTGGTTAATCTTTTTGAAAAAATTGGAGTGAAGCAAATAGAGGTAGCTAATGCAAAAAGAGTTGGGAAAAAACTGGAAGGGCCAAGACCTATAGTTGTGAAGTTACTGAGAAAGAAAGACAAGTTTAAAATACTAGCATTAAAAAAATTTTAAGAGAGAAGGACAACTTCAAGGACGTGTACATAGATCCGGAGAAAACACCGAAGCAAGCCAGTGAAGAAAAACTGTTACGGGACACGGGAAAACTATTAAAATCAGGCAGCCCTAACATCACGATTTACCTGCGGAGTGGAATATTAACAGCAGATGTCAATGGATCCAAGCAAATGTACAGGGTTAACAAGGACGGTCAAGTGGAGAAGATAGATTCGCACAATTAAGATAAGGAGCGTTTTTATTTTACTTAATATCTATTATTAGCTTTCAGTGCAACTTACGTATTTTTGACGTAAAGTCATTTTTTATTCGCTAATTTAGAAATAGTAAAGAAATGTGGTATTTAATAGAATGCGTGGAGTGCAATGAATGTGCCAACTGTACATGTAACACCAACACAAATTGTAAATGGTGTAACCGGACACTTTGCGTAATTCCCAAGAGTTATAAAAATCACTTTGGTTTGACGTCATTGAGAATTTTTAATAATTAGTAGGTTGAGATAAAAAATGATCCATTTACTAATTTCAATCTTTTTTGCCGAAAAGTAGCGTCAGACAGAGATGTGTAAACATTTATATTGTTTAATGATAATGCTGTCAAACTGAACTGAATAGATAAAGATGATGTATGGTCTATAATGTAATTTTTTGAATGTGCTGAAAGTCTACAAAATCCAGATGATCTGCAAAATAATAAAACAATTTATAAGTTATGCGCAACGTTTAAGTACCTTCGGCACCGGGGTATTTTGATAAAACGGTAAGACAGAAATGTATTTATAAAGAATTGGCTTTTACTTTATGAAAGTGCTATTTGAACCTCGTGTGAATATCCCCAGCAGCCTTTAGCAATGGTTTTCTATTTAAAATATTTTTATTCTTATTTGAGATTTCAGAGTTTCAGAGTCTGAACAGATTTCATTCTGCTTTGATATGGTCGGTGTTGACGTTGTAGCGCGTGATTTAGCGTTTGGAACTGCATGGTCATCAGGACCTGCATATAGTAAGTCATTTTTCAAAAATTGGCAATATTTGAACTTTTTGATTAATAAATAAAACAACTGCTAATTGGGTTGCAGATGTGTCATCCAGTACCAAAGGAAAAACGCCTCCTTCGTTGGATCACGTTGATGTTGTCGTACATGAAACTTTGTATGAATTTGGACCCGAAGGCATAAGTGCTATTCCCACAAGCGAAAACGTAATTTTTATTAAAAATGAAGAAACTTTCATTTAATCTTGTTATGTTTTTGGATTTAGTTCTACAGCAAATATTCAATATGTATTTATTTAATTTGGTGGATTTCCTAAAGTTGAGACAATGCGTTTTGCAGGCACGTTGTAAAATATCTTACCGTTTTGATTGCAGTAAATCCATTTTTCATTTCGTTTGCCAAATTTGCTGTTAACAGTGTATCAGTTAATCTAAAAGTATACATGAAAACAAATCAATTTAAAAACATGATTGTACAAAAGTTATTGTAATTCTTTTAGGAAGCGGGGTTTCCGTAATTATAGATACAGTTTTAACATGACACAAATTCATTTTACAGCAATATAAGCTAAGAGTTTACCCTGCAGGCAGCACCACAAAATCCAAAGCAAGTATAAATGAGTGGATCAAAACTATGAGTGTAGGAAAATTCGGGTAAGCCCATCAGGTTGTAATAGTAATGCAATGTCCCACAGGGGAGACTCCGACGCCGCTGAATATTTTCCGGCTGCGGCATGGTACCTCTACATTCTCGGCGGCGGCGGCGCGCCGGTTCACGCCAACAAAATGAGATCGGCGCATCGTAAAACAAAAAAATCCCATTTATAATGCTATGTTACGCCGTTTGCTAACTTTAGTAACAAAATACCATAATATTTAATTTCATATTCACTTTAATGACAGAAAATCAGCAAAATGCGAATTAATCTAGCAATTGAAAAAATTAGCTTTAGTCTCAAGGAAAGGGCGGTACTCTATAAACAAAAAATAATAATAAATAATTATTTACAAAAATAAATTAATGCGCAAATTGCTGTCCCTATATTTCTCGTTACTTAGCCTATTGTATCTGACGGAGGTAAAATGCGTTAGATATTTTAAACAAATATTTAAAGTTCTTCATTAATAGGGGAATTTTCAGTATTCGAGAGCATCTTCGTTGCCTACTATGAACTAGCTTCACTGTTGACCGTAGTGTGTATTTAGCCTACTCCTACTAAACATACAGCCACAACACAACACATACATCTCACATTTTCATAATGGCATTTTGCGGCTGTATGTTTCGTAGGAGTAGACTAAATACACACAACGGTCAACAGTAAGGCTAGTTCATATAGTAGGCAACGAAGATGCCCTCGAATACTGAAAATTCCCCTATTTGATTTTCATTTATTAATGATTATGGGAAAAAAGTTAGTGACGTTTCGAAAGATGTGAGCTTTCCAATTTAACATATATTACTTGGTTTCAGAAAAGGTACGTACAAGGTCGGAGATAACAACTGCATAGTTTTTGCAGGATACTTATGCGAATTTCTGGGCACAAGTCTACCAGACAATTTTGTCGAATTAAAAGAATGGGTGAATACAAAGTACGTTTAATTTTTAATTCACTATTAATAATGTTTGTAAGATGGCATTTAAGCAGAAATATTGGTGAACGTGATGCATTTGTAACTTTGTATTGTAAAGAATGTGGGAATCTAATCGCAATGTTGTGTTTAGATTTCTTTAACTCTATATTGAATACTCAACGTATAAATTAAAGTTAAATCTTATTTCAAATAAAAATGTGATTGAGAAAATATAGTAATTAAATGTATGCACCTCCAAATGTTTGACTTATTTGATAATAATATAATGTGTAAATTCAATGAGTATATTTGTAAATTAGTCCTTATAAGAATACAATATAATGTACGGTATCAGGAAAACAGTAAATGAATTAATCTAAATATTTTCAGTTCAACCGTTTGCGGATTTTTTCAAAAGTTTCGTAAACCACCCAATTGATGTCCGGTATAATGATCATATTGCTGAAGCGTAGCTATTGATTAGTTTTGCTGTTGCATCGCCAATATTCATTAGTGAATAAAATAAATATTGAATCAAAAATTAATTATGTATAATGTTGCACGTACTTTTTCATTGGGAAATAGATGAAATTATGTCTCTTTAATAAAGCATATGTGGCGCGCATGGTTCCGATATTTCCCACTTTGCACCCTAATTGTTTAGACACTTCGGAAATTTAGGAAATTTGGAAACGTTTTTAAAAACTGGCAATTATGTCCGAACTTTGCGAAAGTCTGAAAAAGTTAATATTGTACGCTTGGAATCTAAAGTATTCCAACGATATAAATACTGCGGTTTAAGAAAATAAAGTATAAGGAGCAATTAAAAATATTTATCTCCTAATAAATACATACGTTTTCATTAAAGAAAATTTCAACAAATCCAATTACCATAACATACAGGAATTGAAAATAAAATTGCATCAATAGAATAAATTACAATTTAGTGCATCTAGACAGTTAAGAGCTTTCACTATTACATTGCAAATTAAACTTCTAATATAATCATGGCGTATATGCCCTATTACTTGCAATTAGGTTACTTCGTTAAAAATATTCTAAAAACAATCCTAAAATGAAACAGAGAAGATCATTAACACCAGTATTTTGATATCGTTATCGTTTATCGTCAAACCCGTTTTATTGAATTTATGATTATTATACTTAAAAATTTAAAATGCATAATTTCTATAAACAACATATTATTGCACCACCAAATCGGTCTTTAAGTGCGGTAAGTTTGAAAAATCATATAAGAGTTAGACATTGGGGTTAATCGGTTATTTGTTCGAGAAATGAAATCATCATACATGTCTATAATACAAGGTATCTACCACTTCCGGTCAAAGTTGCTTGGACCAGTTTAGAAATTCGAGAAATACTATATTACAAAGTAAGAATTATGTCCAAAGTCTGGGAACATTTTTGGAAAGGTATTGTACAATTTAGATGCAATTTAGAGAAAATACACCATTGATTTTGTTGAAGGTTTAAGATTCCTAAAAATACCAAAGAAAACAATTGAAAACATTCGTTTTCATTTTATATATTTTATTACTGTATGTGGCTAATGCATGAGGTAGTAAATTTAATGAAAGAATTAGGTAGAATTTTTGGCTTTAAAATAAAGGAAATGTTCCGTAGGCAAATGATTTGACTAGCACCTGGCATATGATGACAATAATGAATTTGTACATGCATTTTAGTGTAAAAGTTGCGCAGTATTGGACTAAAAAGACTACGATGGCATCTACTAATGTTTTCAAATATGTACCACTAATTAATCTCAGCCAAATCATTAAGTCTGTTAAAATTAGAAGGTATGATTACTAGCATGTGTGGAAAGGTAAATATTCCTACTATTGCCTGCGTATAGATGTACGTATCTACACAAAACTCGAATAGCACTTTCCGTTGTATCGCCTCTAAATACGTAATAATAAATGCTTAATAATAATAAGTATGTATTTACAATGTTTGGCCGTGTGACCCTTGTTACTACTTTATGCTTATGATCCGATCACGTTCGGGATGACCTGTAAACCCGGGTAAAGGATATGCGAAATCACAGCACAGTACACACACTGTGTTCAGTTAGAATGTAGCAACAAGAGTGTAGGTTTAATCATCCTCGTATCCGCGCTTCTCCTTATGTGTACGTACAAATTGTATATTCATTTAGTTGACAACTATCAGACATACTAATTTACATATTTCCTTCATCGACCTTCCAGGTAGCTGGCTTTATCCTAGAATAGTTCGAAATTGTTTTGCTGCATTATGGTCTCCTACAAACTCGGCACAAAAAACTTGCTTCCCTATGTCCACGAAGATATTTATTCAAAGCTGAGTGACCGTTAAAATGTCGTTTCTATCAATTTTCGGATCACTAGAATATCATAATAGCAACACACAATAGCTTTTCCAAAAACATGAAATACAATCTTCAAGACAATATCATAATAAATGCCGTAGAATCTTTAGCAAAAATTCGGTTGCAATAAATATGTAATTATCATATGTTGTTCAAACGCTAATAAATAGTGGTACAAATTGATTTATTCTAGTATGGTCTCTATTAAAGTCGGCACTGTAAGCATGTTTCAAAAATCCAGTCGGATATTTAGTAAAAGCAAGCTAACCATAAATATTGCACTCACAATATTTATGAACGCTAACATAGAATAGTTGGAAATTGTTTTGCTGCATTATGGTCTCCTACAAACTCGGCACAAAAAACTTGCTTCCCTATGTCCACGAAGATATTTATTCAATGCTGAGTGACCGTTAAAATGTCGTTTCTATCAATTTTCGGATCACTAGAATATCATAATAGCAACACAGTAGTGGGCTTTTCCAAAAACATGAAATACAATCTTCGAGACAATATCATAATAAATGCCGTAGAATCTTTAGCAAAAATTCGGTTGCAATAAATATGTAATTATCATATGTTGTCCAAACGCTAATAAATAGTGGTACAAATTGATTTATTCTAGTATGGTCTCTATTAAAGTCGGCACGGTAAGCATGTTTCAAAAATCCAGTCGGATATTTAGTAAAAGCAAGCTAACCATAAATATTGCATTCACAATATTTATGAACGCTAACATAGAATAGTTGGAAATTGTTTTGCTGCATTATGGTCTCCTACAAACTCGGCACAAAAAACTTGCTTCCCTATGTCCACGAAGATATTTATTCAATGCTGAGTGACCTTTAAAATGTCGTTTCTATCAATTTTCGGATCACTAGAATATCATAATAGCAACACAGTAGTGGGCTTTTCCAAAAACATGAAATACAATCTTCGAGACAATATCATAATAAATGCCGTAGAATCTTTAGCAAAAATTCGGTTGCAATAAATATGTAATTATCATATGTTGTCCAAACGCTAATAAATAGTGGTACAAATTGATTTATTCTAGTATGGTCTCTATTAAAGTCGGCACGGTAAGCATGTTTCAAAAATCCAGTCGGATATTTAGTAAAAGCAAGCTAACCATAAATATTGCATTCACAATATTTATGAACGCTAACATAGAATAGTTGGAAATTGTTTTGCTGCATTATGGTCTCCTACAAACTCGGCACAAAAAACTTGCTTCCCTATGTCCACGAAGATATTTATTCAATGCTGAGTGACCGTTAAAATGTCGTTTCTATCAATTTTCGGATCACTAGAATATCATAATAGCAACACAGTAGTGGGCTTTTCCAAAAACATGAAATACAATCTTCGAGACAATATCATAATAAATGCCGTAGAATCTTTAGCAAAAATTCGGTTGCAATAAATATGTAATTATCATATGTTGTCCAAACGCTAATAAATAGTGGTACAAATTGATTTATTCTAGTATGGTCTCTATTAAAGTCGGCACGGTAAGCATGTTTCAAAAATCCAGTCGGATATTTAGTAAAAGCAAGCTAACCATAAATATTGCATTCACAATATTTATGAACGCTAACATAGAATAGTTCGAAATTGTTTTGCTGCATTATGGTCTCTTACAAACTCGGCACAAAAAACTTGCTTCCCTATGTCCACGAAGATATTTATTCAATGCTGAGTGACCTTTAAAATGTCGTTTCTATCAATTTTCGGATCACTAGAATATCATAATAGCAACACAGTAGTGGGCTTTTCCAAAAACATGAAATACAATCTTCGAGACAATATCATAATAAATGCCGTAGAATCTTTAGCAAAAATTCGGTTGCAATAAATATGTAATTATCATATGTTGTCCAAACGCTAATAAATAGTGGTACAAATTGATTTATTCTAGTATGGTCTCTATTAAAGTCGGCACGGTAAGCATGTTTCAAAAATCCAGTCGGATATTTAGTAAAAGCAAGCTAACCATAAATATTGCATTCACAATATTTATGAACGCTAACATAGAATAGTTGGAAATTGTTTTGCTGCATTATGGTCTCCTACAAACTCGGCACAAAAAACTTGCATCCCTATGTCCACGAAGATATTTATTCAATGCTGAGTGACCGTTAAAATGTCGTTTCTATCAATTTTCGGATCACTAGAATATCATAATAGCAACACAGTAGTGGGCTTTTCCAAAAACATGAAATACAATCTTCGAGACAATATCATAATAAATGCCGTAGAATCTTTAGCAAAAATTCGGTTGCAATAAATATGTAATTATCATATGTTGTTCAAACGCTAATAAATAGTGGTACAAATTGATTTATTCTAGTATGGTCTCTATTAAAGTCGGCACGGTAAGCATGTTTCAAAAATCCAGTCGGATATTTAGTAAAAGCAAGCTAACCATAAATATTGCATTCACAATATTTATGAACGCTAACATAGAATAGTTCGAAATTGTTTTGCTGCATTATGGTCTCTTACAAACTCGGCACAAAAAACTTGCTTCCCTATGTCCACGAAGATATTTATTCAATGCTGAGTGACCTTTAAAATGTCGTTTCTATCAATTTTCGGATCACTAGAATATCATAATAGCAACACAGTAGTGGGCTTTTCCAAAAACATGAAATACAATCTTCGAGACAATATCATAATAAATGCCGTAGAATCTTTAGCAAGAATTCGGTTGCAATAAATATGTAATTATCATATGTTGTTCAAACGCTAATAAATAGTGGTACAAATTGATTTATTCTAGTATGGTCTCTATTAAAGTCGGCACGGTAAGCATGTTTCAAAAATCCAGTCGGATATTTAGTAAAAGCAAGCTAACCATAAATATTGCATTCACAGTTTTATGAATGCTAACATAGAATAGTTCGAAATTGTTTTGCTGCGTTATGGTCTCCTACAAACTCGGCACAAAAAACTTGCATCCCTATGTCCACGAAGATATTTATTCAATGCTGAGTGACCGTTAAAATGTCGTTTCTATCAATTTTCGGATCACTAGAATATCATAATAGCAACACAGTAGTGGGCTTTTCCAAAAACATGAAATACAATCTTCGAGACAATATCATAATAAATGCCGTAGAATCTTTAGCAAGAATTCGGTTGCAATAAATATGTAATTATCATATGTTGTTCAAACGCTAATAAATAGTGGTACAAATTGATTTATTCTAGTATGGTCTCTATTAAAGTCGGCACGGTAAGCATGTTTCAAAAATCCAGTCGGATATTTAGTAAAAGCAAGCTAACCATAAATATTGCATTCACAATATTTATGAACGCTAACATAGAATAGTTCGAAATTGTTTTGCTGCATTATGGTCTCCTACAAACTCGGCACAAAAAACTTGCATCCCTATGTCCACGAAGATATTTATTCAATGCTGAGTGACCGTTAAAATGTCGTTTCTATCAATTTTCGGATCACTAGAATATCATAATAGCAACACAGTAGTGGGCTTTTCCAAAAACATGAAATACAATCTTCGAGACAATATCATAATAAATGCCGTAGAATCTTTAGCAAGAATTCGGTTGCAATAAATATGTAATTATCATATGTTGTTCAAACGCTAATAAATAGTGGTACAAATTGATTTATTCTAGTATGGTCTCTATTAAAGTCGGCACGGTAAGCATGTTTCAAAAATCCAGTCGGATATTTAGTAAAAGCAAGCTAACCATAAATATTGCATTCACAATTTTTATGAACGCTAACATAGAATAGTTCGAAATTGTTTTGCTGCGTTATGGTCTCCTACAAACTCGGCACAAAAAACTTGCATCCCTATGTCCACGAAGATATTTATTCAATGCTGAGTGACCGTTAAAATGTCGTTTCTATCAATTTTCGGATCACTAGAATATCATAATAGCAACACAGTAGTGGGCTTTTCCAAAAACATGAAATACAATCTTCGAGACAATATCATAATAAATGCCGTAGAATCTTTAGCAAGAATTCGGTTGCAATAAATATGTAATTATCATATGTTGTTCAAACGCTAATAAATAGTGGTACAAATTGATTTATTCTAGTATGGTCTCTATTAAAGTCGGCACGGTAAGCATGTTTCAAAAATCCAGTCGGATATTTAGTAAAAGCAAGCTAACCATAAATATTGCATTCACAATTTTTATGAACGCTAACATAGAATAGTTCGAAATTGTTTTGCTGCGTTATGGTCTCCTACAAACTCGGCACAAAAAACTTGCATCCCTATGTCCACGAAGATATTTATTCAATGCTGAGTGACCGTTAAAATGTCGTTTCTATCAATTTTCGGATCACTAGAATATCATAATAGCAACACAGTAGTGGGCTTTTCCAAAAACATGAAATACAATCTTCGAGACAATATCATAATAAATGCCGTAGAATCTTTAGCAAGAATTCGGTTGCAATAAATATGTAATTATCATATGTTGTTCAAACGCTAATAAATAGTGGTACAAATTGATTTATTCTAGTATGGTCTCTATTAAAGTCGGCACGGTAAGCATGTTTCAAAAATCCAGTCGGATATTTAGTAAAAGCAAGCTAACCATAAATATTGCATTCACAATATTTATGAACGCTAACATAGAATAGTTGGAAATTGTTTTGCTGCATTATGGTCTCCTACAAACTCGGCACAAAAAACTTGCTTCCCTATGTCCACGAAGATATTTATTCAATGCTGAGTGACCGTTAAAATGTCGTTTCTATCAATTTTCGGATCACTAGAATATCATAATAGCAACACAGTAGTGGGCTTTTCCAAAAACATGAAATACAATCTTCGAGACAATATCATAATAAATGCCGTAGAATCTTTAGCAAGAATTCGGTTGCAATAAATATGTAATTATCATATGTTGTTCAAACGCTAATAAATAGTGGTACAAATTGATTTATTCTAGTATGGTCTCTATTAAAGTCGGCACGGTAAGCATGTTTCAAAAATCCAGTCGGATATTTAGTAAAAGCAAGCTAACCATAAATATTGCATTCACAATTTTTATGAACGCTAACATAGAATAGTTCGAAATTGTTTTGCTGCGTTATGGTCTCCTACAAACTCGGCACAAAAAACTTGCATCCCTATGTCCACGAAGATATTTATTCAATGCTGAGTGACCGTTAAAATGTCGTTTCTATCAATTTTCGGATCACTAGAATATCATAATAGCAACACAGTAGTGGGCTTTTCCAAAAACATGAAATACAATCTTCGAGACAATATCATAATAAATGCCGTAGAATCTTTAGCAAGAATTCGGTTGCAATAAATATGTAATTATCATATGTTGTTCAAACGCTAATAAATAGTGGTACAAATTGATTTATTCTAGTATGGTCTCTATTAAAGTCGGCACGGTAAGCATGTTTCAAAAATCCAGTCGGATATTTAGTAAAAGCAAGCTAACCATAAATATTGCATTCACAATTTTTATGAACGCTAACATAGAATAGTTCGAAATTGTTTTGCTGCGTTATGGTCTCCTACAAACTCGGCACAAAAAACTTGCATCCCTATGTCCACGAAGATATTTATTCAATGCTGAGTGACCGTTAAAATGTCGTTTCTATCAATTTTCGGATCACTAGAATATCATAATAGCAACACAGTAGTGGGCTTTTCCAAAAACATGAAATACAATCTTCGAGACAATATCATAATAAATGCCGTAGAATCTTTAGCAAGAATTCGGTTGCAATAAATATGTAATTATCATATGTTGTTCAAACGCTAATAAATAGTGGTACAAATTGATTTATTCTAGTATGGTCTCTATTAAAGTCGGCACGGTAAGCATGTTTCAAAAATCCAGTCGGATATTTAGTAAAAGCAAGCTAACCATAAATATTGCATTCACAATTTTTATGAACGCTAACAGAATAGTTCGAAATTGTTTTGCTGCATTATGGTCTCCTACAAACTCGGCACAAAAAACTTGCATCCCTATGTCCACGAAGATATTTATTCAATGCTGAGTGACCGTTAAAATGTCGTTTCTATCAATTTTCGGATCACTAGAATATCATAATAGCAACACAGTAGTGGGCTTTTCCAAAAACATGAAATACAATCTTCGAGACAATATCATAATAAATGCCGTAGAATCTTTAGCAAGAATTCGGTTGCAATAAATATGTAATTATCATATGTTGTTCAAACGCTAATAAATAGTGGTACAAATTGATTTATTCTAGTATGGTCTCTATTAAAGTCGGCACGGTAAGCATGTTTCAAAAATCCAGTCGGATATTTAGTAAAAGCAAGCTAACCATAAATATTGCATTCACAATTTTTATGAACGCTAACATAGAATAGTTCGAAATTGTTTTGCTGCGTTATGGTCTCCTACAAACTCGGCACAAAAAACTTGCATCCCTATGTCCACGAAGATATTTATTCAATGCTGAGTGACCGTTAAAATGTCGTTTCTATCAATTTTCGGATCACTAGAATATCATAATAGCAACACAGTAGTGGGCTTTTCCAAAAACATGAAATACAATCTTCGAGACAATATCATAATAAATGCCGTAGAATCTTTAGCAAGAATTCGGTTGCAATAAATATGTAATTATCATATGTTGTTCAAACGCTAATAAATAGTGGTACAAATTGATTTATTCTAGTATGGTCTCTATTAAAGTCGGCACGGTAAGCATGTTTCAAAAATCCAGTCGGATATTTAGTAAAAGCAAGCTAACCATAAATATTGCATTCACAATTTTTATGAACGCTAACATAGAATAGTTCGAAATTGTTTTGCTGCGTTATGGTCTCCTACAAACTCGGCACAAAAAACTTGCATCCCTATGTCCACGAAGATATTTATTCAATGCTGAGTGACCGTTAAAATGTCGTTTCTATCAATTTTCGGATCACTAGAATATCATAATAGCAACACAGTAGTGGGCTTTTCCAAAAACATGAAATACAATCTTCGAGACAATATCATAATAAATGCCGTAGAATCTTTAGCAAGAATTCGGTTGCAATAAATATGTAATTATCATATGTTGTTCAAACGCTAATAAATAGTGGTACAAATTGATTTATTCTAGTATGGTCTCTATTAAAGTCGGCACGGTAAGCATGTTTCAAAAATCCAGTCGGATATTTAGTAAAAGCAAGCTAACCATAAATATTGCATTCACAGTTTTATGAATGCTAACATAGAATAGTTCGAAATTGTTTTGCTGCGTTATGGTCTCCTACAAACTCGGCACAAAAAACTTGCATCCCTATGTCCACGAAGATATTTATTCAATGCTGAGTGACCGTTAAAATGTCGTTTCTATCAATTTTCGGATCACTAGAATATCATAATAGCAACACAGTAGTGGGCTTTTCCAAAAACATGAAATACAATCTTCGAGACAATATCATAATAAATGCCGTAGAATCTTTAGCAAAAATTCGGTTGCAATAAATATGTAATTATCATATGTTGTCCAAACGCTAATAAATAGTGGTACAAATTGATTTATTCTAGTATGGTCTCTATTAAAGTCGGCACGGTAAGCATGTTTCAAAAATCCAGTCGGATATTTAGTAAAAGCAAGCTAACCATAAATATTGCATTCACAATATTTATGAACGCTAACATAGAATAGTTCGAAATTGTTTTGCTGCATTATGGTCTCCTACAAACTCGGCACAAAAAACTTGCATCCCTATGTCCACGAAGATATTTATTCAATGCTGAGTGACCGTTAAAATGTCGTTTCTATCAATTTTCGGATCACTAGAATATCATAATAGCAACACAGTAGTGGGCTTTTCCAAAAACATGAAATACAATCTTCGAGACAATATCATAATAAATGCCGTAGAATCTTTAGCAAAAATTCGGTTGCAATAAATATGTAATTATCATATGTTGTCCAAACGCTAATAAATAGTGGTACAAATTGATTTATTCTAGTATGGTCTCTATTAAAGTCGGCACGGTAAGCATGTTTCAAAAATCCAGTCGGATATTTAGTAAAAGCAAGCTAACCATAAATATTGCATTCACAATATTTATGAACGCTAACATAGAATAGTTCGAAATTGTTTTGCTGCATTATGGTCTCCTACAAACTCGGCACAAAAAACTTGCATCCCTATGTCCACGAAGATATTTATTCAATGCTGAGTGACCTTTAAAATGTCGTTTCTATCAATTTTCGGATCACTAGAATATCATAATAGCAACACAGTAGTGGGCTTTTCCAAAAACATGAAATACAATCTTCGAGACAATATCATAATAAATGCCGTAGAATCTTTAGCAAAAATTCGGTTGCAATAAATATGTAATTATCATATGTTGTCCAAACGCTAATAAATAGTGGTACAAATTGATTTATTCTAGTATGGTCTCTATTAAAGTCGGCACGGTAAGCATGTTTCAAAAATCCAGTCGGATATTTAGTAAAAGCAAGCTAACCATAAATATTGCATTCACAATATTTATGAACGCTAACATAGAATAGTTCGAAATTGTTTTGCTGCATTATGGTCTCTTACAAACTCGGCACAAAAAACTTGCTTCCCTATGTCCACGAAGATATTTATTCAATGCTGAGTGACCGTTAAAATGTCGTTTCTATCAATTTTCGGATCACTAGAATATCATAATAGCAACACAGTAGTGGGCTTTTCCAAAAACATGAAATACAATCTTCGAGACAATATCATAATAAATGCCGTAGAATCTTTAGCAAAAATTCGGTTGCAATAAATATGTAATTATCATATGTTGTCCAAACGCTAATAAATAGTGGTACAAATTGATTTATTCTAGTATGGTCTCTATTAAAGTCGGCACGGTAAGCATGTTTCAAAAATCCAGTCGGATATTTAGTAAAAGCAAGCTAACCATAAATATTGCATTCACAATATTTATGAACGCTAACATAGAATAGTTCGAAATTGTTTTGCTGCGTTATGGTCTCCTACAAACTCGGCACAAAAAACTTGCATCCCTATGTCCACGAAGATATTTATTCAATGCTGAGTGACCGTTAAAATGTCGTTTCTATCAATTTTCGGATCACTAGAATATCATAATAGCAACACAGTAGTGGGCTTTTCCAAAAACATGAAATACAATCTTCGAGACAATATCATAATAAATGCCGTAGAATCTTTAGCAAAAATTCGGTTGCAATAAATATGTAATTATCATATGTTGTCCAAACGCTAATAAATAGTGGTACAAATTGATTTATTCTAGTATGGTCTCTATTAAAGTCGGCACGGTAAGCATGTTTCAAAAATCCAGTCGGATATTTAGTAAAAGCAAGCTAACCATAAATATTGCATTCACAATATTTATGAACGCTAACATAGAATAGTTCGAAATTGTTTTGCTGCATTATGGTCTCCTACAAACTCGGCACAAAAAACTTGCATCCCTATGTCCACGAAGATATTTATTCAATGCTGAGTGACCGTTAAAATGTCGTTTCTATCAATTTTCGGATCACTAGAATATCATAATAGCAACACAGTAGTGGGCTTTTCCAAAAACATGAAATACAATCTTCGAGACAATATCATAATAAATGCCGTAGAATCTTTAGCAAAAATTCGGTTGCAATAAATATGTAATTATCATATGTTGTCCAAACGCTAATAAATAGTGGTACAAATTGATTTATTCTAGTATGGTCTCTATTAAAGTCGGCACGGTAAGCATGTTTCAAAAATCCAGTCGGATATTTAGTAAAAGCAAGCTAACCATAAATATTGCATTCACAATATTTATGAACGCTAACATAGAATAGTTCGAAATTGTTTTGCTGCATTATGGTCTCTTACAAACTCGGCACAAAAAACTTGCTTCCCTATGTCCACGAAGATATTTATTCAATGCTGAGTGACCGTTAAAATGTCGTTTCTATCAATTTTCGGATCACTAGAATATCATAATAGCAACACAGTAGTGGGCTTTTCCAAAAACATGAAATACAATCTTCGAGACAATATCATAATAAATGCCGTAGAATCTTTAGCAAAAATTCGGTTGCAATAAATATGTAATTATCATATGTTGTTCAAACGCTAATAAATAGTGGTACAAATTGATTTATTCTAGTATGGTCTCTATTAAAGTCGGCACGGTAAGCATGTTTCAAAAATCCAGTCGGATATTTAGTAAAAGCAAGCTAACCATAAATATTGCATTCACAATATTTATGAACGCTAACATAGAATAGTTCGAAATTGTTTTGCTGCGTTATGGTCTCCTACAAACTCGGCACAAAAAACTTGCATCCCTATGTCCACGAAGATATTTATTCAATGCTGAGTGACCGTTAAAATGTCGTTTCTATCAATTTTCGGATCACTAGAATATCATAATAGCAACACAGTAGTGGGCTTTTCCAAAAACATGAAATACAATCTTCGAGACAATATCATAATAAATGCCGTAGAATCTTTAGCAAGAATTCGGTTGCAATAAATATGTAATTATCATATGTTGTTCAAACGCTAATAAATAGTGGTACAAATTGATTTATTCTAGTATGGTCTCTATTAAAGTCGGCACGGTAAGCATGTTTCAAAAATCCAGTCGGATATTTAGTAAAAGCAAGCTAACCATAAATATTGCATTCACAATTTTTATGAACGCTAACATAGAATAGTTCGAAATTGTTTTGCTGCGTTATGGTCTCCTACAAACTCGGCACAAAAAACTTGCATCCCTATGTCCACGAAGATATTTATTCAATGCTGAGTGACCGTTAAAATGTCGTTTCTATCAATTTTCGGATCACTAGAATATCATAATAGCAACACAGTAGTGGGCTTTTCCAAAAACATGAAATACAATCTTCGAGACAATATCATAATAAATGCCGTAGAATCTTTAGCAAAAATTCGGTTGCAATAAATATGTAATTATCATATGTTGTCCAAACGCTAATAAATAGTGGTACAAATTGATTTATTCTAGTATGGTCTCTATTAAAGTCGGCACGGTAAGCATGTTTCAAAAATCCAGTCGGATATTTAGTAAAAGCAAGCTAACCATAAATATTGCATTCACAATATTTATGAACGCTAACATAGAATAGTTTGAAATTGTTTTGTTGCATTATGGTCACCTTCAAATTTGACACGAAAGACCTGTTTCCTAATAACACTAATATATTTATTCAATGCTGAGTTAGCGTTAAAATGTCGCTGTTATCATTTTTCGGAGCACTAGAATATAATAATATATTACAATATTGGATTTTTCTCAAGGCATCCGATACAATCGGCGCGGCAATGTTTTCATAAATATGTCACATAGTCTATTCTGAGAAACGGAGAACCTACACAAAACGATTTAAAGAACAATATTATCCCATCTTGTAGTACCTTGTAAAGAGAATGCAATTTAGCAAAGAATATTTCTATTGTTTAGTCAAACTATTACTAGATAGCATTCAATGCATGTAGTTTATCGGTTTCTGGAAGCCCAGTGGAACTAATATATGAGTCACCTACCATAAACTGAAGTTGCATCATCAAAAACATCATGCAATCGAAGTTTATCACAGAGGAGTCAGCATTCTGCTTTGTAGCAAGGCGACTCGTGTAAAAGCACAAAAACAATAAAATCGCAAAACCTAATTTGTTTGTTAACAGTTTTGTATCAAGGAATGCAAACTATTAACAACAGGAAATGTGTTTGGTTGAATTGATTTTGGTTTCTGCACAATGTATAAGTTCACTCTCCAAAATAGTTGAATTCTCTTATTAAATAAGTTTGTAACCTGATTTCACAAGTGAACGAATGTTGTTATATTTATCGACGATTGATTTGTGTAGGCAAAATGTTTAAACGGAATAAAAAGAGCTAAAACTGTAATAAAATATAGTTATTCTGCCATTCGCGAAAATTTATCAGAAGTGCGATAAAAATTACCCAATATTTCGAAAAATTCAACCTCCTCTCTTAGAAGTTAAGACATGAATTGTAGATTTGAGTTCCCTAGTTGTGATTTTCCTACGGAATGGTACACATCATTTAACTGGATCAATAAATTAAGTAACCCAGTGTCGTTTGAGTTGAAAGTATTCTATAATTTCATATTTCGGTGAATTTCAATTCAAATTTCGGGTAAGTTAGATTTATTATACTTTCGTGTAATACGGGTTGGTGGGGTAAAATATTCAGATTTTCTTGCATATTTCTGATCCCGGTTTGCAATATTAGCTAACAGTATTTGGAAAATATTAATTGAAAAGAAAATTATTTAAAGGTGTTATAATTTAAATAGATAAATCAAGAAGAAGGTTATAAAACTCTCATGGGCTGCAACTCGAAGGCTTTGCGATACTTTGGCTTTGAAGATGAGAAGAAATGTGAAAAATGTGAGTATGATTATATTAAAAATAATTACTAGTTTATTGTATATTCCAAAAACTTTTTATCCTTATTTTATTTACGGACATTGGATTTGTGTTTATAACTTTGCAAAATAGGAAATTATTGTAGTATAGACAGAGCATGGTAGGAAATTCATTTCTTAAAATCATTTATTTTGCAGTAAAACACTTTTAAGGTTTTCATTAAAAGTTACATCAATTAATAAATCCAGTAATCCATTTTTACAATGAATTAACGAATAATGCACAACAGAACACAAATCCAAAGGTACTTTTAATGTAATGAATTAAATTGGTTCACTTTGTTTCAGTAGGATTCTTGTGCCTTGGAAAATACCTCAAAAGGGAAAACATCGGATGCTGCTTACTCTAAATTAGGACTTCCATCCTGTCTTCAGTTAAGTACAAGTTGAAAATCAATTACGTTTAGAATTCAAATAATACTTACTTTTTTATTTGTTTATTTCGCTATTATATAGTAATATAAACAATACTTCGCTGGTATATAGGCTTTACTTTGAGTGACGGAAAGGCATTTGCATTTTGACAAAAAGTTTAAAGTAGCGATGTGTTTTGCTGATACATTCATTTGTAAACTTTAAGCCCGAAATGATTGATTTTTTAGCAATTCTTCAATGATTGTTCAGAACTAAAAAACAGAAAGACAAAGAAAAAATTTTTTTCTAATTGACTTTTGTCACACAAGCTTACAACGTTCCATTTTAATTGTCTTAATTTTACAGGGTTAAAGAATGTTAAATATTTGAAAACGAAAAACAAAGGGTTAACACTGTTTCAAAATTAATTTATGGAATATTATTGTCAAACAGTGTTCACAAATTTCCAGCAGAGGGTACCAATACGAATTCTTTTATTAGCTGGGTTTTTAAATTACAGTATATTAGTCTGTGGTTTTATTGGTTTGGGTATATATAATAATTATACTATATGATCATAATTATACTTTCTATTTAATGTTGGTGGATCAAGTCGATTTATGATTTTGCTTAATGAAACAACTGTTATTTAGGATTTATCGTTCTTTGTATCCGGGTTACCAGAATAGTTTACATCTTTTACACCATCAAGAATAATTATTTCAGTATAAAAATAACTTAAGTCTTTTTAGAAATAACTTAAAAACCATGATGTTTTGTAGAATTAAGTTACATACTTAACATAAAATGATGGCTCGTAGCAAGGCTATTGTAACCATGGCTATATTCTTCAGTAAGGTTATCTCAAACGAAAATTTCTAATTTCCGTTTTTTTCATTCTGGTCCTAAATTTGGGAATTTTAGGACCAGAGGGTATAAACTACAGATATGGAAATCTAAAAATACACGCAAGTTATCTCCTAGCAAATAATATAGAAAAACTGAAATGTTGGATTTAAAAATTCTCGATTGAGATAACCTTATAGGAGAGTCGCCATGGTTACTTGGGCCTTGGGCTCGTACCATATATCAAATGTAAAGTGTGTCTATTGTAACTTAGTTTTCAATGGAATTAACAATTCACTGCTGTTTCGCAGAATTCACTTAACATCGTTTCTATTGCAAAAACCCATTTCTGCAAATACCAGTTTTACTGTTCTTACAAAACTGTAGCTTGATAGAAATTTTTGCTAAAGATTTGCATTTAATTTATTTTAGTAGAAATTTAGGTTCCATTTATATGTTACGGATTTTGTATCCTTGTTTCAGGCAATTAAAGATGTACTTTAAGTTGTCGATCTGCTTTTCCAGTATTCACATTCAAAATGTAAACATAATTTTGAGACGCACTACAGCAATGCCTAGTGTGCTCTATTTCGTGATTAACGAAACCATTATTTTAGTAACTCATTCCACGCTGTCAAACCGATTCCTGTTCACATAAACTGTATCCTTTTGTAAATGGCATTATCAATTTTTAAAATTTAAAAGTTTTTCATGTTCTTCCTCCTAAGCAAATGCGGTTTTCTCTGGCTCATCTTACGTCCTCCATTCATTTACGTTTAACGCCAACAAATAAATAATGGGTTTTCGAAAATTTGACCATATTGCATTACAGATTCGCAAAGCTGCTTAAAACTTATTTTTTGAATTGCTCCTGCGATGGGTCACTTAAGTTGTCTTTCAAAGCCAACTTTTATGTTCCAGTGGAGACTGTTATGGTGGTCATAAACGCTTCAACAGTCTGAGTATGTCTCCAATTAGATTGAAATTACATCGACTAAATTATGCTTACAGTAGAGGTGTTGTTAAGTAGGCATTTGGTGTTCACACATGCACAATAAATGTTCGAGAAAGTTCCTATTACATAATATCTCCAAACATCCTACCCAGGAAAAAGTTGACTTTCTTCATGCGTTGTTAAGTTAGTATGATTGGTATTCGACTCGTGTATATTTAAACTTTATTAAGGCTACCAAATGTTATTTTTTACTTAGCTCTTAGGGATTTTATGTAAAATCTCCGGCCAAGCAGTATCATGACCCCGATCTTCGGTCGGACTAATGAGACTGCTTGATCTCCGTTTGCGCCCGTTCTCAGACTGGGTAGCCGTTAGTGACTCCGGTCCGGGCAGCAAGCACATCATTACACACACACGCACACACACAGACAAACCAGTTTATAATCACGTGGTGGTGCTAAAAATTACCTTCTGAAATTGATTCACACAAAATGTGTTCTTTGAATTGTAGAGAGCATACGCATGCTAAAAATATTGTGTCCATAATATAATGCATATCCATGCATTATATGCTTTTCCATTCTGAATATTTTTCCAATTACTAACACCGCCGGTTTCACATTTGTAAGAACCGATGTAATTTACGTTCTGTTTTATAGAATTTTACATTGCAGTAGTTATGTAGCCAAAATATTGCTTTGTGTATAGAAAATGTAATTGCAAGAAACCCAATAAAATTCTCAAATCAAGTTTTTTCTGCTGAAATTGTAATCTGCTGAAACTCTACTCAAAACTATATTGTGCTGTAAAAACAAGAAGGATTTCTGTGTTGCAAATTCCATTGGCTTCATAAAGCTCCTAATGTTAATGATTGGCTAAATAAGTATATTAACCTGATGTATTAATTGTGCAAAAGCAAAATATTCAAAATAATTGCATTATCGACTAAGTAAATAGAATGTTAGGAATCTGATAGTAAATCGTTAAAGGCGTCATTTTGCAGTATAATAATGAAACAAATTGTATGTAATGGGTGTTATTTATTGTAAAATTGCTTAAGGGAATACTTAGTGAACAGATTTAAAAAACACAATTTAATCGCATTACTATCATATCTAAGCGAATACGATTGAGCTGGCAACAATGTTGACAATAAATCTGAGTTATTCAGGCTGTGTACTTGAGTCAGCTTAGTACTTCGGTTCAGATAAGGGATTTGTAGAATAACTCAAATAACGACTTTTGCCCTATTGTGTTAAATTTGTAAGCAAATAAGCATTTTGTTCGTAATAAGTAATACCACTTCCTTTATTTGTTGAAAAATTCGATTACAAAGAATATTCAGAAATAAACCTTAACTACATTTTTGGGAACTGAACTCGTAACCTGTGGAGAATCCAAATCAATTAAATCAAAGTTATTCTTGGCTGGCTGGCTTAGACTTGGTTGTTCCGTATATTACTCCAAAATCATACCATCTCCACAGAAATGTTTGCCGTTGTCTTAGTTAAGATTTCTTTCCAATATTTTTACTGAAGATATTTTGAACATATTTTGGAAATATATGCACAAATTAGTAGTAATTTCTAATTTACAGCTAAAAGTTGTACACTAAAGTGTACACTGAAATGTAAGTACTAAAGTGAGAATGATGTTACAAGTAGAAGTATATGTTAAGAGTTTTCTGTCTGAAGTCTGTTCACCAAAATCAATTTGGTTTACATTTAAGATTAAAAAACTAATAAATAGGGATATGGTGTATACACATGCACAATAAATGTACCATAAAGTGCATATTACAGCCAATCTCCAAAAATCTTACCCAGGAAAACGTTAACTTTCTTCATGAGGTACGAAGTTCGTATTATTGGTATTCGACTCCTGCATATTTAAACTTTCTAGTTTTGAAAGAAAAAGCTTTAAGACGCTCTCATGTTATTTTCTATTTAGCTGTTACGGATTTTATGTAAAAACCTGTAATGAGGTCTATATCATTGTGGAGCAAGGTTGCCGACACAGTTAAATTTTTTGTGAATCTATGCATAATTGTAATATGTTGTAATCCAGTTATGATTAAGTTATCGAAAAACTTAATCCCAACTTTGTTCTGATATTTTTGACAGAATTTGTAATCTTATTTGGCGATCATCACTTTCCATTTCAACTATACTTTGCGGTTGTACATGAAAACTTTGATGAGAATCGTAATTGTGTAAATTGACATGCGATATGGAGACTCTTTGTCTCACACATTCGCTTTTCCATTCAGTTGTAAAATACTGCCGACGTTTGATACTTATCCGGTTCCACAGTACGAAAATGATAGTAATCGTTGATGTAATGGGGAAACCTCGTCGATTTTTCTAGTTTTTCGACAGGGTTTTTCTTTGTTGCTCTTTTAGATATTCTTTGTGTATTTATTTTTTAATGCCTTCGCTCATTACATATTTCCACTTAGACTTTAAGACTTATATGCGCACTTAAGGCATATCTTCAAACACTTAGTATCGAGTACTTCAAGAATGTTTAATTTGGGGACAGCTTACGTCATTTCTGAAGCTAATGGCTTCGGTGGCAATTTAAGGTGAAGATTGTCTTTCTTTTAGTGACTTTGTATTTAATATTATTGTTCAGCACACCAAAAAATATTAAGGTAGTGTAGTGTAAATAAAAAATATTTTTGGTAGAAATATTTTTACAGAATTTAATGCGCAAAATTAAAAAATATATTTTCAGTGCAGTATTGAAGGTAATACAAGGTAGTTTAAGATGTTAAGGTCCATTAGATGGTTTTTTTCAGATGATTTTAACACCATCCTATTAGGAGTGCAGTCAAAAGGATCTGAAGTGCGCTTAATTGGATTTTAGACCTTTTCCAAAAGTTTAGGATATATGTTGAGTTAAATAACCGGTTAGATGTCAATGTATCCTTATTGATTGCATTTATAAATGAGATGGCAAAATCTGACGATGACGATGACGGAGAAAATCTTCTCTTCTTTAGGCTTATGATCTTTCCTATAGAAATTGTCGCTTTCAGTTTCGCATATCAGCTTCTCTTGTCTGTTCATTGCAATGGGCTCGAAATGATTATGAGAGCTATGTTTTAGGTAATTCGGTTTGTATTTAAAGTCCAGCCATTTGATATATTTAAGCGGTGTACCTAAGTTAACAATTAATTTATCCCGTTTTAGAAGGAATTGTAGTTGTTGGAAAACTTGACTAAAACGCCTAAATTTGTATAATTTTTGTTCATCATTTTTTATCCTCGTAACAGCTTTTTTCCTTATAAACTTTGTCAGTTGTCAAAGTGGAAATACGTTAGTTTAAAATATTTAACCATAATTCACCTTAGTATTTACGCGTACGAAACGCAAAAGATGTACAATTTAATAGGCAGTGCTCTTTTGAACATTTTTGTCACAATATGCCAATTGAAAATTATTTCATGAAAAAAATTCCTGGTCAGATACCTTTGCAAAATATTCTATGGTAAAGCTTCTATTAAAGATTATTATTAATGAAGTTTTGTAATTTAAAAAATAGTATTGCCAGAACCTGCGGCAACAATAATGTAAACCTGGTTGGTAACACAATTAATTTCTACATATTAATTGTCGACATCCACGACATCTTTTATAAAATCTGCAATCAAAAAAGCGAGGTTTTCTACTAAAAATTTTAGTACATAATATAGTATATACATTTATTATCTATGGAGGCCTTTCAGATTTCTTTTAAATGTGTTTTTTGGTTGAGGTATTATGAGCCAATGAATAATGGCGAAAAAGTTTTCCTTTCTCGCACTTTGCTTTTATATGCATGCGTTTGCAAATTTGCCATTAAAGTATTAAACACGTCCGCATGTATGAGTACGTTGGCAAATAAAAAATGATTTTCCAAATTCAGTCCTGATTTTAATGAATTCGCAGAACTGCTGAAAACTTGGAGACAACTATAGTAGTCCGTTATGGTTGTAGTAACGACTATAGTTATCTCAAATATTTACTTTGAAGTATGAATGTGATATGAAAGTAATTGTCGAATAAGTTCATAACAAAGTCTTTTCAGTTCTGATATAACAAAAATTGACCTGGTTTGTCATGTTTTGTTTTCTGTTTCACTGTTACAGATTTTATGTAAAATTCTGTAAGAAAGCCTAATGTCCTTGTTCCAGGCAACTAAAAATGCACTATAAGTGGGCGATCTAATTTTCCAGTATTACGATTCATTATAAAAGCATAAATTTAGGAGTGATAATGAAATGCGTATTATATTCTGTTTCATGATTTTCTGTTAATTGTCATTATTTTAATAACTGGCTCCACGCTGTCAAGCATATTATCAATCGTCAATATTAGCATGAAGTGTAGATTCTTCACTGCAATGAAAGTCCCCTTTTGTAAGTGGTTTGCATTATCAATTTTCATCCGCTGAAGTTTTGAAAGGTCCGAAGTTCTATGTGTTCCTACCCGTAGGCAACTGTTACCTGTAAATGGAAAACAGGGTAATATTTCCAAACCAAAAGCATCAGTAAATTATAACAAGCGAATGTGTAATAATTGAGACGTTAGCAATTCAATTGTTCAGTTTTCGATATTTTCGTGGACTCGTGTCTTTAGTTGTTAGAAACAAAAATTGACTATGCTTGTCACAAATAGTTTACTATTTCCCTTATATGGATTTTAAGAAAAATGCCCTAAATCGTAGTATTCATAATAAGTTTTTCTTGTATGTCTTTGGTACAGGCAATTAAAGATGTACTTTAGGTTGCCGTTCTACTTTTCAGATATTCAGATTCCAAATGAAAACATAGATTTGAGACTATGCACTATTAAAATTGATGCAAGACTTGCTATGTGCTCTGTTGCTTATCTACGGCACGTACGCTTGTTGAGTATATGTATAGTTAGAATTGTCTAACCGTTGGGCAATTTAGATGAATGGCCTGACTGAATTTAAAAATGCTACATGAAAGCAAAATGTTGTTGTTACCAAATAGAATCGAAAAGCTCCGGAATCATGAACAAATAAATAATACGGTGGAGTTAGATAATTTCAGCTGAAGATGGTTCCCAAAATAGTGTACCTTAATCAATTTTTTCATGGATTGAACTGTATTTGCATATCCAATTTCGCAATATGACAAACTAAAATGGCGATTTTGGTATCCCTTGTCTTCCATCTCTTTGGTACGGTTAGAATACAACATTTTATGACTATCCTCGGTTTTTTAATTGGATTGGTTGAATTTATATCACTAATTGGACTAAATGATATTTCACATGATGCATTCTTTTTTTCCCGTTCTATATTTTTTGGGTGTTCTATTTTCGTCTTCTGTTTTCCACTTAACTTCGAGAAGAAAATTGAATTAATGAATAAAATTTGTGTAATATCGGCGGCGCTCTCAGCACCTGACATTAAGTACTCACAATGAGCGGTTGTTGGGGCTATACGGTCAAAGAGAAGTCTTTGAAGTTCTACTTCCAAATACCGGTCTTTGAGGTTGTACTGCCAAATACCTGCCTTTGCTGTTGTACTGCCAAATACCATCTTTGCGGTTGTACTGCCAAATACCATCTTTGCGGTTGTACTGCCAAATACCTGTCTTTGAGGTTGTACTGCCAAATACCTGTCTTTGAGGTTGTACTGCCAAATACCAATCTTTGAGGTTGTACTGCCAAATACCGGTCTTTGAGGTTGTACTCCCAATGACATTTTGACCAATGACCGTTTGGCAAATGCATATATGGACCATTTGGCAAAAAAACGGAGCGTTTGGCAAAAACAAGCATTTGTGCCTAATGGTTTTATTGCACGTCAACAGTACTTGTTTCTAATAAGTCAATGTAAAAATATGATACAGAAATGAGTAGTATGAGTTTATTTTATGTAATTGGACAATGGTATAATGAACTTTGTAAATGCTAGTCGTCTCTTTCCGTAATTTCTATTTGTCTTAAGAGTTTTTGGTTCAGCTACAGGTAGAGTTTTTTCTGCCGTACAGGGAATGTGTCGTTTTCAATTCTCAGTAGACAGCTTTCCGTTCGTAGCTGTTCTTTCATAAGTACAACAAGGAATTTCCACATTGGTGGCTTCCATTTTACAGTTACCCTCAACTAATCTGACCAAACAACGTACATGTGAAACCTATTTTGCCATCCTTCCATAGAGTTAATTTAGTTGTCCTCGGGATGGGCTTATGAACGCGATGTCGGACATTTCAAAACGCTTGTTCATATTGTGGATTTTTCCTTTGCCATAACTGGCCTAAATAGACGGCCTCAAAATAGTCTGCTATAGGCATCAAACATGGTTCCATTGATTGTTTCTACCTCTGTAGGCCTCTATACATGGCTTTCTTTAACTTAGTCATTACAGAAACATTTAAAATTTAAATATATTTAAATATATAAATAATTACATACAAATTATACATGTAAATTCCCTTGAATAGTTATTAAATGTACAAGTACGCATGTATTCTTTCATGTCGTACACTACTAAAACACATTTTTGACAAACGGTCCGTTTTGTTTGCCAAACGCTCCGTTTGTGGTTTTTGAGGACGAATTATTTTTTTGCCAAACAGTCTTTTGCCAAACGCACCGGCATCCAGTAGACATAGTTTATATGGTATTTAATATGGTATTTAGTATGTAAATTTTATATAGTCCGTACAGTCTGTAGTAGACATAGTTTATATGGTATTTAATATGTATAGTTCACATGGTAATTAGAATGTATAGTTTGTACAGCCTGAAGTACGCATAGTTTGAATAGTATGTAAACCAAGGTTCTAAAGTTCTGCAACCTAGGTATGTGGTTTGCGACTAAAGTTTGCGACCGGTATCTTAAATACTCGAAGTGTTTACCCGTTCATACTTATGTGCATTAGAAGCATGTTGCAAACTTTAAAACGACGTGCCTATGGTGCGGAACTTTGAAACCTCGCTGTATTACTTTTAGTTTATAAAGTATGTTGTATGCGTAACTTATATAATATGTAACGTTTATGGCATGTTGTAGGCGTAGTTTATTTAGTCTGTTTTAACTATATTTTATATGGTAAAAAGTAATTATAACTTATATATTATTTCGTGCATCTAATAAAAAGTGCGGAGACAAAACAAATCGATTCAGGAAAAAATATAATTATTCAATTTTTTATATCTGCTATTAATTAACTATAAGAAAAAACTAAGTAATCATATTATTTTCAAAATAAATTTTTCAAACCTTTTATAATTTTAAGATTGGTTAGTAGTTTTTACAAAAGTGTACTTACGTACGTTGTGAAGTATTTACTTCACACTGCATTAAGTCTTACTCTGCTGTTGACCACACCACAGCTCTTCAGTCTTTGTTTGCTTGTGCATTATCGAACAAGTGCATTTCAATAAAAATATTCATTCAAATCATACCTCTACTAATAATGTGGCACAAATGGGTTTATTGCCATTCCATCGGTGTCACTAGCACTACATGTAAAAGAAAAATATATTATGTGCTTGGTCTAGATAGATTCATAGCACAATTGGCCGACTCGAATGCATTTTCTATTGTCTTCATCATTGATTTGCGTAATTAAATCAGTTGATTAAAGCAGTAATCAGAACAGTCAGTTTAATCACCTTATTCTTTCTTTGTTTCCATCCTTATTAACAGGTAAAGTTCAAGTTCACATTTATTTACGTATCACACATATATTAACTACTAATTATTCCGATGAGGAAACTGTCAAAAATTGATTGAAAAAATCTTGTATGATAAAGCTCTTTATTTAATGAGGATCAATTTAAAATATGGATAGTTTTTAATAATTAGTTGTAGAATACATATAGTTAGTATTAGTAATTGTGTATAATAATCTAAATCCAACTATCTAATAATTTCTGTAAAACCATTTTGATTTCTGAATTAAAAAATTGGTATAAAAGATAACCTAAAATTTTATCAATAAATTATCGTCATGCAAAAATCAAATTTATAATTGAATTTAATTTGCATTATTCCAAATGCTTTAACCTTGTGCAGTACACGATGGCTAACCGCCCCTAACCCCAAATTTACATCAGGTAAGGTGAATTCTGACAAACAACGTTCACTATCTTTGTATTTTTAAGATTTAAATATTAAATTTATATTATTATTGATATTTATTTTAATTATTTTTGCGAAATATTTGCATTGCTCAATACAAGTTAAATATTTATAATTATCAATGAATAGGAGGAGTACACTTACAGACAGACAGTTTGTTTTTATGAAAGTAAGCGATTATTATTAAGTAATTGAAATCGCAGAATCTTCCGTTACGGTAAAAGAATGCGACTATTGCAACCCTTTGATATGGATCTAACATTTGACATTGTAGAGTTAAGAATATTAAAATCCCAATTTCTAATAAATAACCAATTTCTTTCCGGCGGAGTATAACAAGTTGCAACTCCGTCAAAATTATTCCCCGTATGAAATGTCCAGCTAGTGTTTCCAATACTGAAAAAGGATTTCGGTTGAAATGGGATGTTAGCATAGGCTATTCCAGTAATTGTGATTTCTTGACCATCCAATTCACTCCCTTCGTACAAAGAAAGCGAAGGAGTCGCCGCATCAGGAGGCCCCAGATATCTTAATGACTGCATCGTACTTGCCGTACTGTTATAGCACCAACTGGTACCATCTTGTAACCAAAAGGTATGCCTGTTTGTGAAATTGTGACCGGTGTATCCAACCCACCTAAATTGAAAAAAATATAAAAATCTGATGGTACAATTTTATTTAATAACTAAGAAATTGTTGTTTTTAGGTTACAGAAGAACTTACGCTCCAGTGACTTGAAAACTTTTGTGATAGGACAGCATCGGTTCTAGAAATGTCAGATTTGGACGTTTGCTCTGCAAAAGGACTGCATCACCAGTGCAACTAAATTCTGTATGAAATATGAATTGTTGTTGAACAGCTAGGCAAACTGCTGCACAATAAATACTGGTAATAACAATGAAAAATAATTTCATGACGGATTGGCTAATTATTTTTGGAGAATCGTGTGCTTAAGTGGGTTGTGAATTGGGAACTAAATTATCGTTTGGCTCTAACATTAATGATTTAATAAATGTGTTATCACAAAGGAGAGATAACAGCTGCATTATTGCTATTATCAATATTATCATATTAATTATTCAACATAAAATTATTATTCATGGTGGTCTGCAGACTACTCACGTTTTCATTTTGCCGGAAGGAAATTAGGAAGTATAATTCATCTTTTTTCTAATATAATAGAATGACCATGAAAACCTATCATGAATAGTACAGGAATTATAAATTAAGAAACGCTCTCAGGGCTAATTATCTATTAGTGTAAAACAGCGTACTTTAGGATTAAATAGAGTACCGGAATTAATTTGACTATTTTTGCAAAATTGGGCACCTTAGAATTAAATTGAGTATTTACAATTAATAGAGAAAGTTCAGAATTAAATTGAATGGTCTAGTAATAATTTAATTCTAAAGTAATACTGCATTCTTCAGTTTTTACTCATGTCAGTTTGTCATATGGCCTTTTATTTGTAAGCCTGTTATATATATCAATTAAATACGACTGACTTCATGATAATGTGTGTAGAAATAAATGCTGCCATTTTAGCGGAACACACGGTATAAAGTAATATATATTTTTCTTTAAAATAATTGAAACTTTCTAGGTTTACAATGAACGGTTTATTAGGTGGAATTAGTGAGTTCTTGCTAAGGAAATGGAAGGAACATTCGCATTCTTATAGAAAATATCTTGGGCAATTTTGTGAAGTGGGTTCCTGGGAGGATCTCTGATTTGCACACGGACTTGAGTGCAAATTACCACTTGGTCGTTATCATCACGGACGGTGCCAGTAATTTGTGTATTGATCTGAAATTAGGAAATTACATTTCATTAATGTTACATAATACTGAAAAAGTCTGTGAAGCTTAGGTTTAGCGACGTACAGTAGGGAATGAAGGAGGAGCGTCGAGAAGAGTAACATAAGTGAACTCTTCGTTCGCTTCGGCTGGGCAGTCTCCTTTAGTCAAGTTTGCACAAGCATCGCCTGTTTTATGGTTAAACAATGCGTTTAGTATTTAAAAAAATAATTTTTAAGCTGGAATCAAACTTTCCTTTATATAAATGTGTTTATTTAAATTTAACTCTTTTTTAAAATTTTAGTTTTGTTTTAAAAAAGAGTTAAATTTTAGATACTAAACTACTTAATATTATTATATTTAGATATAATATAGTAATATGTACATATATAAAGTGCTCAAATATCAAAACATAAATAATTTACTACAGACCTTCAAGAATTGTGATTGGGACAACTACCAGTGCTGTTATTTTGAATGGCAAGGTATTGCTACCTCTCTCTGAAAATTGAAACAGTTATACTTAGTGTGCTTAATAGAGGACTCTGCTTGCAAATTTTAAAATAAGTTGTTACTTGCGGTGGCATCGACTTCGATGAGAGTGGAGGAACCCTTATAGACCACACAAGGTTGAGCATCACATCCTTCAACTCTCATATCAGTGACAATAGCACTTTCTTCATCACCTGCAAAATTATCGTCATATTAATGGAATTCCTTAAGAAATATATTAACCCTCCCAATCCCAAAAGGTTTTTTAACAGTATCCAGGGGTTACCATACCACAGTTGTCAAAATCAATGCTGCCAGCTGACACGCAAACGGCCAAAAGAGCCACACCCAAAAGTTGCTTAAACATTTTTCGACAGAGAATGAAAAACAGTGTAAATAAAATGCTGGAACGTAACTGCAAGCAGGAATAACAAATCTTTTCTCGACAATTCACTTAAATGCAGCTTATTATCTCCAATATCTTGACAATTTGTCCATCACTAATGATGGATTTAAACTTAGTTATGTAACTTGGAGTGTTCACCAGTTTTAGGATAAATGGATTCAGGTTAGACCAAAAGGTTGGTAGTCGTTCATCATTTTTGATAAGGCTATAATTAAATATTTATCAGTTATGATAGAGGTAAGCATAGTTTAATAAATCATGTGTGAAAAACTCTGAGTAGACAATTAAATCCGATTTTCAAGAACATTAAACTCCACTTGACGATCACATATGAAAAGTGGTTTGGCACACCAGGCTAAAAATAAATGTAAGTAATAATAACTGTGTACGGTTACTATATGGGAAGAAACTCTTATAGTTAAAGCTTTATCGAAATGAATTATAAATTAAACCCTTCCTTGATTATCTTTTCAATTTATTCAATACTCGTAAAAATACTCTGAGCAGTTGAACAATGAATAGACAGTCACACTTACGGTATTTAGTAACTGCTCTTAAATATTATGGTATACATAATTGCATTCTACCAAAGCAACCAAAACAAATTCTGATTACACTGTTTCATTCATTCTGTTTCATTTTTTAAGTTTTAATTTTAAAGTTTTAATGTTTAGGTCCCATTTTTAAGGCTACGTATTCAAAGAGTACAGCGGTGTTTTCTAAGCCGCAGTATGTTTTACTACTTAATATGAATATTTTAAACTTTTTGTTTCCATCCCACCTCTAAAATGTCTGTTTGGGTGTTCGGCTATCTACCATTCGGGTGTTCGGCTATCTACCATTCGGGTGTTCGGCTATCTACCATTCGGGTGTTCGGCTATCTACCATTCGGGTGTTCGGCTATCTACCATTCGGGTGTTCGGCTATCTACCATTCGGGTGTTCGGCTATCTACCATTCGGGTGTTCGGCTATCTACCATTCGGGTGTTCGGCTATCTACCATTCGGGTGTTCGGCTATCTACCATTCGGGTGTTCGGCTATCTACCATTCGGGTGTTCGGCTATCTACCATTCGGGTGTTCGGCTATCTACCATTCGGGTGTTCGGCTATCTACCATTCGGGTGTTCGGCTATCTACCATTCGGGTGTTCGGCTATCTACCATTCGGGTGTTCGGCTATCTACCATTCGGGTGTTCGGGAATATACCATTCGGGTGTTTGGGTATGTATAGCATTCGGGAATTTACCTGGACCCGAATCTAATGTAACTTTGCATGGACTTTTGATACATGTATGCAAGTTTGGTGTGTCACTTTTGTTTCTTCAGACACAGCTGCAAACATGGTTGAACTAAATTTATATTGATATTTGCAAAATGACGGAAAATGTAGAAATGCAATCTGTTCGCTCTGTCGTTCTTTGATTTTATTACAACAGAAACGTCATAAAAATTTTTATTCACTGTCCTGTGTGAATAGAATTAGTTTTATTTTGACATTTTATTGAAAACTAAATTCCCAATTTTTTAGAATACATTAAGCCGTTTTATATTTTTACATCTAATTTTGACTTTTGACATCTTAACTTTGCGTAAAATAAATTGATTCCGTTACAATTGAAACTTTTCTCAAAACCAAATAATACATCACTTTGAACTGTAAATCAAGGAGTCTAAACTGTTATAATGATTTCTTAAGAAGGAATAACAACAGATTTCCAGGTTGTGGATTTCCATATATATAATTAGCATTTTTCTGCAGAATTCGCATAACTTGATTGCATTTTCTAACGCAGATGTGCAACACAATTTACCATACGTACCGCTATCGGCTACAGACTAGTTCCAAATTAAAAGGAAAAAGCAGGGAAATTTTTCAATAAAACGAAATCTGGATTTGAGCCTTCTTCGTAAGCGCGAATAAAACCATGAGAACCGCTTAGACCCCTTGTTGTAGAAGATTTGATGAATAACTGTAATTTGTAAAGAGAATTAATTCCATGTTACATTACTAAGAGAGCAGGAGACTTCCCACAGTTTCTTTGCGAAGTCTAGATTTTCGGCATCAGGATTCATAGTAGCTGAAACCGGCGGGCCCCCGAAGAATGACATTGCCATTTCTCCCAATCCGTTGGGTCCATAATACACGCTTGCTTTTGCGTCTGGTGATGTTGCAGCATATAAAAAAGTCAAGGCTCCTTCTGCAGGACTTGAACGAAAGACAGGAAAGATAATCGCTTTCCACAGTTTAAAAGACAATCTTGCGTTTTCTGTGTTGGCAACCAGGTCTGTTTTTGAAAACCCGGGGTGGGCACTAACGCAAGTCAGGCCCCACCCTTCGGCGTCACTTTTCCTTTGCAGTTCCATAGTGAATAGAATATTACAAATTTTTGACTGTCCGTATGCTTCCATATTATCATACTTCGATTCTGATTGAAGATCATCGAAATTGATTTTAGTGAAAAGATGGGCGGAGCTACTGATATTGACAACCCGGGGTTCTGGTGCCCGCCGCAATAAAGGGAGAAGTTGGGCAGTAAGGGCAAAATGGCCCAAGTGATTTGTTCCAAAACTAAGTTCAAAGCCATCTTCAGTTACTTCTCTTTTTTCCATCTTCCCAATTACGCCAGCATTGTTGATCAGTGTGTCCAACTTTTCATTCGTACTTAGAAAACGTTTGCAAAATTCCGCTATGGAAACCAAACTTGCAAGATCTAACTTTTCAAACGAAATTTTTGCATTTGGAACAAGAGAGAGTATTTCCAAAGATTCTTTCCCTCTTTCTTCGTTTCTTCCGGCTATAATTACAGTGGCTCCCACTTCGGTCAATGCCAAGGCAGTTTCGTATCCCAAACCACTTGTTGCTCCCGTTATAAGTATCACTTTTCCACTTTGGGATGGAATGTCCTTTTTACTCCACTTCGCATTAGGCATTTCTTATCTGTTGAAACAGTCGATATAAAATGTTACAGAGAAAATGTAAAGTTATTGCACTGTACAAATTTATAAATCGTTTAAATTGCGTAATAAGTTAATTAAGAATTACCTGAATGGGAATGGCTTACCACAATTAATAAAGTACTAATAGACAAAATGAGGTAGTTATTACCCGTGAATAAAGAATAATCAACAACACATTAATCTTTCGCTTTGCAGAAACCACGAAACGAATAACGAAACACAACAGACGGAGAGCAAATGCCAAATGCACAGTTGAACGGAGCAAGAATTAAGAACGAATCTAGCTTTTCTTGAACTACGCTTTGCAATGGTGTGTTTTTTTATGTTACAAAGTAGTTATATGCATTATCCATTTGTAGTGGACTATTCGACCTTGAACGTATAATTATATTCATAGCTTGAGGTTACAACGCCCAGCCGTGTATGTGTGTGTGTATGTGTAGACTTCCCATAGTATAGAATTTTTATAGTAAAATAATTTTTTTGCTGGATTCCTGGTGCTATTACATAAATGGGTCTAAACAAAAGCCGAATTCGAAATACGTATGATACAGGTGTTATGTCCAATCCGGAATTGCAAAATGCTTATGAATTTTGCAAAATTTTATTCAGTTTTTTATCTATAATTTCTTATGAGATTATTTTTCAATAGTGTTGTGGAGTAAAATTCGACGCAGAATTGTGAATGGGCCACAGAATCAAGTATTCGTTACCGGTTTGGAAAAAAATCCGTTCATTTGTGATATGACTAGACAATGTGTAAAACTTTTTGCTTCAGTATATTCTTACACATAGTCTTCTGGAATAACAGAAGACTTTTCGGCATAACAGACCAGAACAATTCAATGCAATATTCATTAACGCAAATGTTGTATAACCCGGATTAATTGCTGCAGAGATTCTAAAAGGAAATTAAAAGTAGTAACTTTTGTGATTCGCAAAAAGCTACAAACATTACCATTACAAAGTCACACAAACTACACACATGAAAATGGGGCATTGCTACACAATGGGTGCTGGCACACTTTTTATGCGCCACTTTTGAAATGTGTTGACCTAGTCTTAATAATCTATCAATAACATTTTTAATTTTAAGTTAAGTTTCTTTGGGAATCGTAATTGCACAAAATATTGTCAACCTTTCCTAGAAAAAAATGAAGCTTAAAATTTAGAAACTGAAATGGGAGAACCAAAACAGAAAAGAATTAAAGAAAGCGTTTGCAATGTCTGCTGTTGCAATGTTCATTCTTCTGGGACAAATGATGTGTTACTTACAAAATATATAGTACAACATTTTCACCCGGCACCACTAAAAACTCTGGCTCCGGGTCATTTTGGAATCTTTGATTTCTGTAAACTTTGTGCAGAAATTGTGGAGGATTTGCTGAAATTGCTGAGTAACTTGATTTAAATAAAGTCTGGAATACGAGAAAGGTGCAATATTTTTACAAGTCTTGATTTTATTACAGAAAGAGTTAGAGAGAAGGAGATTGAAATAAAACTGCAAATTTTGAAAAGCCTGTATACTGAGACGACTGAGAGTAATAAGGATGCCGAGGAATTTCGATATCTGTGTACAAGGAGTATATGAAAGTGAAAAGTAACCCAGTACATTTTGAGAAATATAGAAAAATAACCGTTTATAAATGTAAATTTTATTTTCAGATTTTTGTCCGACAATTAAATTGTCTAAACAAGACTGTGTTCATCATTTACAATTTCCACACCCTGTGGAGAGCCCTAAAGACAAATACAAAGACTCCAAAATCAGATCGGAAGAAGTAATAATACAACCAAAATCTACATTGCCAATGTTTGAAGAAGAAACAGCTGTCAAGTTTGAACCTTGGAAAGAACCGAGTCTAGTTGATTTAGATAACTCAAATATCTGTGATGATTATACTGACGAAATTTGGAAAAACTCCCATTTCCAAATTTAGAAATGAGCTTAACTGCAGTTCTGAGTGATGAAGATGTGCGAAAGACGACTAAAGAAATTTATGATTACATTATGTAAGTGCATAAAACTAAGACCTGGTCGATAGTCACCTAATTTGCTTTTATGGTCCAAAAAGATTACGAAGTCATCATTTCAAGAAAACGTCCTGAAATTGGGGAATTTTAATTTTTCACAACAGCATTTACTGTCCCAATAAATCAATATAGAAATTCGTGTCAATTTTTTTTGAGTAGATGTAACTTTAACGTTTGTTACGTGGAAAACCAAGAAGTGAAAAAATACGAGAAACCAGTCCAAGAAAACACTAATTTAAAGTGCAATTAAAATGTGTGCAATTAAAATTAAAATTTAGTTGCACTTTTAAAACGCGTTTTACTTATTTGTAGTGCGTATAATATATTTGGAAATTGCAATATAATGACATCAAGGAACGTAGAATTTTGGTTACTGGGGGGTAAGGGTAAGCTTTTCCCAGCATTTTTGGAATTAATCAAAATTAATTTTAAAAAACATGGGAACAGCTTACCTTATAACCCAGTAGCCCCAGTAATCAAAATTCTACGTCCCTTGTAATGACATATATGCTTATTTTGGTTTTTAGGGATAATTTTTCCATTTACGGAAAGGGTTACTTAAGGAAATTCTGTAATCCAAGAGCAATACAACGTGTTGTATGCGAATCTAAATTTTTTTAACGAGCGAAACTCAAAGATACACGCACGTTTTCCTACACCATTGCAAATACGGAAGGAACCTTATTACGGATACAACGTCTTCAGCAAACAGTGAACAAGGATTTCGGCAAGATGTTTCTGAGATTAAGTACATTGATTTTTCCTGCTTACAGTATCTATCTCAATCAGAGTTCTAGTAAAGTAAGATTTACTAAATTATTTATGTACGTTGCTTGTAACATATTCTATTTAATTTTATTGAATCAATAGTTCTGATGGAATCATCACTTTTTATTTGTTTTTCAGAAATGATTTCCTCGATCCAAAAAGCATTACTGAAAAAATTGCCCTTTTTTAAACAGGCTAATACTGGGAGTGATAAAATTAATGGTAAGATGGTTAAATGTTACACCGCTAATTACTTGACCATTATAATTACATTTGTCTTACAACTACTAATACTTTACACATTAATCACCTTGTGGGTTTTATTTTAATAGCAGCTCTGTTCAGATATTTTTGCATAATTAGGACAAGTAGCCAGTTTTTAGTTACCAAATCGAACCGTAAATGGAAAATGCTTCATGTATTTATAAGAAGATGCTTTTAAATTTTACTTTGTTACATAACTTTGAAGGGTCAACGAATTATAATTAAGGATTTCCAATTTATTATTCTTATTCTTCCAAATGTATTTCGTGTTTAGGGTTAGGTAATCGCAGTATTCTTTGAATAATTTTTGAAATTTATGATAGTCAAGCAAAGAAACATATTCCATAGTTAAAAATCAGAAAATAAGGGAAATTTTAAATGCAATTAAGTTTCTAGTGTACACGTTGCACCTTATCTTCTATCTTTCACACTGTAGTTTTGACTACAATCAGCAAAGTAATAGTTGATAGTATGGTCTTAGACATTACGAAGCTATTTTAAAGCATGTGATATGAATAATTCCTTCCTTGTTAAAACCCCAATGCTTAATTATTGCTAATGTGCTACTAATAGCCTAATATAAGAAAAAACTATTGAAATTATGTAGTGATTTTAATTCGTTTAGAGGAACCTGTTAGTGGAAACGTTTACTTGTGTGGAAACTAATGTGAATTCACTGAAAATTGAACATTACGTTTAATTGTATTTACGTACAGGGAAAATTTTATTTTGCGCCGTATGGAAATGTCGTCCTTTACTGATACCATCAAAAGTAAATTGAAAAAATCGCCATTTGTGGAATTTTATTGAAGTCGGGAAGTCATTATGACCGAAATGCTAGTTGATGATAATCTACTTTTAGAAACTTGCTTAGGCTACACCATTTCCAAGTCGGAATTGCTTTTCAAGTTACGAAAAAGAATTAAGAGGAAACTACTTTCTTGTAAAAATAATTTGAAATCCAAAGGTAACATTTTAAACCGTATATTTTACAATTCTTAAATTATTGTTTGTTAGTTTATTTCAGAAAAAACAGTATGACAATTTATACAGTTGACAAGCGAAAGTTTTTTCCCCTTTGACATATTTTTGGAAAAAGTGAGTTAACACAGGATTTATCAAACAGAACAGCAAAGTCAATTTTAAAACATTTAAAAGTTGTTTTTCTTTGAAATTTTGATAATTTTCTCAAAATTTCTTCTCAGGTCTTGTTTGTTGTTGTTTCGTTTTCTCCCAAAAATTTTTGATGGCAGAAAACATTTGATCTCTCAACATTTTAATTGGTAACCCTGTATTATGGAGTTCGGACCATTCGAATAATATTGAATTTTACATGACGATATACAGAATTATAACAAACAATCTTCCGCTGATTGATAAATATTCATGTTTTTATTTTTCCGAGTATAATAACATTTTTTTTAAATGTTTGCAGAACGTGTAAATGAGTTCATTGAAAATCTTTTCGCCAGAAAGATTTATACCGCCGACGGTGACGTTCATTTTAAAGATTCCTTCAGGAAAATGAAGACAATGTGCCAAGTGGGGACAACAGAGATACATAGAGTAAATGGAACAATCTTACAAAAGATCCCGTCAGCGACGTCGTTTCAGCTTATCAAAACATAGCAGTCGATGTACGTGTAGAAAAGAAAACTTCTTGGCCCTGTTCAACATGTGATAATTCATGGATATATGTTACATTAAAATTGCTGTATGTTACATGTATTTGCGAAGTCTGGAATTTTGTAAAATACCTAGATACTTTGTAAATTTATTTTTTAGTTTTTGAGCCATAACCTTTTTTGAAATTATTTTTCAATAATGTTGTGAGGCACCATTTGACGCAGAATTTCAAAACAAATCGAATACAAATGTCAATAAATAACATAGTTTGTTATTTGTGCGTTGAAACTCCAAAAATATGTTCAACCCGATACAAAACCATATGTATAACTAGCATACTTCATTTCTTCGCACAAAATTTTAATATTTTAATTCTGCGCCGAATTATTATTCTCCACAACATTATTAGAAAATAATTTCAAAAAAAATTATGGCTCAAAAACTGGAAAAAAATTACAAAGTGCTTGGGCATTATACAAAACTCCGAACTTTCCAAAATATTGTAATATATACATATAACACATGCCTAGTATCTTTCTCATACTATTTTTCCAGGAAAAGTGTGTAGACGTTTCAAACTTTATGCAAACATAAAGAAGAGTATTTGGAAGGGAAGAGCAGTTCAGATTCAAATTTGCGTTGTCTTTTAACGTATAAAGCCGCTTACATTATTATGCATATGCAAAGCAACACAAACACAAAATGATTTAATTGCTGTATTACGATTATGTATTTATGCAATAATTTACAATGTTATACATATAGGCAAAAGTGTTCCAAGAGAATTATTATTATTCCGTAATATTAGAAGAATCTTTTAATTACAAATGGTCCAGCATATTATAAAACAGAAAATCATTAGTATAGTTATTTTATTGAAAACAAATAAAGTAACGAAAAGTTTCTTAAAGTTTATATATCCATTTATATTTTCACATTTTAAGGTTGACTTAAAATTTAAGCAATGCCAAAATAATTAATTCCTCTAAAGTTAAAATTTTCTTTGATGAAAGAATATATCCTTTGAAATTGTAAATGATTGGATGAATTATTATTTGTATTAGAATTAATTCCAAGTGACATTACTGAGGGAGCAGGAAACTTCCCACAATTGTTTTGCGACGTCCAATTTCTTGGCTTCCGGATTCATAGTAGCCGGAGTGGGTTTCCCTCCACAGGATGCCATGGACATTTCCCCGACCCCATTAGGTCCATAATACCCGCTTGCCTGTGCGTCTGGTGATGTTGCAGCATATAAAGAAGGCAAAGCTCCCTCTGGTGGAGTAGAACCGAAAACAGGAAGAAGAACCGCTTTTCCAAGTTTAAAACTCCACCCTGCGTCATCTAAACCATCAGCCATATCTGTTTTTGAGAACCCGGGGTGAACACTAATGCAAGTTAGGCCCCACCCTTCAGAGTCACTTTTCCTTTGCAATTCCATAGTGAACAGAATATTACAGAGTTTTGACTGGCCATACGCTTCAAGATTATCGTACTTTTCCATTTGAAGATCATCGAAATGGACTTTAGCCACACGGTGGGCTGAACTGCTTACATTGACAACCCGGGGTTGTGGTGCCCGCCTTAGGGCAGGGAGAAGTTGGGCAGTAAGGGCAAAATGACCCAAATGATTCGTTCCGAATTGAAGTTCAAAACCATCTGATGTTACCGCTCTTTTTCCCTCCTTCCCAATTACACCAGCATTGTTGATTAGTATGTCCAACTTTTCATACATGCATAGAAAACGCTTGCAAAATTCCGCAATTGAAGCCAAACTTCCAAGATCTAACTTTTCAAAAGAAATTTTTGCGTTTGGAACAAGAGCGCGTATTTTTTCCAAAGCTTCCTTCCCTCTTTCTTCGTTTCGTCCTGCTAAAATGACAGTGGCTCCTACTTCGGCCAATACCAATCCAGTTTCATATCCCAAACCGCCTGCTCCTCCCGTTATCAGAATCACTTTTCCACTTTGGGATGGGATATCCTTTTTACTCCACTTTGGATTCGGCATTGCTTATCTGTAAGGAGAAAAAAACCAAATGCAACAGAGAAAATACCAAATTACAATGTAAGAATTTAATATGCAAAAATTTATTTAGAATATTTAAAAAGAAAATGCTAGACCGTGTAATTAATAATTTAATTATTTACAGATTTTCAAAAACGACATACCAGAATGAATATTAAGAAAGGAAAAGTATTTCTAAATTGTCAACATGCAGTAATCAGCAACACAATAAGTTACTTTTATCCTTTTCCCTTTGAGACAAAAACAACGACACGAACAACACAACGCAAGCGACGAGGAGCAAATGCGCAATGGAACAGAGCAAGAAATAAGAATAAACCAAACATATCGTAAACTATGCTCTGAAATGCAGTTTTGTTTTTATGCTGCAAAGTAGTAATATGTATTACATGTTCGATATATCTTTTATATGGGCTATTCGACCATGAGCTTGAACCACAAAATAATCCCTTGGGAAATATATAATCATATTCATATCTCAAGGTTAAAATGTCCAGTCATGTTGACGTATAGAATTCACATAATACAGAATTTTTATAGTAAAATAGTGATACCTACAATGAATTTTCAAAATCGCAATGGAACCATTTTGGAAATTGCTATTCCATATTTTTGGAGAGGGTCTTGAGAAAAATATAGAATTTGTTAAACATTTTAGGTCTATCGCAGGTAGTTCATTTTCCGAGTTTGTGTTATTGTTTCAACTGTGAGTAGTAAAACAGTATTAAAAAATTATAATTAGACAACGAGTGTTTATTGTGCAATCCATATTTGTAAAAAGTTTACAGGTGAACTTTATATCAACACTGAGTGCGAAATGTCATTAATAATACTTACTACAATCGAAATCACAAGTATTTTATTCCTAATACTCAATTAATGGCTTTAATACAGATGATAAATGCAATAGGATATATATTTTGATCCAAAATTAACTTGTTTAGTAAAATCACTAGAGTGTAATCATTATCCTCAAATGATTATATTTGTTAGACATACTAGTACCTTAATACCTTCTCCCACTTAAGCGGATTTAACAAATGTACTAAGATTTGATATCGGATTAAGTATTAAATGATTTAAAAAAATTGCCTTAGGATCCACAGGAAGTTCATCCGATTTAGTGAAAGCAATAAGATTAAATTCCAATTCATATCTAACTGATTCCGCAAAAGCACTAGGAACTATATCCTGATCAATGTCATCAATTTCTAATAATTACTAATAACATTTTTTTCAGGTTTAACTTTTTTATTGTTAAATAAAAGTAGTTTATAGTAATCATTTGATTTTAAACATATATTAATGCTAAATTTCTTGGAATTATTATATCTCATATATATTTTCGCATTCTAAGTTTGAGTTTTGAATTGACATCTAAACATTGCATTGCGTAGAATATATAGATTCTGTTACAATTACTAGAGTTTTCTCTAAGATAACCAATATATCACTTGAAACTGTACATGTTGTAAGCGAGTAGATGAAGAATTGTAATTTATATTAGAATCAGTTCCAAGTAACATTAGTGAGGGAACATGAGACTTCCCACAGTTTCTTCGCGACTTCTGGATTTTTGGCTTCAGGATTCATAGCCGCTGGAGCGGGTTTCCCCCCGCAGGCTGCCATGGACATTTCTCCCACCCCATTAGGTCCATAATACCCGCTTGCTTGAGCGTCTGGTGATGTTGCAGCATATAAGGAAGGCAAAGCTCCTTCTGCGGGAGTTGAACCCAAGATTGGGAGGACAATAGCTTTTCCGATTTTAAAAGCCAATCCTGCTTCACCAGCATGATTGTTAACGCCTTCTGTTTTTGAGTACCCGGGGTGAACACCAATGCAAGTCAGGCCCCACCCTTCGGCATCACTTTTCCTTTGCAGTTCCATAGTGAACAGAATATTACAAAGTTTTGACTGGCCGTATGCTTCCATATTATCGTACTTTTCCATTTGCAGATCGTCGAAATGCACTTTAGCCACACGATGGACTGAACTGCTTACAGTAACTACCCGGGGTTGAGGAGCCCGCCTTAATGCAGGGAGAAGTTGAGCAGTAATTGCAAAATGACCCAAATGATTCGTTCCGAATTGAAGTTCAAAACCGTCCACCGTTACATCTCTTTTTCCCGCCTTCCCAAGCACACCGGCATTGTTGATTAGTGTGTCCAACTTTTCAAACATGCATAGGAAACGTTTGCAAAATTCTGCTATGGAGGCCAAACTTCCAAGATCTAATTTCTCAAAAGAAATTGTTCCATTTGGAACAAGAGTGCGTATTTTTTCCAACGCTTCCTTTCCTCTTTCTTCGTTTCTTCCGGCTAAAATGACGGTTGCGCCCACTTCCGCCAATGCCAAGGCAGTTTCGTATCCCAAACCACCTGTTGATCCTGTTACCAGGATCACTTTTCCACTTTGGGATGGCATGTCCGTTTTACTCCACTTTGTACACTTAGGCATTTCTTATGGCTTATTTTTAATACGGCCTGCAATTAAAGGAAAGTGCCTTCTAATTAACTTTCAGTTCCTAATGGAAATTTGTATCTTCGGTTTAAAAAAGTATCTGCTATTTACAATTTCCATGTTTCGAAGTAAAAAAGTATTCCTTTATGCTTTCGGCAAATCAAAGGATTTCTTAATGTCATAATCATGTGTTGGACATTTATGTTCTCAAACTTAATATTTATTTTTATTTTCTTAAAAGGAATCAAAATATTTACTAAACATTTTCTTAAAATCACGACAACATTGATTTCTCATCTGTAAGGAAAAGTAGACAGAATGTTACATTATAATATTGTGCAGTAGGAAATCAAAAGTCTTAATATAATTTGGAATTTATAAAAGCAAAATAATAAACTATTGCAGTAATTCACTATTTAATAAATTAGTGTACATTGCTGGAATGACTTACCAGAATTAATATTTGCTAAAACGATGTAATTGTTAACTGTCAACAAACAATAATCAGCAAAACAATAAATTCCGTTTTTCTCTTCCCACTTTGAGACAAAAACCACGACACGAATAATACAACTCAACCGACCAGGAGCAAATACACAATGGAACAGGAATACGAATAAACCCCCTAACTTAAACTATGCCGAATGAAATGGAGTTGTTTTTATATGCTGCAAAGTAGCTATGTGTATTATCCACACATAATGGACCATTCGACCATGAGTGTGAACCACAAAAAAATCCTTTGGGAAGTATTATATAATTATATTCATATCTCTGTGTTAAAATGTCATATAGGCCTATGGAATTCCCATAGTGCAGATATGCTGTAATAACATAGTTTTGTTTTCCTGTCTACCCATTCATTTTAGCCATTAATTCTGCCTTGCATAAATATTATAAAAATACTGAAAGGTTTACCTGGATAAAAGAACGTCATGTTTACAACGCCGCTATATATTTATCGCTTAAGCAAATTTATTACTGGTTCTATATTGACGTGTTCTTTGACCTTTGCTACATACAAATTAAAGGAAAACAAGGGGGAAAATAATCAATATGCACAAGTCATTCCAAATGTATACATTGCACACGGCCCAACACCAACGTAAATTACTCGAATCATGTGTACAGCTTTTTTCACCTCCAAACTTATAGTTAATTATTGTGATAGAATTACAAACCAGATTATGTCATACACACATCAACTTTTACACGCTAAAATTATAATATTTCAATTATATCTGTAGTCATGAAAGTGTAATTCTTAGTGCTTAGATTAACCAAAATATTTTCCATGCAATTCATTAAAGAATGGAAAACCGAGACACTTTTCATTCAAGGCTTATATTTCAAATCTTGATTTGATTTATATTCGATCCCTATGAGCTTTCGCCCGTGGACCCATAAAAATTACAAGGATTCTTAAACACTGCCCCCGCGCCACAAGGCCAGAGAGTACTTTACTCTAAACAACTTAAGTGCAAGATCCTAGGGACTGTCCACACAGCTCTACAGCCGGCTTCCTGTATTAGTTAAACTATTTAAATATTTGATAATAGATACAATTAAGAATTCAGTACCTATGCATAAAATTATTAACCCTCACTATCCCCCTCCTCTTTGCTTTTTTTTTGTTTTAGTGCGTTTAGTTCCATCTTTCTTCTTATCTTCTATATTTGTAAATTATTTACTTTTTCATGAGAAGGGAAGGTAAAAATGACTTAAGCCATTCGCACTACAATTCTTTATTCACACTAATAATAATTTATTCGATACATTATAGTCCTAAATACGTTACAAGACTGAAGTCATGAAATTAGTAACCCATTATCTAAAAGCAGTTTGTATTACGAAAGCGTATTAGTCTTATAAGTATATGTGCATGAATAAAACTTCTTCTTAATACTACATTTTTACATGTCTAAATATAACCAAGGTAAAATAAAGAATCATAAAGAATCGTCATTAAAATAAAGAATCATAAGGAATCATCATTACAATAAGGAGTCATAAGGAATCATCATTAAAATAAAGAATCATAAGGAATCATCATTACAATAAGGAGTCATAAGGAATCATCATTACAATAAGGAGTCATAAGGAATCATCATTACAATAAGGAATCATAAAGAATCATCATTACAATAAGGAATCGTAAGGAATCATCATTATAATAAGTAATCACAAGTAAATCATCTTTATAATAAGTGATCATAAGAAATCATCATTAAAATGATTATTAAGAAATAACATATACGAGCACGTAGTGGGTACTGAATTCCATAGTCAAACAAATTCTTTTACAAAGCTAAAATATATCAAACATTGAGATTTCTAGTGCTTAGATCACGTCGAGTATGAAACAGCCATATCAATTGTGTAATCAAAAACAATGCAAAGGACAGTAATGAATGTGCTTCTTTGAACTACAAATATACCGTTAACGCTAACTCCAAACCATTTGAGAGCTTTTAATTTTTTTAAATGAAATTTAGAGCGCGCGACTTTTTTCCATTTCAATTGGAATTCTCTTGAACATTCTGCAATGTCTCCGGCACTTTGCAAAGCAAATTTTTCAAAAAATATTGTGACGAGAACTAAATAAGGCAAAAACAAGTATTCAGGCATTGGAATTAGGCTGTGAAACTTCATTATGCAAAAGGATAAGAATGTGTGCTGTGAAATTAAAATGAATAGTATTACTCCAGTGAAACTGGAACCTATTGCATTCAATTTGCCATTTATAAGCGACATTGCTTGGAATAGATGAATGCTTTCTAAAATATATGTGTGATTTGTGCAGTTTTCATTTGCGGTTATACCCTTCAGGTAATGGGAAAATCCAAGTACATACGGTACACAAAGAGTGAAAACAACTGCAATTGAAGCAAATCCATGTAGTGATAGAAATACTAGATACCCAAAACTGAGATACTTGAAAGTAGCCGAATTCCGAACATTTTCAGATAGGTGTTCTCTGTAGAACCGTTGAAACGGGTCCAAATCGCTTCCATATGTTTGCAGGTATGGCAAAAGAATTGCCACTCCTAAAGAGCTTATAATAAGTATAACCTCAGCGGTACAAGTTATCAAGGAGAGCTTATCATGCCTTCTGCTGTCAATTCTTCTTCCAATGTTAGAATCTGTTTGATAAACAATATATAATTAAAAGCAAGAGTAGTATTCTGCTATAAGATTTCAGGTTCAACAGAGAAGATGCCAAGAAGCCACATTCGGGTCCATTGCCAACTCCTGAATATTTCAGTAAATTTTGAGAATTCAGAATATATTTTGGTCTTATATGAATGAAAGATAACGATTCGTATAAATGATAACGTAATTTGAATAAAATATGCTTTGAAAGAAAGATCATGCAGGATGGATGGAGTACATAATTGTTTGGTGCATTAACCACTCCAATAACTTAAGAACTTTCTTACCTTCGATTTTTTTGGACAGACTAACCACACTGCTGAAAAATTCAACAACATCATTTGAATGCAGCAACAGAAATGTGTCAGCACTTACTGCTACGAGAAACAACACGTAGTGCAAACAATAAAAAATGATTTTGTAGGCTTGGAAATTTTCATCTGGGAAGTAATACTCTTTCAGCAATCTCCAATTAAAATACAAAAATATGACAAGGAAACTCAGAAAGTGGAGGTGCCATAAAATCAGCCGCGGCCGACTATGAGAGCGACTTAAACGCAAATTCTTGCCATCCAATGTAAATAAGGAAGCGAAAAACAAACGATAGACTTTTATAGTAAATTGAAGAGTATGCAAGTAGTAAACATAAAATTTTTGAGAGAAATAAGACAGCAGTAGGGTATTTTTCATACCGTTAGTGCAGTTACATTAGTGAATCGCTTCTGTGAATGTCTTTCAGTACATTGAAAGTTTTCCTTTCCTGAACACTATTTTTCCGCAACTTTAGATGTATAAATAGATCGGCAGTACCTTGTACTATTCTTCGAATTTATTGCACCACAAAGTGTATTGACCGTATTCTTCGACCAAGTAACCCTTCGTTTACATGGGTAACGGTTTATCAAGGGGAATTAGAACATCTATAGTACTTCTTGCAGAAATTAGAATTTCGGCGAACAAAATGTATTTAAACACAATCATGGGTATAACAGTTTGGATGCTTTTAAAACTGAAATAATTTAGAAAATGTGCCGAAATAGTTGAAAGTTAAACATGGTTCTAACCTCTTAATAGTATTATTTACCTAATCAAGACATTTTTTGGCTTAGCAAGAATTGTTTATTACAAAATTTTTGGAAATGTTCTTAAATTGATAAGATAAATTGGAGAAAAAGAAAAAAAATTGACAAATGATTTTACAAGTATGTTGAACTTTATTAGATCAAGGACTTAAATATAAAGATACGGCATACTTTGAAACGTGGCACACATTCCTACATACTACTAATGTAATTGGTTGCTTTCTGGTGGACGAAATTTCTAAATTTTAATTACTGGAGTGACTTTGTGTGTTTGGATTGCTATACTTCCAAACTTTGTTTTCTTTAAACGTTGAGTTGAGCAATACAGTTGTGCAATATAATATGACCCAAGATTTCCGCAAACTATTTCTTAAAGTTCTATGACGATAGTTTCTCGTCAACAAACACTCGAACAACATATTGATCAATAGTTATTTCTACATGAGTACTCCACAAATACATTTTAAAGGATTTTATGTAAACATATCAACTCGAAACTGAAAGGCTGACAGCCTGACAACATTATATTAGCTGTTAAAGATGAAAAGATTATTAAGTTCACAACACAAAATTGATGAGCATAAGGGTTTGATAGTTACAAGATTATACTGTTAAATTCCCTTTGTTCGGGGCTTAGGCTTTTAAATTATCATAAATAACAAGACCTTAAATCTTTTCTCTCTTTGTCATTCACGACTCCTTATTTATTTTTATTCTCCGTTTCCGTTACATACAACTGACTCCAACTCTCTTACATCTTCTACTCAACTTCCATATTTCTACTTTTCTACAGGAGAATCTAACTTACATTTTTCTAATGTCCTCCACCATTGTATAAACAGAACTCCCTTAGTTATTCGTATAGCCTATATTTTATTACAATTAATACAAGATAAACTTATCAATATCCGGTCTTTACACATAGGCAACTTAAACTTATACATCTTAATCTATTCTTACACATTTTCTGTCCCCGCAATATCCGAAATTCTCATCATCGACTCCTACCCATGTTAAAATGTAAACTAATATTTATTCTGTCCTTTATTCTAAGTTTATTATTCGTGACATGTAAATAATTATTATTGTACAATAATTGTGTACATACGCAGTAACAATCTCAAAACTACATTTCCATCACTCAGTCAACTTACAAGCGAAACTTTATTCTTAAACTCTATCAGTGCGGTTACAGCGCATCCGTTCCTCACTGATAAACCAATACCCTATGTTACAATACATTAGCGTGATCTAACAATTTCTTAATTATTAACATTACATAACATTATACAATACAAGACCCCTAATGCTCATGTAGCATTACAATACTAACAAGGTCTTATAATAATATAGTTTAACATAGATAAAAAATCATTTGTTGCAGGTTTATCAAAAGCTTTCATACTAAAAGATTATTGACACCCTGTACAATCAGCGTACATCAGGTATATTTGCTATAAATAATTATTTAAATTATATATTTTCATGTACAAAATAATAGAGTAGAACCGAAAACAGGAAGAAGAACCACCTTTCCAAGTTTAAAGCTCCACCCTGCGTCATCAGAATTGGCAACCATATCTGTTTTTGAATGCCCAGAGTGAACACTAATGCAAGTTAAGCCCCACCCTTCGGCGTCACTCTTCCTTTGCAGTTCCATAGTGAATAGGATATTGCAAAGCTTTGATTGGCCGTACGCTTCAAGATTATCGTATTTTTCCATTTGAAGATCATCCTAATGGACTTTACCTACACGATGAGCTGAACTGCTGACAGTAACTACCCTGGGCTGTGGTGCCCGCCGTAATGCAGGGAGAAGTTGAGCAGTAAGTGCAAAATGACCCAAGTGATTCGTTCCAAACTGAAGTTCAAATCCATCCGATGTTACTTGTCTTTTTCCCTCCTTCCCAATTACACCAGCATTATTGATTAGTATGTCCAACTTTTCATACATGCATAGAAAACGTTTGCAAAATTCTGCTATGGAAGCCAAAGTCCCAAGATCTAATTTTTCAAAAGATATTTTTGCATTTAGAACAAGAGAGCGTATTTTTTCCAAAGCTTCCTTTCCTCATCTTCGTTTCGACCAGCCAAAATGACCGTGGCTCCCACTTCGGCCAATGCCAAGGCAGTTTCGTATCCCAAACCACCTGTTGCTCCAGTCACCAGGATAACTTTTCCACTTTGGGATGGAATATCCTTTTTACTCCACTTTGGGTTAGGCATACCTTATCTCATAGAATAACTATAAGCTGCGACTCGCTTCGCTATATAGAACTATTAAGGGCATAAGGTCTTGCATATTCTTGGAGGCGGAACTGCGAGTGGGGAGGATGGGGAGAATGAGTCTACAAAGGATATCTATAAGTGGTTGGTCACTCTGTGTCGTGAGACAAGGGACAATGCTGCATGAGCTTGAGACAAGCATAGAGTAGTGATTCTCAATGCATCGTGTTTACTACATTGAGGTATGAAAGTCGCGCGCTCTTCCATCATTGGAGACTACGTCAAAAGCTCAGTGGCCACCCCGTGAACACACAATTGGCTAAAAAATCTTCACGTTGGAAGATGCACCTTGCGAGTTATATATATACCACAGAGTGTGGCTCCATCTCTATTATATGCCTTATCTGTAAGGGAAAGTGGACAAAACGTTACAGAAAAAATAAAATATTACACTGTAAGAATTAATGTGCAGAAAATTATTTAGAATATTTTAAAACAAAATGCTAGACTAGCGTAGTAATTAATAATTTAATAAATTATCCGGAATGACTTACCAGGATTAATATTATGTAAAGGGAAGTATTTGTTAATTGTCAACATACAATAATCAACAACACAGCTCTATTTATCCTTTGCCCTTCGAGACAAAAACCGCGACACGAATAACACAGCACAACCAACGAGGAGCAAATGCACACTGAAACAGAGGAACAGAGCAAGAAATAGAAATAAGCCAACCATATCTGAAACTATTCTATGCAATGGAGTTTTGTTTTTTATGCTGCAAAGTTGTTATGTGTGTTATGTATTCCTAATGGACTATTCGACCATGAGCTTGAACTACAAAATAATCCCTTGGGAAGTATATAATAATACTCATATCTCGAGGTTAAAATGTCCAGTCATGTAGACGTATAGTAAAAGTCCCATAATATGCCACTTTTATATAAAAATAGCTTTTGTTCCTGGGGAGCAGTTCTGTAAACTAATAGAGCGCCTAGAAATTCTGAATGTGACCTATGACATATCCAAACGAACTCTATATTTGTGCTAGGATGTATGTAGAATGTGGAAGTACACACCTTTATGAGCGGAAACGCTAAATATGACATTACAGTACAATTCAGTTTCACAGTGAAAAATTTTAAAGCTAGAGTAGTGACACCTAAGTATTATGTGATGCCTACGAGGAATGCAAAATCGCCGTTAACCATTTTGAAAACTGCCTTTATAGCACACGAGTGAACATCTGGGAGCAGAACAGTGTTACCAATCAAATAAATATATAAATAAAAATAATAAAATTAAAGACAAAGGTTGTGGAAGAGGCGAATCGCAAGAATTATTATTATTCCGCAAAACGAAGCATGGAAAAATTAGAAATTGTACATTATTTAAAAAAACACAAATTTGGTAGTAGTTTATAGTAGTCATTTCATTGAATACATATAGATTAACACTAAATTTCTTGGAATTGTTATATCCGATATATATTGTGTTCTAAGTTTGACTTTTGAATTGACATCTAAACATTGCATTGCGTAGAATAAATTTTATTGCGTTACAGTTAACAAGAGTTTTCTCTAAGATAAGCAATATATCACTTGAAACTGTAAACTTTGTAAGCGATTTAAGGAAGAATTGTAATTTATATTAGTTCCAAGTAACATTACTGAGGGAGCAGGAGACTTCCCACAGTTTTTTCGCGACTTCTGGATTTTGGCTTCAGGATTCATAGAAGCTGGACTAGGCTTCCCGCCGCAGGCCGCCATGGACATTTCTCCCACCCCATTAGGACCATAATACCCGCTTGCCTGTGCGTCTGGTGACGTTGCAGCATATAAAGAAGGCAGAGCTCCCTCTGCTGGAGTTGAACCGAGAATAGGAAGGACAATCGCTTTTCCGATTTTAAAAGCCAATCCTGCCTCACCTGCATGATTGTTAACCCCCTCTGTTTTTGAGTACCCGGGGTGAACACCAATGCAAGTAAGGCCCCATCCTTCGGCATCACTTTTCCTTTGCAGTTCCATAGTGAACAGAATATTACAAAGTTTTGACTGGCCATACGCTTCCATATTATCGTACTTTTCCATTTGCAGATCGTCGAAATGCACTTTAGCCACACGATGGACTGAACTGCTTACAGTAACTACCCGGGGTTGAGGAGCCCGCCTTAATGCAGGGAGAAGTTGAGCAGTAATTGCAAAATGACCCAAATGATTCGTTCCGAATTGAAGTTCAAAACCGTCCACCGTTACATCTCTTTTTCCCGCCTTCCCAAGCACACCGGCATTGTTGATTAGTGTGTCCAACTTTTCAAACATGCATAGGAAACGTTTGCAAAATTCTGCTATGGAGGCCAAACTTCCAAGATCTAATTTCTCAAAAGAAATTGTTCCATTTGGAACAAGAGTGCGTATTTTTTCCAACGCTTCCTATCCTCTTTCTTCGTTTCTTCCGGCTAAAATGACGGTTGCGCCCACTTCCGCCAATGCCAAGGCAGTTTCGTATCCCAAACCACCTGTTGATCCTGTTACCAGGATCACTTTTCCACTTTGGGATGGCATGTCCGTTTTACTCCACTTTGTACACTTAGGCATTTCTTATGGCTTATTTTTAATACGGCCTGCAATTAAAGGAAAGTGCCTTCTAATTAACTTTCAGTTCCTAATGGAAATTTGTATCTTCGGTTTAAAAAAGTATCTGCTATTTACAATTTCCATGTTTCGAAGTAAAAAAGTATTCCTTTATGCTTTCGGCAAATCAAAGGATTTTTTAATGTCATAATCATGTGTTGCACATTTATGTTCTCAAACTTAATATTTATTTTTATTTTCTTAAAAGGAATCAAAATATTTACTAAACATTTTCTTAAAATCACGACAACATTGATTTCTCATCTGTAAGGAAAAGTAGACAGAATGTTACATTATAATATTGTTAAGTAGGAAATCAAAAGTCTTAATATAATTTGGAATTTATAAAAGCAAAATAATAAACTATTGCAGTAATTCACTATTTAATAAATTAGTGTACATTGCTGGAATGACTTACCAGAATTAATATTTGCTAAAACGATGTAATTGTTAACTGTCAACAAACAATAATCAGCAAAACAATAAATTCCGTTTTTCTCTTCCCACTTTGAGACAAAAACCACGACACGAATAATACAACTCAACCGACCAGGAGCAAATACACAATGGAACAGGAATACGAATAAACCCCCTAACTTAAACTATGCCGAATGAAATGGAGTTGTTTTTATATGCTGCAAAGTAGTTATGTGTATTATCCACACATAATGGACCATTCGACCATGAGTGTGAACCACAAAAAAATCCTTTGGGAAGTATTATATAATTATATTCATATCTCTGTGTTAAAATGTCATATAGGCCTATGGAATTCCCATAGTGCAGATATGCTGTAATAACATAGTTTTGTTTTCCTGTCTACCCATTCATTTTAGCCATTAATTCTGCCTTGCATAAATATTATAAAAATACTGAAAGGTTTACCTGGATAAAAGAACGTCATGTTTACAACGCCGCTATATATTTATCGCTTAAGCAAATTTATTACTGGTTCTATATTGACGTGTTCTTTGACCTTCACTCTTCATGCTACATACAAATTAAAGGAAAACAAGGGGGAAAATAATCAATATGCACAAGTCATTCCAAATGTATACATTGCACACGGCCCAACACCAACGTAAATTACTCGAATCATGTGTACAGCTTTTTTCACTTCCAAACTTATAGTTAATTATTGTGATAGAATTACAAACCAGATTATGTCATACACACATCAACTTTTACACGCTAAAATTATAATATTTCAATTATATCTGTAGTCATGAAAGTGTAATTCTTAGTGCTTAGATTAACCAAAATATTTTCCATGCAATTCATTAAAGAATGGAAAACCGAGACACTTTTCATTCAAGGCTTATATTTCAAATCTTGATTTGATTTATATTCGATCCCTATGAGCTTTCCCATAAAAATTACAAGGATTCTTAAACACTGCCCCCGCGCCACAAGGCCAGAGAGTACTTTACTCTAAACAACTTAAGTGCAAGATCCTAGGGACTGTCCACACAGCTCTACAGCCGGCTTCCTGTATTAGTTAAACTATTTAAATATTTGATAATAGATACAATTAAGAATTCAGTACCTATGCATAAAATTATTAACCCTCACTATCCCCCTCCTCTTTGCTTTTTTTTTGTTTTAGTGCGTTTAGTTCCATCTTTCTTCTTATCTTCTATATTTGTAAATTATTTACTTTTTCATGAGAAGGGAAGGTAAAAATGACTTAAGCCATTCGCACTACAATTCTTTATTCACACTAATAATAATTTATTCGATACATTTTAGTCCTAAATACGTTACAAGACTGAAGTCATGAAATTAGTAACCCATTATCTAAAAGCAGTTTGTATTACGAAAGCGTATTAGTCTTATAAGTATATGTGCATGAATAAAACTTCTTCTTAATACTACATTTTTACATGTCTAAAAATAACCAAGGTAAAATAAAGAATCATAAAGAATCGTCATTAAAATAAAGAATCATAAGGAATCATCATTACAATAAGGAGTCATAAGGAATCATCATTAAAATAAAGAATCATAAGGAATCATCATTACAATAAGGAGTCATAAGGAATCATCATTACAATAAGGAGTCATAAGGAATCATCATTACAATAAGGAATCATAAAGAATCATCATTACAATAAGGAATCGTAAGGAATCATCATTATAATAAGTAATCACAAGTAAATCATCTTTATAATAAGTGATCATAAGAAATCATCATTAAAATGATTATTAAGAAATAACATATACGAGCACGTAGTGGGTACTGAATTCCATAGTCAAACAAATTCTTTTACAAAGCTAAAATATATCAAACATTGAGATTTCTAGTGCTTAGATCACGTCGAGTATGAAACAGCCATATCAATTGTGTAATCAAAAACAATGCAAAGGACAGTAATGAATGTGCTTCTTTGAACTACAAATATACCGTTAACGCTAACTCCAAACCATTTGAGAGCTTTTAATTTTTTTAAATGAAATTTAGAGCGCGCGACTTTTTTCCATTTCAATTGGAATTCTCTTGAACATTCTGCAATGTCTCCGGCACTTTGCAAAGCAAATTTTTCAAAAAATATTGTGACGAGAACTAAATAAGGCAAAAACAAGTATTCAGGCATTGGAATTAGGCTGTGAAACTTCATTATGCAAAAGGATAAGAATGTGTGCTGTGAAATTAAAATGAATAGTATTACTCCAGTGAAACTGGAACCTATTGCATTCAATTTGCCATTTATAAGCGACATTGCTTGGAATAGATGAATGCTTTCTAAAATATATGTGTGATTTGTGCAGTTTTCATTTGCGGTTATACCCTTCAGGTAATGGGAAAATCCAAGTACATACGGTACACAAAGAGTGAAAACAACTGCAATTGAAGCAAATCCATGTAGTGATAGAAATACTAGATACCCAAAACTGAGATACTTGAAAGTAGCCGAATTCCGAACATTTTCAGATAGGTGTTCTCTGTAGAACCGTTGAAACGGGTCCAAATCGCTTCCATATGTTTGCAGGTATGGCAAAAGAATTGCCACTCCTAAAGAGCTTATAATAAGTATAACCTCAGCGGTACAAGTTATCAAGGAGAGCTTATCATGCCTTCTGCTGTCAATTCTTCTTCCAATGTTAGAATCTGTTTGATAAACAATATATAATTAAAAGCAAGAGTAGTATTCTGCTATAAGATTTCAGGTTCAACAGAGAAGATGCCAAGAAGCCACTTTCGGGTCCATTGCCAACTCCTGAATATTTCAGTAAATTTTGAGAATTCAGAATATATTTTGGTCTTATATGAATGAAAGATAACGATTCGTATAAATGATGGAGTACATAATTGTTTGGTGCATTAACCACTCCAATAACTTAAGAACTTTCTTACCTTCGATTTTTTTGGACAGACTCATCACACTGCTGAAAAATTCAACAACATCATTTGAATGCAGCAACAGAAATGTGTCAGCACTTACTGCTACGAGAAACAATACGTAGTGCAAACAATAAAAAATGATTTTGTAGGCCTGGAAATTTTCATCTGGGAAGTAATACTCTTTCAGCAATCTCCAATTAAAATACAAAAATATGACAAGGAAACTCAGAAAGTGCAGGTGCCATAAAATCAGCCGGGGCCGACTTTGAGAGCGACTTAAACGGAAATTCTTGCCATCCAATGTAAATAAGGTAGCGAAAAACAAACGATAGACTTTTATAGTAAATTGAAGAGTATGCAAGTAGTAAACATAAAATTTCTGAGAGAAATAAGTCAGCAGTAGGGCATTTTTCATATTGTTCAATAGTGTTGTTGCATTAGTGAATGAGTCCCGAGAATGTCTTTCAGGACACTGAAAAGTCATATTTTCCTTTCTTGAACATTATTTTTCCGCAACTTTAGATATATAAATAGATCGGCAGTACCTTGTATTATTCTTCGAATTTATTGCACCACAAAGTGTATTGACCGTATTCTTCGACTAAGTAACCCTTGGTTTAAATGGGTAACAGTTTATCAAGGTGATTTAGAACATCTATAGTACTTCTTGCAGAAATTAGAATTTTGGCGAACAAAATGTATTTAAACACAATCATGGGTATAACAGTTTGGATGCTTTTAAAACTAACATAATTTAGAAAATGTGCCGAAAAAGTTCAATGTTAAGCATAGTTCTAACCTCTTAATAGTATTATTTACCTAATCAAGACAATTTTTGGCTTAGCAAGAATTGTTTATTTCAAAATTTTTGAAAATGTTTTTAAATTGATAAGATAAATTGGAGAAAAAGAAAAAAGAATTGATAAATGATTTTTCAAGTATGTTGAACTTTATTAGATCGGGGACTTAAATATAAAGATACGGCATACTTTGAAACGTGGCACACATTACTACATACTACTAATGTAATTGGTTGCTTTCTGGCGGACAAAATTTCTAAATTTTAATTACTGGAGTGACTTTGTGTGTTTGGATTGCTATACTTCCAAACTTTGTTTTCTTTGCACGTGGAGTTGAGCAATATAGTTGTGCAATATAATATGACCCAAGATTTCCGCAAACTATTTCTTAAAGTTATATGACGATAGTTTCCCGTCAACAGGCACGTGAACAATATATTGATCAATAGTTATTTCCACATGAGTACTCCACAAATACATTTTAAAAGATTTTATGTAAACATATCAACTCGAAACTTAAAGGCTGATAGCCTGACAACATCATATTAGCTGTTAAAGATGAAAAGATTATTAAGACTTAGAAAGTTCACAACACAAAATTGATGAGGATGAGGGTTTGATGGTTACAAGATTATACTAACAAGGTCTTATAATAATATAGTTTAACATAGATAAAAAATCATTTGTTGCAGGGTTATCAAAAGCTTTCATACTAAAAGATTATTGACACCCTGTGCAATCAGCGCACATCAGGTATAATTGCTATAAATAATTATTTAAATTATATATTTTCCAGTACAAAATAACGATTTGAATTTTAGGCTTAAGTTATCAAAAATGAGCATGAAAATTTCATAGAGATTAAAAAACTATTCAAATTTCAGGTTTTCAAAAATTCGAAGACATAAATTACAGTACCATGAGATACCAGAAAACAAGTTCAGAAAACTGTAAATTGAACAAGTATACTTTTATAAATGACCACGGCTTTTCAAGTTTACATAAAACTTTAAGGAAAATAAGGTCCAAGTCCATGAGCTTGAGGGATAAAAAATCCCATGGGAAGTATTATATAATTATATTCATATCTCGATGTTAAAATGCCTAGTCATTTAGACGTATAAAATGCCCATATAATACAGATATGGTATAACAACATAGTTTTGGTTTCTCGTCCACTTGTATTGACCCATTCATTTTAATAGCCAATATTCTGCTCTGCCATTACGTAAACAAGGACAAGTTTACCTGGATAAAGGAATGTTTACAACTCCTACGCTGCTATATCTTTATTGCTTAAGCTTTGTGCAGCTAATGTGTTTCATGACAAGTTTACATAAAAGTTAAAGGAAAGTAAGGTCAAAAATAATCAATACTATCAAGTCATTCCAAATGTACACGTTGAACTCGGTACCACAGCACCAACACCAACATTTTTTATTTCATATTGTGATACGAAGTACTTGAGTATTGATCGTACCTGCTGTGATTACTGATTATATTAATAATAAATGTTTCAACGTTGGTTACACTTCTAAATTATATGCTTATATTCAAATAGATTGCATTACATTATACAAATTCCATTAATGGGTGCAATTACAGAGTTAAGCATCGGAATTACAGATTATGTGTCGGTGAAATATATCCAGAAGGTATAAATAGCAATAATATTACGAATAAGTAAAGTCAAATATTTTTCAAGTACAAAAATAAAAACAGGAACAATGACAAGATATCCAAGTACAGGAAATATTGCACCAATTTTCATGTCAAAGCTAAGGCTCCGAAATTCCGCGTCAGAATGCTTTTGTTTTTCGAAGAATATGGATACTTGCGGGCGTAAATCTGAAAGTTGTCTCCAAATGTCGAGTAGTCCCATTTCATTCAGTTCTTGGACCACATTCAGAATTTCATGCCGAAAACATCCAGTAAATATCCATGAAAGGGGGTCACCATACGCATGCTCAATTGTTCTTACGCATTTCAATGAGTAGTGATCTTGCTGTAAATCGTAAAGCACCACCGGAGTATATTATAAACAGAAGTTTCATTAACTTTATCACTGTTATAAAAGTAAACACTTGAGTTTGCTTTATCGCTAATGCCATACTGTACGAAATAAGGCCTCACAGCAGAATGGGCCTCACTTTGGGTCACTCCAGTTAGATTTCCAAAAACAGAAACTATTTTATAATCATTTTGAATAAGTTCGCGGAAATTGTTCATACTCTTTTTGTCCACGGGAACAATAACTTCATTTGTGATGTAACTCTCATACTCAGTTCCAAGAATATTTAGCAACAAACACAGAATTCTGTAGATGAGTAGTTTCCTTTGGTTGTGGTTTTGTCTGAGAAGAATGGCAATGGCGGAAAGGAAGAAGTTACTAATAGATTCAAATGTCAGTTTTTGTTTTGTAAATCGAAATATTAGTGCATTGCCTAAAAGACAACAGATTAGCAATAATAACCACGTACTCATGTCCATTATATCTATCCAGACAGATAGTGGCTTATCGTGAAACGTTTCTTTTCATAATTTGAAAGTAGTGGGAATTTAATTTTACATTCTGTACTGAAAATGATAACACACAGCAGAATTTGAGGGATAAATTTATATGAAACCATAACTGTATCTTTGAATATGTAATCAACTTCGTTTTTTTAAATTATAAATAATATTGGCAAAGAAGTTGAATTTTAGGTAAGAAAGGTGTACGAAAACGAATTTCACTGCGAGTATTCCGTCGTTGTTTGTTGGGAGTTTTAAGTGCTTGAGATATAATATTCTGTAAGTGGCGTTTCGCAGTTGCGAAACAAAACAAACGTAAATATATAAACACATTGGGCGACTTTTATAGAGTTTCAACATTTCTGACGTGCTCTCTTATTTACCTAATGTTAATTATTTAGAGGTAAGTCAAACAAACTACAAACCATATCTTTATTGCTTATACTTTGTGTAGATAAGGTATTTCATGAACACGGCTCTTAAGGTAATTTACATAAAAGTTAAAGTAAGGTCAAAAATAATTAATATGCATAAGTCATTCCAAATGTATACACTGCGTTCCAACACAAACAAATCATGTATATGTAGGCTAAGAAGAAAATAGGTTTTTTATTTAACATTGTAATACGTAACACTTGAGTATTGATTGTGCATACTTTGATTACAGATTATTGATAATAATGTATCAACGTTGCTTACACTACTAAATTATATGCTCACCTATATATTCAAAATAGATTGCATTACATTAATGAATCAAAAGTAAAATAATGAATATTATAGCATTATATTATGATGTTGAATTTTCAAGGAATCATAATTTTAATAAAGAATCATAAGGAATCATCGTTATAATAAAGAATCATAAGGAATCATTATAATAAAGAATCATAAGGAATCATCATTATAATAAGGATAAGGAATCATCATTATAATAAAGAATCATAAGGAATCATCATTATAATAAAGAATCATAAGGAATCATCATTATAATAAAGAATCATAAGGAATCATCATTATAATAAAGAATCATAAGGAATCATCATTATAATAAAGAATCATAAGGAATCATCATTATAATAAGGAATCATAAGGAATCATCATTATAATAAAGACTCATAAGGAATCATCATTATAATAAAGAATCATAAGGAATCATCATTATAATAAAGAATCATAAGGAATCATCATTATAATAAAGAATCATAAGGAATCATCATTATAATAAAGAATCATAAGGAATCATCATTATAATAAGGAATCATAAGGAATCATCATTATAATAAAGAATCATAAGGAATCATCATTATAATAAAGAATCATAAGGAATCATCATTATAATAAAGAATCATAAGGAATCATCATTATAATAAAGAATCATAAGGAATCATCATTATAATAAGGAATCATAAGGAATCATCATTATAATAAAGAATCATAAGGAATCATCATTATAATAAAGAATCATAAGGAATCATCATTATAATAAAGAATCATAAGGAATCATCATTATAATAAAGAATCATAAGGAATCATCATTATAATAAAGAATCATAAGGAATCATTATAATAAAGAATCATAAGGAATCATCATTATAATAAAGAATCATAAGGAATCATCATTATAATAAAGAATCATAAGGAATCATCATTATAATAAAGAATCATAAGGAATCATCATTATAATAAAGAATCATAAGGAATCATCATTATAATAAAGAATCATAAGGAATCATCATTATAATAAAGAATCATAAGGAATCATCATTATAATAAAGAATCATAAGGAATCATCATTATAATAAAGAATCATAAGGAATCATCATTATAATAAAGAATCATAAGGAATCATCATTATAATAAAGAATCATAAGGAATCATCATTATAATAAAGAATAAGGAATAACATCCACGAGCACGTAGTGTGCTACACAATTACATATCCATACAAACTCTTTTACAAATCTAAAATATATCAAACATTGGGATTTTTAGTGCTTATATCACGTCGAGTATGAAACAGCCATATCAATTGTGTACTCAAAGACAATGCAAAGGACATTAATAAATGTGCTTCTTTGAATTACAAATATACCGTTAACGCTAACTCCAAACCATTTGAGAGCTTTTAATTTTTTTAAATGAAATTTAGAACGCGCGACTTTTTTCCATTTTAATTGGAATTCTCTTGAACATTCTGCAATGTTTCCGGTACTTTGCAAAGCAAATTTTTCCAAAAATATTATGACGAGAACTAAATTAGGCAAAAACAAGTATTCAGGCATTGGAATCAGGCTGCGAAACTTCATTATGCAAAAGGATAAGAATGTGTGCTGTGAAATTGAAATGAATAGTGTTACTCCAGTAAAACTGGAAGCCATTGCATTGAATTTGGTATTTATAAGCGACATTGCTTGGAAAAAGTGAATGCTTTCTAAAATATATGTGTGATTTGTGCAGTTTTCATTTGCGGTTATACCCTTCAGGTAATGGGAAAATCCAAGTACATACGGTACACAAAGAGTGAAAACAACTGCAATTGAAGCAAATCCATGTAGTGATAGAAATACTAGATACCCAAAACTGAAATACTTGAAAGTAGCCGAATTCCGAACATTTTCAGATAGGTGTTCTCTGTAGAATCGCTGAAACGGGTCCAAGTCGCTTCCACGTGTGCTCTGATATGCTAAAAGAATTGCCACTCCAAAAGAATTTATAACAAGTATAACCCCAGTGGTGGCAGCCATCAAGCAAAGCTTATCATGCCTTCTGCTGTCAATTCTTCTTCCAATGTTAGAATCTATTTGATGAACAAAATATAATTAAAAGCAAGAGTAACATTCTGCTATAAGAGGTGAACTTCAATAGAGAAGATGTCCAGGGCTCAGACCGCACAATCGGGCCCATTGCCAACTCCTGCATACCTCAGAGAAGTTGACAATAAACAATAGATGTAAATGTAGCCTGACCAGTAGATTTCAAAGATCTCGACAATTAGAAAAGTTTGTGGAATGGAACATATTGTGCATTGCAAAAATTAAGGTAGGTAAATTTTGGCAATTAAAAAAATATATTTTGGTCTTATTTGAAAGAATGTTAACGATTCATATAAATGATAACGAGTTGAATAAAATATCCTTCGAAAGAAAGAAAGATCAGGAAAGATGGAGTAGTTAATTGTTTGGTGCATTAACATTTCCGAAATACTTAAGAACTTTCTTACCTTCGATTTTTTTGGACAGACTAACCACACTGCTGAAAAATTCAATAACATCACTTGAATGCAGCAACAGAAATGTGTCAGCAGTTACTGGTACAAGAATTAATATGTAGTACAAACAATAAAAAATGATTTTGTAGGTTTGGAAATTTTCATCTGGGAAGTGATACTCTTTCAGCAATCTCCAATTGAAATACAAAAATATGGCAAGGAAAGTCAGAAAGTGGAGGGGCCATAAAATCAGCCGTGGCCGACTATGAGAGCGACTTAAACGCAAATTCTTGACATCCAAGGTAAATAAGGTAACGAAAAACAAACGATAGACTTTTAAACAGAATTGAATAGCATGCAAATTGAAAATATAAAATTTTTGAGAGAAATAAAACAGCGGTAGGGTATTTTTCATAGTGTTCAATAGTGTGGCTGCATTAGTGAATGAGTCCCGTGGATGTCTTTCAGGACACTGAAAAGTCATACTTATTTTTCCTGAACATTATTTTTCCACAACTTTAGATAGATAAATAGATCGGCAGTACCTTGTACTACTCTTCGAATTTATTGCAACACAAAGTGTGTGACCATGTTTTTCGATTTAGTAACCCTTGTTTTAAATGGGTAACAGTTTATCAAAGGGATTTAGAACAGGTATAATAGTTCCAGCAGAAATTTGAATTCCGGCGAACAATTTTTTTAAACACATTCATTCATTAAAACATTTAATCGCGATTCTAATCTTTTTATTTACCTAATCAAGACAATTTTTGGCTTAGCAAAAATTATTCATTTCAAAATTTTCGGAAATGTTTTTAAATTGATAATTTTACAAGTATGTTGAACTTTATTAGATGGGGAACTTAAATTTAAAGTTACGGCATACTTTGAAACGTGCACACACATTACTACATGCTACTATAATGTAATTGGTTGCCTTCTGGTGGACGAAATTTCTAAATTTTAATTATTGGAGTGACTTTGTGTGTTTGGATTTCCGTACTTCCAAACTTTGTTTTCTATGCCCGTTGAGTTGAGCAATATAGTTGCGCAATATAATGTGACCCAAGATTTCCGCAAACTATTTCTTAAAAAGTAATATAACGGTGGTTTCTCGTCAACAGGCACTCGAACAATACATTGCTCAATAGTTATTTCCACATGAGTACTCCACAAGTACATTTTAAAGGATTTTATGAAAACATACCGAATGGAAAACTAAAAGACTGTTAAATATGTAAAGAATATTAAGACTTAGAAAGTTCACAATACAAAATTGTCGAGGGATGAGGGTTTGAAGGTTACATGACTATATTAACAGGGTCTTCTAATAATTAGTGTAGCAGATAAAAATCATTTGTCGCAGGTTAATCAAAAGCTTTCATAAAAGATTTTTGACACCCTGTAGAATCAGCGCACATCAGCTATAATTACTATAATTAATTATTTAAATTACATATTTTCATGTACGAATTAACGATTTGAATTTCAAGTTTAAGTTATCAAAAATGAACAAATGGAATTTCATGGAGAATAGAAAACTATTCAAGTTCAGGTTTTTCGAAATTTTAAGAGATAAATTACAGTATTAGATAAACCTGAAAACAAGCTTAGAAAACTCTAAATTGACCAAGTATCCTCTTATAAATATGACCATGGCTTTTCAAGTTTACATAAAAGTTAAAGGAAAGTAAGGTCAAAAAATAATCAATATGCATATAGTAGTTGCACTACTGAATAATCATCTTACCCTGATTTCACAAATGCTTAATGAGGTAAAACTTTTCGAGCACAAGCCCTAACCATCTAACAGGATTATTATTAAGTGGATTTCAGATAATCTCAGAAATTAAAATAGTTTGCTGTTGTTTCTTAAAAGTGAGAGAACGGTATAGCGGATTTTAGAAGCCGACTATGTGTATACTGTAATTAGAATGAAGATTAGGATTGCATATGATAAGAATGAGTTTATTGACAGTTACGATTAACATAGACACCAAAAAAGTTTAGCATATCTTTGCTTTTATCAATAAATAAACATTACAAAAACCATTGAAAGGAGGCCGCTTTGTATTTTCACATTTTTAGTTTCCCTTTGACATATCAATATTATAGCGTGTAATAAATTTATTCCCTTACAGTAAATACTTATCACTCAGCACAATAATATATCCTTTAAAATTGCAAACAGTGTAACTGAGTTGATGAAGAACTGTAATTTTTGTTAGAATTAGTTCCAGGTAACATTACTGAGAGAGCAGGAGACTTCCCACAGTTTTTTTGCCACTTCTGGATTTTTGGCTTCAGAACTCATAGCCGCAGGAGTGGGTTTTCCCCCGCAGGCAGCCATTGACATTTCGCCCACCCCATTAGGTCCGTAATACCCACTTGCCTTTGCGTCTGGTGATGTTGCAGCATACAAAGAAGGCAAAGCTCCTTCTGGAGGAGTTGAACCAAAAACAGGAAGGAGAATCGCCTTTCCCAGTTTAGCAGTCCATCCTGCGTCATCTAAATTAACAGCCGTGTCTGTTTTTGAGTACCCGGGGTGGGCACCAATGCAAGTAAGACCCCACCCTTCGGCGTCACTTTTCCTTTGGAGTTCCATAGTGAATAGTATATTACAAAGCTTTGACTGGCCGTATCCTTCCATAATATCGTACTTCGATTCAAATTGAAGATCGTCGAAATGGACCTTAGCGAGCCTATGGGCTGAGCTACTGATATTGACAACCCGGGGTTGAGGTGCCCGCCTTAGTGCAGGGAGAAGTTGGGCAGTAAGTGCAAAATGACCCAAGTGATTCGTTCCGAATTGAAGTTCAAAGCCATCCACAGTTACTTCTCTTTTACTCGCCTTCCCAAGAACACCAGCATTGTTGATCAGTGTGTCCAGCTTTTCATGCATGCATAGAAAACGTTTGCAGAATTCTGCTATAGAAGCCAAACTCCCAAGATCTAATTTTTCAAAAGAAATTGCTGCGTTTGGAACAAGAGCGCGTATTTTTTCCAAAGCTTCCTTCCCTCTTTCTTCGTTTCGTCCGGCCAAAATGACGTTTGCTCCCACTTCGGCCAACCCCAAAGCTGTTTCGTATCCCAAACCGGCTGTTGCTCCCGTAACAAGTATCACTTTTCCATTTTGGGATGGAATGTCCTTTTTACTCCACTTTGGATTCGGCATTTCACATCTAACAATTAAAGTAGAAATTTTACAGAGAAAATGTTGAAATTTATTGGTAACACAAATATACTACCCCACACGAAAATCACCCCGCAACCTTTTTACTCCAATGAAAATCACCCCACACAAAATTCACTCCATATGAAATCACTCCACACAAAAATCACTCCACATGAAAATCACCCCACACAAAAATCACTCCACATAAAATCTCCTCACACAAAATCCATCCCCCATAAAATCACCCCACACAAAATTCATTCCACATAAAATCACCCCGCACAACCATAATCCTAAACAAAAATTATTCCTCACCTCATTGACAGGAAAAAAGGATGAAGAATTACGAAAGTAGTCACATCTATTAATTGCTACACTGTCTTACACTCCGGGAAAATGAAGAGGAAATGAAAATAAAACGTTGATGAGGTTATAATATTTGGAAAGAAAAATGTTCACGTAAATTAGTAAGCCAACTAAAGAAATTAATGTACAGAGAAAGATGTATGTGTAATTAAAAATCGAAGTTATGAGCCTACTCTTATTATTATATTTTGGGATAATTTTGTATTGGGGTGATTTTTGTTCCAGGGTGTTTTTCATGTGGAGTGACTTTTGTGTGAGGTGATGTCCATTGTAAGTCTGCTTGGTGATTTCCATTGTGGTGGTTAATGTGCCGGTGATTTTCATGTGGAGTGATTTTTGTGTTGGGTGATTTTCTTGTAGAGTGATTTTTGTGTGGGGTGATTTTCATGTGGAGTGATTTTTGTGTGAGGTGATTTTCAAGGGTGTGTTAAGGTGTACGAGAGGTGATTTTCGTTGCGGGGTTGTCATTTATGGAATCTATTTAATAGGCAAATTACTGTTTGGAATATTCAAAAGAAAATGCAAATTAGTGAAGTAATTAATAATTTAATAAATTATCCGGAATGACGTACCAGAATGAATACTAGGTAAACGGTAATTTTATCCTTTGCTCTTTGAGACAAATTCCACGACACGAATAACACAACTCAACCGACGAGGAGCAAATGCACAATGGAACAGAGCAAGAAATAAGAATTAACCCCGTAACTTAAACTAAGCTTTGCAATAGAGTTTTGTTTTTATGATGCCAAGTAGTTATATGTATTATCCATTGCTAGTAGACTATTCGACCTTGATCTTGAACCACAAAAAAATCTCTGGGGAAGTATTATATAATTATACTCATATCTCCAGGTTGAAATATCCAGTCATATTGGCGTATAGAATTCCCATAATATAGTAGAATTGTTATAATAACATATTTTTCTTTCCTTGTCTACCCATTCACTTACCCACTACTTTTGCCATTACATAAATGGAGAAATACTAAAAAGTTTACGTTAACTCCGCTATATCTTTATTGCCTAAGCAAATGTATGACTTTTTCTATATAGAGGTGTTCTTTGAACATGACTCTTCGTGCTGCATAAAAGTTAAAGGAAAGCAAGGTCAAAAATAATCAATATGCACAAGTCATTCCAAATGTATACATTGCACACGACACCAACACCAACTAATAGTATTAGGCAAATCATGTAAACAGGATTTTACTTGCAGACCTAAAATTTCTTATTACTATTATTATTACTATTATTGTTATTCTTATTGTGGTACAAAACCGGATACGTGTCAAACAAACATAGGCTTTTCCACTTTAAATTATAATATTTAAATTCTATTTGTAATTTTAATGCAATTATATATTTTAATGATCGGAAATGAAGTTTCCACTTTTTGAAGAATGCATTAAGATTTACTTAATTCAATTTATAGACCTTCGGAACTTTTTCCGAAACCAAACGACGGTAAGCGATCCTAACTAGCTGCCCATACCCTACAGCAAGGATAGTATTTAAAAAATATAAAATGATAATTCCTATTCTTGGTTCAGAAATTACACTTTCTCCAACAATTCCAACCAGCGATAAAAATATCGCGACAAAAGGAGTCGCAATTCCTGACATAAGCATAATTTTCCCGAAAAATTTTGGAAAACAACATTGAAGGAGCACTGAAATGTATGCCCAGATCGAAAATGCAGAAGTGATCGTTGCTAAGTCGGTTACGTTTTGACCTCCAGAGAAAAATAGGATTGTGACCACAATTACATGGGAAATAGAATTAACCAACCCCGGTTGAAAAGCCACTATGATGTCGTGAATATGGACCATTTTGATTTTAACACGTACTCTAAGGTTTCAAAAAGGAAATCTCAATGATTGTAGTTTTGTAAATATTATTCTGCACTAGTATATACCGAATTTTAAAAAAATTATCGCGTAATGATAAGGATTTCTGCTATTAATGAAATTAGGGTATATACAAGTAGCACAACAAGAAATATTATATTCTTAATAAGATATTGTTATTCACTTTAAGGCTGTGCAATTTAATATTTTAATGAGTAGTTTTATTTATTCTTTTTGCTTTTATTAAAATCTGCACTATATTATATTAAGTTTCGATATTTAGCATGGTGTTCCGCAAAGTTTTGTGTTTTACCAAATCGATTGCTTTGTAATACTGTGAGCATTATACTGCAAAGCAATATAAATGAAATGACTGTTCGTTAAATCAATAGAGAAAGAGAGGCCTTAGTTATTAATTATTTCGCGACTTTAACGCTCCAGTATTGTTTACTTAGTAGAAAAGCCAATACGAATAGTTTAATTTTAAATATTGTCCCACTTTATTAATTGAAAGTTGCTTCAATGTTAAAAGAAAATTTCACCTAATACGAAATGGAATTGTGAATTGAAAACTGTAGTCACCTACAGTGCATAAAATGATGAAAATAGCGCAGAATGTCATTGCAAATTAAGTTAATCAGCAATATTTAACACAATTATAAGCTAATGCCATTAAGAAAAAGTGATTTTTGAGCAATCTGTTCCAAAACAAATGTTTCAGTATTTTGAAATAGTATTTCAAAATAAATATTTTAAATTCATTTTTGAATACTTTGTTTAAAATTAACTGGGCTTTATAGTTAAGTAAGTAGAATCTGAAATTCTTTCATTTGGCTTAATTATTTTATATATTTATAACTACACTAAATGTTTTACAAAATACCACTTTCTAAGTAATAAATAAAATTAGGGCAGACAGTAAAATTAATTTTATTTAGCCTGTTCGTGTCACTTGACTCAGTAGTTCCAATAATTAATTTTCTTAATATTACACAAAACAATTTTTTGCATTCACACAAAAGATCGAAGATCGTTTTCCCCCTATTTAAATAACAGAGTGTACAGAGATCATATTCTATAAAATATAATTATTCAGTTCATCTATAATACAATGCATTCCGCAACGATAACGAACAGAAATAGTTTGCATTTATGTTTTTCCTTATTCCCATTATAAACATTACAGTAATGAGGTATTTATGTAACTTGAAAATGAATAGTTAATTTTGGTGGAATAAAAAAACAAAAAATACAATAGTAAAGCAATATCTGATTCCCGTCAACTTTTACATTTTTTTAGTTTTCGATGCAACTGGTCGGGACACGACAATTTGCAATTTATTCTGATTCCTATATTTATTATTATTATATTATATTTATTATTTATTATATCATATATTGGCCTGAGTATTATTGTATCCAAGGAGGATAAACTTTCTTTGTCTTTAATAAGGAGGCCTCAATAGAATGTTACAATATATTCATCAAAACATTGATATCAAATGGCCTCCTTATCAAAGACAAAGTTTATACTCCTTGGGTTGAATCAATGTGATTTTACTTTGTTTATTTTATTATATTTATGATAAAAATCCAATGCAACCATTTTGGGTAGAATCAAGGAGCGTCAAATGGTTGCCTCCGTTACTCCTCGGCTGTGTTTAATCAGGAGGGTCCTTTAGAGTATTTTGTTCCAAAATTTAGGATATACGTCTCTGAAATACAACCAGAAAGTATAAACCTCACATATATTTTGATATATCTTTGTCAAAAATCTTGCAAGCAGTTCAAACAGAAATACTGAAGCAGGAATAATGAGGAGATATCCAAATACAGGAAAGATTGCACCGATTTTCATGTCAAAGCTCAGACTCACAACTTCCCCTTCAGATTCCTTTTTCTTTTCGAAAAATCTCGTCATACGAGGTGCGAAATATTGAAGTTGTCTCCAAATGTCGAGTAGTCCCATTTCATTCAGTTCTTGGACAACAGTCATAAGTTCATGTCGAAAACATCCACGAAATATCCAAGAAAAGGGATCTCTAAGTGCACTTTCTTTTGTTGTGAAACATTTTAATGAGGGAAGAGCTTTTTGCATAAGGTAAAGAGTGCTTTCCCTAGCATTTCCTGCTCCAAAAAAGAGTTTAAGTTTCGAGTCTGACAAACACAACTCTCTTATTTTATATGAAGTCATATTAGTCTTATCAGAGTCATAAATATAAACACTCGAGTTTTCTTTGTCCTTTAGCCCATATTGTGCGAAAAGAGAACGCACAAAATAATAGCCGTCACTTTGAGAAAATCCATTTATATTACCAATGAAGGAAACTATTTTATAACCATTTTGAATGAGTTCTTTGAAACTGTTCATTGTCTTTGTGTCCACAGGAGCCACCACTTCATTTGTGATGTGAGTTTCGTAGTGAGTTAACAGAATATTGAAGACCAAGCAGAGAATTCCATACAAGCAGAGTTTCCTCTGGTTGTGATTCTGGCGGAGAAGAATGGCAATGGCCGACAGGAACAAGTTACCAATCGATGTCAGGTTTTGTTTTGTAATTTGAAAAATGAGTGCGTTGCCTAGGAAACAAGAGATTAGCAACAATAGCCAGGTACTCCAGTCCATTATGGATATCCAGATAGCCAATGGCTTGTCCTCGTACGTCTCCTTCTGCACACAGTACAGAAATCTCCATTCAGCAGGATATGTTATGTAGATAACTCTGTTCCACCAGTACTGAAATACATCTACGTAAGAGGATTCAGGAAATGTCACACCGCAGAAATGACTGTCCCTACTAGGTCCGTATTCAGCCGTGAAATTTAAATAGTCAGCCAGTACTTCCCAGAGTGGATACTGCACATCATAATGAAAGCATATTTCAAATCGTCTTTTCTTAATGAGGTCGTATGGAGACGAACCACACTTCAGTCTTCTTTTATTCGTGGACCATAGCTTAATACGTATTTGATGAAGATTTGTCTGTAAACCTTTTCTTGCCATTCCACTCTGTTGATCTTGTGATGTAATGACATCAATCTTTACAAACTCTTTTGTGAATATTGACACTGTTAGTACTTCAATGTCCTCCTTAGAATTGATTACCATAAAGTAAACTGCATTTGTCACTCTCCATTTCCATTGATCCACGAAATTGTCTTTCATTTCATCAAAATGATTCTTTGTGCTAATTATTAGAAACTTGTCGCTGGGTCGATTTACTTCTCTGCCAAACCAAGCTGGAGCATATGGAATACGTTTTATTCTTCTCTCTGAGGGTTCCACAAATGTTAAGATATTCCCCTTTATGTTTGACAAGCAGCTTGGGTATTTAAATCCTCCTTTGGAATTAGCATTCCATTTCGTGGTATTAACAGTTTCCTAATCAATAATGGTTCGTGGTGAGAATGTAATTTTCTCAAAGACGTAATCCGCCAAATTACTGCGATAGAGAGTAATGTCAAAATCATAATTTGCTACTGCTGATGGTAGATTTTGGCATTCTGCAGTGAAGATATAGACAGAGAGTAGAATAACCGAGATGTATTTTGCATGTGAAGCCATAGTATCTGTAATTTCTACTTTTAGAAATTTTTAGTGACTTTTTGAAAAGACTTGTTTGAAAAGGAAAAAATTAAAAGCAATGAAAAAAGACAGTCTTCAACTCTTTTAAGCACATTGGTCGCCAGTGTTTTTGAATTGTAATTATTGGCAGGATTTTGCTATTGTTATAGGGATTGAAAAAGACGCTGAAGAATATAAATTATTGAAGCCACTTTTTTATTACTAGTTTTAAGCTTATAATAATAGTCTTTTAATAGTAATAGGTTTCTGCAATGTTTAATAGTAAAGGCAAACTAGAATAGGAGATATTTGAAAGAATAGTAAAATGATTGTGATAGAATATTCTGCAAGACACCGCTTCAAAGAGACAAAGTCAAATGTCCTAGTTGCGAAATAAAACCAATATCTATTGTGACTAGCCATTGGTCAACTCCGTAGTCTCCCCAGATCTGGCGTGTCCTCTTATTTACTTAAGACTTAATTTATGCTTAATTTATCCCCTATTGCGTTTGTTTTCTCTTCTTGTAGCTTAGATGTAGATTGGTATTGGTATTGGTATTGGTTTTATTATCAATAAAGGTCATAGGCAGCTCCATCATCACATATACAAGTACATATCATAACTTCACTGAAAGTACAACCTGGAATTACAATATTAGAGGAAAGATGTACAGAAGAGCAAAATGTATTATTATTATTCACTGGTATAATTTATGCAGTCTGCAAGATACACGAATTCAAGAGTAGAGAGAGACATAATGTAAGGAATGCCGCCGGTTGCAGCGCAAACAAAGCGCGCATGGTCTTATACATTCACCCTACGGTCTATATACCTCGAAGATACTTTAGTAATTAAGTAACCTTTAGACGAAATACAATATAGTATATAATTGCCAATTATAGTATATATGTGAGTAATAATCTTAAACCTTACAAATATGTTAATTATAAATATACCTAATTATTACCCAACGGAATGCAGTTGGGGAGCCGAGTCGTGCTTTCGTTCTTGTGTGCGATACATATTGTGCGATGCGTGAGTACGTGTACATTGAAAACTGTGCACAACGCTGGAGAGTGCTTGAGTTGAGCCCGTCAGATTGAATGTGAATGAATTTGACTAGTTTAGATTAGTTGATCTGCATTAATTTGCATATTGGACGGTAATTTGTTCAGTCCAAGTCCAATTCCATGTATTAAGCGCCATTTTCCACAAATTCCAAGGCATGCCATGTGAATTAAAATTTCGATTTTTCAAAAGAGAACCTGAAATTTTGAATCCGAGAGTTTCCTATTCCGGTAGCTCTTCATGGGGCGCACATGTCAGATCCAAAAAATAGTCAGGTAACTGTACTTTGACACCTTGAAAACGACGAATTAGACGGAACTGCAATTCACACGTACTCACCTCGACCAAAGCAACGACTCGACTGAAGATTAGAGTAGAAGATTCATTAACATTCATGACTGAACTCAAAACCGACTTTTCTATAGAACCAATGTGGTTATACGGACAGATTTATTATTTATTTACTATACGAGTGAGGAATAATAAATAAATAGGTAAAAACCTGTTAAAAACACGGTTAGACCAAACTAGAAAAACTTGAAAACAAGGGTTGTATTTAATATTAAAAATTTTCTTATTTTTAACGCACTATCTTTTCGTTTACCCGGTAAACGGACAAATTTTAACCAAGTGAATATTAGTTTTTGGCCATTCTTACTTTACAAACGTTTCGTATTTTGCAGCCGTAATACCTAGTTGGATCTTAACTCTGGGAGCGTTTTTGAAATCCGCGAATTAGATAGCATGCAAATGATCTTATTTTCTGAAGTTCAAAATATTAATGAAGAGGAATAAAGATATACTTCGGAATGAAAAAGAATTTTTTGCAGGTCTCACTTATGTAAGCAACTATATAAATTATGTTTGTCAGCTTTGCTGTAAATAATTTTTTGGCCATGTCCTTTTGAAATTTGATAACTATTTTACAAAGAATAAATCTTATAACTGCATTACTTTAGCAAAACAGGTTACGAAAATTGTGTGGAATATTCTTGGTCAAGAAAACTTCTTCGACCTGACTAGACTTCACACACCTGACTAGATGTTGTTATTCTTTATAAGAGTGAACAATTTAATATTTTAATGAACAGTTTTTTATGAAATCTGTATGTGTATTATTTTAACTTTCGATATTTAATTATGCGTTCCGTAAAGTATTGTGGTTTACCAAATCGATTGCTTTGTAATACTGTGAGCATTATACTGCAAAGCAATATAAATGTTCGTTAAATCAATAGAGAAAGAGAGGCCTTAGTTATTAATTATTTCGCGACTTTAACGCTCAGTATTATTTACTTAGTAGAGAAGCCCAGACGAATAGTTTAGTTTTAAACATTGTCCCAGTTTATTAATTGAAAGTTACTTCAATGCTGAAATCAAATTTCCCCTCATACGAAATGGAATTGTAAATTAAAACGCTAGTCACTTACATTTGCATACAATGACGAAAATAGCAGAATTTCATTGCAAATTAAGTTAACCAGCAAACGTCAACACAATTTTAAGCTAATCCCATTAAGAAAGAAGAGGATTTTGATATAGTAGTAGCACTTCTGGAAAGCCAATGGGTTCCATAATAAATATTTAAGTCTTGTTTTGAATTTATTTTTGAATACTATGTTTAAAATTAACTGGGTTTTATAGTTAAGTTGTACCTGAAATTATTTCATTTAGTATATACCTAATATATATTTATATGTATATAATATATAAGCACACTAAATGTTTTACAAAATATCATTTTTCTAAATAATTAATAAAATTAAGGCAGACAGTAAAGTTTTATTTAACCTATTCGTGTCAAGTACTGATGATCAGTTTTCAGTTACAAAATGACAGTAATATTGCTAAAATATTGTCATAAAATTTAGAACAATAATGAATAATTCCTCTTTAAAATAATGAAGAATGCCTGGTGTAAGCGAACCCAACGAGATAAGTTGTTGAAAATTGGGATTTTAATGCAAGCCTTTTCCTTCTTTCAAATGGTGTCAACAGATTTTCTATAGTACTTCCGGTTCTGCCACCACATTGGGCTGCCTATTAGTAATGAAACACGGTGTACATACATCGCAGAACGAGTGTGAAAATGTTTTTGGATTGTAAAATTGGATATGTCCAAGGGCAGATACACAATTTCAAAGCCATTTATGAAATCCCTTGCATTATCGATTTCCGAATCGACAAATATTCGATCGAAAGATTTATGCCGGTATCATAAACATTACAATAATGAGGTATTTATGTAACTTGTAAATAAACAAAAAATATATACTACTAAAGCAATATCTGATTCCAGTCAACTTTGACGCTTTTTTGGTTTTCGATGCAATTGGTCGGGACATGACAATTTACAATTTCTTCTGATTCCTATATTTTTAAAAACATTTCAGCAACTACATTTTATTTTGGATTCCTAAGCAGACATCTGCAACCTGCAATCATGTATTACTGGTTTTTACTTTGAAAACTTAAAGTTGTTTACCATGATACAAAACCGGATGTAAATCAAGGAAATATCAGCTTTTCCACTTTAAAATTAAAATATTGAAATTCCATTTGTAATTTTGAAGAAATTATATATTTTAATTATGGGAAAAGAAGTTTTCACTTTTTGAAAACTTTATTAAGAATTTTTGTTAAATCAATGCACACAATTTCTAGACTTTCAATATTAAATTTTTCACGCACCCTAGTCGGTATTTCTTCCGAAACCAGATGACGTAAGCGACCCTCACTATCTTCCCATACTTTAGAGTAAGGATAATATTTAAACAATATAAAATGATAATTCCTATTCTTGGTTCACAAATTACACTTTCTGCAACAATTCCGACCAACGACAAAAATATCTCGACAAAAGGAGTCACAATTCCTGACATAAGGATAATTTTCCCGAGAAATCTTGGGAAACAACATTGAAGAAGCAATGAAATGTATACCCAGATAGGAAAGGCTGAAGTGAGCCTTGCTAAGTCGGTTTTGGTTTTATCTCCAGAGAAAAATAGGATTGTGACCACAGTTGTATGGCAAATAGAATTGACCAACCACGGTTGAAAAGCCACTATGATATCGTGAATATGCACCATTTTTATTTAATACGTATTCTATGGTTTGAAAAAAAGAAATCTCAAGTCTTTGATTGAAGTTGCGTAAATATTATTCTGCACTAATATATACTAAAATATGTGAATGATGCGTAATGATAAGGATTTCTGCTGTTAATGAAATTAGGGAATACACAATTTAATATTCTAATAAATGGTTTTATTCTTTTTGTTTTTATTAAAATCTGTACGTGTATCATTTTAAGTTTCGATATTTGCATGGCGTTCCGTATAGTCTTGTGTATTACCAAATCAATTGCTTTGTAATACTGTGAGCATTATATTGCAAAATATTACAAATGAGTGTTCGTTAAATCAGTAGAGAAAGAGAGGCCTTAGTTATTAATTATTTCGCGACTTTAAAGCAGCAGTATTATTTACTTAGAAGAGAAACCCAGACGAATAGTTTAGTTTTAAATATTGTCCCACCTTATTATTGAAAGTTACTTCAATGTTAAAAGAAAATTTCCCTTGATTGTAAATTAAAAACTATAGTCACTTACATGTAATAAAAATGATGAAAATATCGGAATTTCATTGCCAATTAAGTTAACCAGCAAGCGGTAACGTAAGTTTAAGCTAATACCATTAAGAAAAAGAGATTTTTGATATAGTAGCACCACTTCTGGAAATCTAGTTGGTTCCATAATAAATATTTAAGTGGTGTTTTGAATTTATTTTTGAGTACTTTGTTTAACACTAACTGGGCTTTATAGTTAAGTAGTTTCTGAAACTTTTGCATTTGGTATAATAATTATTTTTATATACATATGCACACTAAATGTTTTACAAAATATCATTTTCTAAATAACATGTCACACGGATTACAGATAATCAGTTTTAAACGGCAAAATGGCAATCATATTGCTTAATGTCATAAAATTCAGAACAATAATTATTAATTCACCGTTAAAATAAAGAAGAATCTCACTCTTTTCAGAAAAATGGCTGGTGTAAGCGAATCCAAAGATATAATTTGTTGAAAATTGGGATTTCAATGTAAACCGTTTCCCTCTTTCAAATGGTGTCAACAGAGAGTCTATAGTAATTCCGGTTCTGTCACCACATTGGGCCACCTTAGTAATGAAACACGGTGTCCATACATGGCAAAACAAGTGTAATTTTTTTGGATATATCCTAGGGCAGATGCACAATTTCAAGATAATTTGTGAAATCACTTGCATCATCGGTATTGGATCCGATAAATATCCGATCGAAGGATTGATGCCGGTAACATTACAATAATGAGGTATTTTAATTATGTAACTTGAAAATGAATAAATAGTTAGTTTTGGAGGAATAAATAAACAAAAAATATATAATAGTAAAGCAATATCTGACTCTCCTCAACTTTTACATTTTTTGGTTTTCGGTGCAATTGGTCGGGACATGACAATTGGCAATTTATTTTTGATTCCTATATTTTTAAAAACATTTTAGCAACTACATTTTATTTTGGATTCTCAATCATACATCTGTTACATTTTCAAAATCATCATACCTCATGAATAATAGAAACTATACACTCCAAACTCTGTGGGCCCTAATTTTCACAAAACAGCATTTTAAAACTACACCTCCTCAGTCTCTGTCACACCCTCCTGAATCTCCTCCTCCACAACCTCCTGAATCGCCTCCACCAAAACCTCCTGAATCTCCACCACCAAAACCTCCTGAATCTCCACCACCAAAACCTCCTGAATCTCCTCCTCCTCCCGAGTGTCCACCTGCGGACCATGAACTGCCGTATCCATTTCCTGATTCATTCCATGCATTAAAACTATTTTGCCCAGTTGCCCAGACCCCTTCCCATGAAGAATTTCTTGAGTGTGTTAATTGATTTTTGTCGCCTACGGTGCATGCATTGCAGCAGTTAGACAGGAATAAAATCTAATAAAAATTGATCGATTATTGTATTATTTATTTACAGACAAACTTACATCTTAGGCCTTGTATTCACTTTTTTAATTTCCTGACAACAATTCAAAGTGAAATTTTCAATGCTCACAAAAGATTCCCTCACTGAAAATTTGTGCATTTATCGCTCACCTATTCTTGCGAATTTGCATGGTAAACAGAATTTTAAAGGTGAAAAATTCTATGTGAGTATTGAAAAACGAAATCGAAAAGACAATTTTGCTCGTTTTCTTCAGGCCGAAAAGTGGAACTGAATACTAGGTTTTATTATAGTAGGACAGAACAATCAATTCTCTTACCAGAAAGAAGAGAAACAAAGCAGCAAAGATTAACTTGAAATCAAGTGGTATGACCGTAATAAATCCTATAGAATCAAACATTGTCAAAACAATTTTGATGTATGCGATACAAAAAGAATAATATCGACTTACACTTTTATTAGTGTTTATTGTCTTGACTAAATGAGGAATAGTTATTTTATGGTTGCGTGCCAAAGGAATGAACAGAAACCAACTGGACAGCTATACGACGTAAGTTGTAAGAAATATATCTTTCATATCTAGGTTAGTATTCTCAACACTTGATTTCCAGATAATTCTTTGTTTGGCACATTAACCTATACATAGAAACAAATAAGGATAAACTATCCAGTGTTACTTATACACAGAAATGTTGAATGAAATTACTTGTTTAGGTCATTGACATTTGTCAATTAAATAAAAACTAGACGTGATGATAATTGCTAACTAGGTCGTCGAATTAAATCGCATATGGCAGGATTGTTGTGTTTTTATGACTAGTGCAACGCTCAAATTGACACATAATGCTTGCAGATGGGCATGTTTCGAAATAATGCAACCAAAATGGAAAGTAGACATAAACCTCAAAACGCATTATTTCAATAACATGCATTTCATAAGTTACAAAAGCGACTACGTTAAAAGTGTTTGAGTGAAACATAGTACTTATTCATGCCCTTGTAACTATTACAATACAGTACTTTAGTATTTTGTAAATTATGTTTATTTGGTTAAATAAATTTTGTACACCAACATTGATGATTAGTGTGTCCAACTTTTCATACATGCTTAGAAAACGTTTACAAATTTCCGCTATTGAAGCCAAATCTCTCGGGTCTAATTTTTCAAAGAAATTGCTGCATTTGGGACAAGATAGAATATTTTATTCAGAACTTCCTTCCTTCTTTCTTCATTTTGTCCAGCCAAAATGACCGTGGCTCCCATTTCGGCTAATGCCAAACCACCTGTTGCTCCTGTCACCAGTATCAGTTTTGCACTCTGGGATGGAATTTACTTTTTACTCCACTTTGTATTCGGCATTTCTTATCTTTCAGCGAAAGTAAATAAAAAATTTGTAGAACTATCGCACTGAAAGGCTTTAATAGACAAAATAGTATATGGAATATATGATTGCTAAATATATAATTAACACAAGTTAAGTTATAAGTAGCCTGACTTACCAGAATGAATATTAGCGAAAAGGATGTATTTTTTTATTGTCAATATGCAATAATAAACAATAAATAAATTACTTTTCCCCCTTTGCACTTCGAGAAAAGAAATCCAACACGAATACCGACGAGGAGCAAATGCACAATTAACACAGAATAAAAATAATAAGAATAAGCCACGTTTACTTTATGCTTAGCAATGGAGTTTTGTTCTATGGTAAAAAGTAAGTAGTTAAACTCAAGGCAGGTTACTAAAATATGCTCCAAATATTTTTGTTTTATTTATACAAATATAAATATTTGTAAGAGAAGCAGAGTTAATTATATAACTTGTTAGCGACAGTGCGAATAACTAAAAGCTGTCCAGTGTGCCTAGAGATCTACTGCAATTTGCGTAAATTTAAAACTCATTTACTCTGAGCTCAGTAAAGTTTGTTTTGCTTTTCTTTAGGTAATTTTGATTTTCTTTTTTTCAAAGTTTTGCAATTATGAAATTATTATTTTATTTATGAAATTGTTATTTTATTAATTAAATTGTTATTTTATTAATGCAAGTGTTATTTTATTATTGCAAGTGTTATTTTATTAATGCAAGTGTTATTTTATTAATGCAAGTGTTATTTTATTATTGCAAGTGTTATTTTATTAATGAAATTAAACATATTCGTTCGACATATTACATAACCAAATCTTCATACGTCTTCATAAGTTCACGGAATAACATTTACATAAAATTATTATCTGCAGAAAAATTCCATTTTAAACATTTCATTGTTGCTGAAACATTCCATAAGAGAAATAAGACTGCAAAGATTTGAAAACATTATTATTGGTACATTTAGTTTCCTATTAGTATTTCGCGTATGAGTTAAAGTGATTTTTATGTTCGTTATTATAATAGTACTTCAAATTGATATGCATAAGAGAAATAAGACTGCAAAGATTTGAAAACATTATTATTGGTACATTTAGTTTCCTATTAGTATTTCGCGTATGAGTTAAAGTGATTTTTATGTTCGTTATTATAATAGTACTTCAAATTGATATATGATACAAGAAATAATAAAAGTAACTTTATTTCAGTTTACATTATAATTTTTTCTTAATTTATATTATTACTGACCTGAGAAATACATGAATGGTTGAAAATTTTTGTTATGATTTCGTTATTCAGATTATACTTGTGATATCCAACCGCTTTAGATGACATTGGGAGCTAAAGTGACCAGACATCATTAACTGAGGAACTAAAGCCTGAAGTAATTAAGGTATAAAAGTCCATAAAATTTGATTACAGAAATGGAAGTACTACCCAATGAAAACGAAGGAAGTATGGAAGATGAAAATGGAAATACACTATTACATCTTGCTGTTGCCGAATTTGACTATCCGACCATTTGGAGATTGATAGGGTCAAATAAGGTAGACATAAATGTGAAAAACAAGAGCGGAGAAACGGCAGCCGATTGGTTTCGTCCTTACTGTAATGAAATACATTTAAGTGAACGTTTGGATCAGGTCCCACAGAAAATTCAAGAGAGAAATTTAGAATTCATTGAAGATTTAGTTGTGGATAATATATGCTGGAGCATTCGTTTTAAGGGAGGAAACACGGCATTGCATCTGGCATTTCAATATGGGCAATACGACATTGCAAGAAAAATAGCGTCAACTAATTATCAATTATTCTTCATCAAAAATGGGAAAGGCCAGACTCCAATTGACATGGCGCAGGATAAAATTGTAGCAGAATCAATAATGAAGTCATATGTAAACAAAAACAAAGATATCCCAGCTGATGAATTTAATTGGACCCCTTCCGCCCAACTGCCAAGCATTAATCAATCTCATATTGATGAACTGACTGAAAAACTAAAGAAACCTGAGATATGGACAGACACAAAAGATTACCCGTCATTAAACAATTATTTACCCACGCTATGCCAATTGGGCCAAATGGAATGTCACCAAGCTTTGTGCATACTGAAGGAATTGTCAACTAAATTAATAGAAAACGTAATTTTTACTGATCAAAAATTGCTTTTGGCACGCGAATTGCTAAAAACATTATTTGGTGATCAGTGTGATATGCAGCGAATTGAGAAAACGATAATAGACATTTACAATCATTTAAGAAAAGTTAGCCATTTTCATCCAATAGAACAATATATCACATTTTCTTCTTATTATGAACAGATCGGTTGGACCTGCTTGAGAGATAGAAAAATGTTTTTAAATCCAACTAGTAAGAGTGCTGTCACTATCTACCGGTTAGTACAAACGCTGATCCATGAATGCTCTCATGTCGTGAATATCAGCCATGATTTTTTCTATTTTGAGCATGTATTTCCAAATGATTGGACCTATATTATTGGCTATAAGGGCCTCCACAAGTTTGCCTACGGAAACGAATTTACTTTCAGAGATGTCAGAAATCTATCAGAAAATAAATCAGTTATATTAGCAACGCAGGAAATATTAGATCAAAAAATTGGAACCCCCTTCTCTTTAGAAAAGTGCGCTGATCAACAAAAAGGCATACTTTACAAACCTAAATTTTGCTATCCTTGGATAACCTATAACAATGCAGATACAATTGCAGTAAATGTTGTCGGATTGGCGGCAATGTATAGAAATCAAGCAAGATTTCATGCTAATCTAGTTATATCTAATTCCTTTGAATTTGACAAAGATTCAAGAAGAATAAAAAAAGCACGACGAAAAAATAAATTAGGCTTAGAAGGATTCGATAAAATGTCTATAAATGAAAACAAAACTTGAAAGGGAGTAATTTTTACAATCTTGCTAGAAATATTTAAAAAGTGGTAACCATATCGCTGCACTGCAGACAAAATAATATCAATTACAAAGATTATTTTAATGTTATGGTAGAATAGTTTGTAATGAGAAAAGTCAGTAAATATAAACCGAATTTATTTAGCTGCGTTTACTTTTTAAGATTCATATTCCATAGTTTATTTTTTTCGTTTTAGTATTACAAGTGCCTGTAATTCATTAAACATTTACGCTCATTGTAGTTCTGATTATGAATTGTCTGTACTGCCTTGTGGACTTTCTTGAAATAACGGTTATATTAAACAGTACCTTTATTTTGCAACAGAAGACGTAATTTAAAATTTATTGCAAACATAAATGTGGTTGTTAGGTTTTCATCGAAGTTGCATTCCATTATTATTTTAATATTCTTTGGAACTCCAGTAACTCCAGTGATTCGCAATTACAAATATTGCAATTAAAAAGCCATACTACTACATACATCAAAATGGGGCATTACTAAACAACAGGTGCTTTTTTTTAATTGAGCATATTTTCATTTTTTGATTTGGTTTGGCGCATTTCAGAACTGATGATGAATTGGTTTGTCTCTTTTCCGCATTAGTGATCATTTGGTTTAGCTCCTTTCTGATTTCTGATTTAGAGGGACGACATGCATTTGCCTGTGGTGTGTGACTTATGTCCTAACCCCATTATTATTTCCGTATGGTACGTGACTTATGCGCTTCACTGTATGAATAAAGTTGGAAATGGTATAGTGATACAGATATAATGAGAGTATGGTACAGCGTATTTTAGAAGACCGTCGATGTGTACATATTTAGAATGAAGACTGGGAATGCATATGATAAGAATGAGTTTATTGACAGTTACTTTTAAGATCGAAACCGAAAGAATTTAGTAATTCTTTGCTTTAATCAATACACAAAAACCATCATACAAAATCCATTGAAAAGAGGCCTCTTTTATTTTCACATTAAGTTTGACTTTAACATCTCAATATAGAATAAATTGATTCCCTTACGGTTTAAACTTTTCTCTAAATGAAGTAAGATATCTTTTTAAATTGGATGTAGCCGAGTTGATGAAAAACTGTAGCAATTTGTATTACAATTAGTTCCAAGTAACATTAGTGAGAGAACAGGAGACTTCCCACAGTCTTTTTGCCACGTCTGGATTTTTGGCCTCAGAACTCATAACAGCTGGCCTGGGTTTTCCCCCGCAGGCAGCCATTGACATTTCTCCGACCCCATTAGGCCCATAATACCCGCTTGCCTTTGCATCTGGTGATGTTGCAGCAAATAAAGAAGGCAAAGCACCCTCAGGGGGACTCGAACCGAATACCGGAAGGAGAATCGCCTTTCCAAATTTAGCGGTCCATCCTGCGTCATCTAAATTAACAGCCGTGTCTGTTTTTGAGTACCCAGTACCCAGGGTGGGCACCAATGCAAGTCAGGCCCCACCCTTCGGCGTCACTTTTCCTTTGCAGCTCCATAGTGAATAGAATATTACAAAGCTTTGACTGGCCATACCCTTCCATAATATCGTACTTCGATTCTAATTGAAGATCGTCGAAATGGATTTTAGCCATCCGGTGGGCTGAGCTACTGATATTGACAACCCGGGGTTGTGGTGCCCGCCGCAGTGCAGGTGTGCTGGGAGAAGTTGGGCAGTAAGCGCAAAATGACCCAAATGATTCGTTCCGAATTGAAGTTCAAAGCCGTCCGCTGTTACTTCTCTTTTACTCGCTTTCCCAAGCACACCAGCATTGTTGATCAGTGTGTCCAACTTTTCATGCATGCACAGAAAACGTTTGCAAAATTTCTCTATGGAAGCCAAACTCCCAAGATCTAATTTTTTAAAAGAAATTGTTGCATTTGGAACAAGAGAACGTATTTTATCCAAAGCTTCTTTCCCTCTTTCTTCGTTTCGTCCGGCCAAAATAACGTTGCCTCCTGCTTCGGCCAATCCCAAGGCGGTTTCGTATCCCAAACCGGCTGTTGCTTCGGTCACCAGTATCACTTTTCCATTTTGGGATGGGATGTGCTTTTTACTCCACTTTGGATTCGGCATTTCACATCTAACAATAAAAGTAGAAATGCTACAGAGAAAATGTTAAAACATTGCACTGTAAGAATTTTATAGTACCACAAGAAAGTCACCCCGCACCGTAAATCACTCCGCACCGAAAATCACCCCACACCGAAAATCACACCGCACGCTTACTACCTCAATGGAAATCATCCCGAACATTTCTCACACGACTCACACCACATGAAGATGATCACCCCACCCAAATATCACTCCACTTGAAAATCACCCCGCACAATCATAACCCCAGATCTAAAATTATTTCACACCGCATTGATAAGAAATAAGGATGAGAAATGACGACATTCACCATAACTATGAAATGCTACACTGCTTTTACATTCCAGGTGAGGGAGGGTGTTGATGAGGTTATAATATTTGGAAAAAGCGGTCACGGACATTAGTAAACAGACTAAAGAAAATAATGTGGAAAGAAAAATTTATGTGTAATTAAAAGTCGAAATTATGAGCTTACGAACATGATTATATTTTGGGATAATTTCGTATTGGGGTGATTTTTGTTTCCCGGTGATTTTCATGTGGAGTGACTTTTGTTCCCGTGTGATTTTCACGCGGAGTGATTCTTGTTCTCGGGTAATTTTTATGTGGAGTGATTTTTGTTCCCGAGTGATTTTCTTGTGGAGTGATGTTTGTTTGAGGTGATTTCCATTGGGATGGTAATATATGTAATTAATTTAATAGGCAAAATAATGTTTAGAATATTTAAAAGGCAAATGCTAGGCTAGTGTACTAATTAATAATTTAATAAATTATTCGGAATGACTTACCAGAATGAATATTAGGTAAAGGTAGTATTTGTTAATTGTCAACAAACAATAATCAGGAACACAATAAATTTCTTTTTGTCCTTTGTCATCTGAGACCAACGAGGAGCAAATGCACAATGGAACAGAGCAAGAAATAAGAATTAACCCCGCAACTCAAACTAAGCTTTACAATAGAGTTTTGCTTTTACAATGCAAAGTAGTTATATGTATTATCCATCCCTAGCAGTCTATTCGACCTTGAGCTTGAACCACAAAAAAATCCCTGGGGAAGTATTATGAAATTATATTCAGATCTCCAGGTTAAAATGCTCACTCTTGTTCACGTATTAGAATTCCCATAATATGGAATTGTTATAATAACATAGTTTTGGTTTTCGTCTACCCATTCATTTAGCAACCACTTTTTTCATTGTATCAATGGAGAAATACTAATCTTTATGACTTAAGCACATTTACTTCAGTTTCTATAGAGGTGTTCTTTGACCATGACTCTTCATGCTACATAGAAGTTAAAGGAAAAGAAGGTCAGAAATAATCAATATGCACAAGTCATTCCAAATGTATACATTGCACACGGCACCAACAACAACCTACGTAAATTAGGCGAATCATGTATACAGGTTTTTTATTTGCAAACTTAATGTTCCTTATTGTGATACAAAACCGGATGCATATCAAACAAACACTATAATATTACACTAAAACTATAATATTAAATGCCACTTCTAATTTTGATTCTCGGACCCGAGTCAGTACTTCTTCAGAAACCAAAAGACGATAAGGGATCCTAACCAGCTTCCTATACCTTACAATAAGGATAATATTTAAACAAAATAAAATGATGATTCCGATTCTTGATTCCGAAATTACACTTTCTGCAATAATCCGACCGCAACGACAAAAACATCGCGAGAGCAAAAAAATAGCTTGAGTTTAAAAAGTTCCAAATAAAGGAGATATTCTACTATAAGAATTACTTTGGTATATGTTTAGGACTAATTCACAAAGAGGGTAATGCTAAATGGGACTGCTTTACAAATGTCGTTTTAGTGCACCTGTAAATAACATTTGGCTGTACCGAGAAATGTACTAATGCAATCGGAAATTTCAATTGACTATGCTTTACAATTTCTGTTTTACTGAAATTTTTAGAGATAAATTATTAAGAGACGCCCGAAAGCACGCTTACAAATCTTTTAGCACTGCATACTAAATAAAAAAGATTTTACAAATAACTTTTTACATGGTAACACTTTTTACATCATAAAAGCGCTACTTTCAAAATGAATTATAATCCGAGGCATAGCCAATTACATTGCAAAAAGTGATGCACAAATAGCGAAATGCAGCGAGGTTCTAAATCACGCATCTTATTGTGTAAGACTTTGCGTGCAACTTCTTAAATATTTGGAGTGTTTACCCCTTCATACGCGTAGACATTAGAAGTATTGCGCCAACTTTAGCACCAATGGTTTAGAACCAATGGTGCCTGATTTAGGAACCTCGCCGAACCCAAGTTCTATTAGTTTTTATTGGGTCACCTTGATTGGGAATGGCTGAAATAGGAAGGCACTTTGGTGGTGTTTTGCATTTCAAAGGTTTATATTCGGAATCGTGGGGTTACTTTGATCGCAACTAATTAAATTGATAATCCAACAGCTAGCCTAGGCAATGAATATCATCTTGTTTGTCCTTCAGTTATATATCAGTTATATAGTTCAGAAAAATATAATTGAAGAATTAATTTTAATTATTTAATTGAAATGAAAGCTTTATTGAAATAGGTTTCACTGAGTTCAGTTTCGGTAAACAGTAATTTCTTATTGATCTAATAAAAATTTTTGTTTGAGTAAAGGGCTTATGTTTAAATTACATTTCTTGTTCGCTAAGGTTTTTCAAGTACAGGGATATTCTATTGATTCTATCCCATATAAATAAAAGCACGCTGTGACTGCACTTCAGCAATTGTAAATATAGATTCTATTAAAATCATAGTATATAGCAGAGTGTAAAAAAATTTTATTATTTAGATTTAAGAAAAACAACAAAATATCATAAAAATTATCGCCTGTAACACATGCAAGCAAAAACTAATAATGTTTATTAATAACTTACCTTTTACTTGTAATGAAAGTTATATCATATCAATAAATGGTTTAAAAACTCATGTAAGAAACTACAGATTTACTTAACCTCTAAAAATTACTAAATAAGGATGTGCATTTATTATATATTACATAATGGGTTTCCTGACGAGGACTATTAATGTTAATCTACGTTTATATTTGTGTAATCAATTAAATGTCGAATTCTAGCAACAACTCAATATAAATAAATGACTATTTTGTCCGACATAGATGTCAAAATCCTGCAAATCTGTACTAGCTAATGATCTACAAATACTGGATCTACTTTATCTCTGTGAATACTTCACGATTTTGTACAATGTTTTGTTACTCAAGTTTTATGGTTTGTGTAATAATTAAAACAATGAGTTGTTTTGTGTTTTTACTGAAATTCAAAATACCAAACACAATCAAGATAAATGCGCATAATTTTTTATGGCATCATTAGTTTATACACAGTGAGCAGGAAATAAAACATCTAGAATGCCAATGGTAATAATAATATTTCGCAAAGGTAAACTAAATAACCTAAAATATGCGAAATGCTTATAATCAAAAAGAAATAGTTTTTCACAATGATCCCCTGTAATTATTACTTTTATTCTATGATCTGATAGCGATTGATCCCACTGGAAACATTTAGGTCGTTCCTTCAGACAAAAATTTTGATAATGGTATTTAATTTTAGATAATGTTATGTTGAGTCAAAGAGCTTGCATTTAGAATTCTTCTGGATTCAATGCATTGAAAGCATTCGTCTTATCTCTCACTGCGCCCCAAATGTTTACCGCTGTCTTCATGATTAGTCCAGAGTACAGACAAATATCTCGGAATTGCCCGCTGAATACGAAGTCATTTTCTGGATAACAGCTGGATGGACTTTTTCCAGATTTGTTTGTTTTCTATCCAATTATTTACTTGCCAATTAAAAAATGAAAAAATAACTGATTACGAGGTAGCGAAAATTGGTGTACTATTTTACTATATTTCTGATAACATATCTGTAATTGCTTTTTCAAATGTGGTTTACAAATAATTTTAATTCTCTTTACCTTCAGCTAGGCGGAGTGCTACCATCTTCATCTAAATTATACGTAAAACTTCTTAAACGTACATTCAGATATCGCTTTTTAATATTTTATTAAATGAGCAATGTGAAACTAATTACAAAATAATAAAATGAAACACCATTGTTTTAATTCATGTTGCAGAATTTGTTGAATTATGCTGATTGCTCAGGGTCGCTGACACTGCACCCAACCTAAGAATAATTATTTGGTATAATTATTCTACTTCAAAATGGCAAGCAAACATCACCCGAAGTTCAACAGCAGAATGGTAAATTGACAACTTTTACATTGTATTTGCGAATTTATTTACAAACTTGGTACTAGATTATATTATAACAAAATTGATGTGATGATTATTATTACCCAGGGTACCCAGAAAATAATTCAACTGAAATCAAGTGCGAACCATGACAGAATTGACGGGTGGCGTAGGATGTAAACCTAAGTAAGTGCATGGTGTATGAAGTCAACTACGCAATAGTTTCAAGTTGAATTTAAAGGTTTCCCAAATGGTGAAAGAAATCTTATGGATAGGGTTTATTTAATGAAGTCTGTTAAGCGATTGACAATTTAAACAACAGCGTTAAGTGAGAAGCGAAATTTTGTACGATCCCACGGAGATAAACTTTTCCTTGCTCCCTTTTGTTTTTGGTTCATAAGGAAACCACATATAAGCCACATTTCACATAAATAGCGTCAGCATTCTCGAATTTTTATTAGTAGTTAATGACGACAAGAAACAGGGGACGATTTAGTCCCGCACAAATGTTTATGCAAAACATGCCATTGAGGCATCAAAACCTTCCTGAGAGAATCGTACAGCGCCGAACAGGATGTTAGAAACAATGTCCATGTCTTTTTTCTTACCTAAATCACTTTCACTGCATAGCATTTTGTACTACTACAGGAATTCTGATTTTAGAAACGACGGAATTAGTTTTGTATTCTTAATGTTTTTTTCAGTTGTAATCGGCATTGAACATTTCTCCCCAAGCCCTAATCAAACTGATATCTCAAAAATGATTTGAGCGAAGGGCACAGAGTGTTACGATAAGAGCACCAGGGCAGGCGCGGTTTGAGTTCGGTTCGCTAAAATTATTATTAGAGAGAGGGATAATTTTTGCGTTTAAACGGTAACAAACTGAAACAATGCAATAAGTTTATGGTTTACCTTCTATCGGACAAGGAGGAAATTTTGGAAATTATCTGAACAAGAATTAATTGTAAACGTGCAATGAATTTATTGTAAATTTTATTGAAAATTTTTATTACTCAGTATTATTCAGATTTTAAATGCTTGGCTTTGAGCAATGCCATTCCATGATTCTTTTTGACTTCGAAAAGTGAAAAAGGATTATTTTTATTTATGGATGTTTTTCGGTTCCAAAAATTACAGACAGACTTAACATGGAAAAGTTTCGCTCGTAGGAAATATTTTTTTTAAATCAAATTAGAAGGAATAATGTAATTACTGTTTTTATTAATATTTTATGAATAAATGTTTTCATTGGTGCATCCAGTTGGAACACAACAAGCCATTCCAAACTACGCAGACTGCCTTTGCAAACTCATCTACTTCAAAACTATTATAGTAATATTTATACATGCTCGCAACATTTTTCTTGCTAAAAATTTCCTGGAATGAAAAACGGATTTTTATTTAAAAAGCAATCATACTGAAAGATCTTTAAAGGTAAGCAATAAAAAACATACTGTCATCATATTTACAAATTAAAAGCACAATACATTTAAACTATTTTTTCTTACGCTTCATTTAGCATTAACGTTGAGTTTTTGGAATGATTTGAAATGATTTTGTATTTGCAGGTGAAATTTCGTTGCTATATCTTGTTGATTTCAAAATGAATTAAGAGTTTTGAAGAATACAGCGACAGACTTTTCAACTCGGAATTATTTGACTATACAAGCGGTACTAACAATATGGATTATTGAACGTTCGGTATTCGAACGAAAACCGAATTAATACTGGTTCGAAGTATCGAACCAATATCAAATCAAAGATGCAAAACATTTGAAAAGATGTCTTGCATCTTTATTATATAATTAAAGATGCGTTGTGTTAAATATTTCATCCATTAGTTATTTTTATGGTTAACTGAATGGACCACAGACATTCAACGTCAGCATTTATAGTACCAATTTTCTTGTAGACTTTCTCTTTTTTAGTTTTCTATAAAAATGATTATTTAGAACTGAAATACAATAAAACTACCTCAGCTAGTTTTATTATATTTTAGTTCTAAATCCGTTTGTCGTCCTTCAGAGCGTTTAGTTATTGTTGTATTTATATATGAATGAAAGATAGTAGCCATTTGAGGTTTATTGTTTTCTGTGTACTGCTGTATAGGTACTTGATGGGTGTAGCACTAGGTTTATTATGATGAAGTGTATGAACACGTGGTAGTTATGTTCTATATGCACTGACCATCCGTTGCTTGAGAGATTGAAATTTTAAGATGCATATTGCAGGTGTGTAGGTTTACCATATACTACCATAATACTTGGAATAAAATAGACGGAAGAAAAGTGGTTAAATCTTCCAAAAGTAAACATGAGGCAGACTGCGGCAAGCAGACTGAGTAAGGCAGACAGAGTGAGCTTAAGCATTGAGTACATGTTATAATGCTTACACACGGCAATCTAATAAAAATATACTATTTTCTGTCCGATTTCGGTCAAAAATGCATCAAAAAGCATCAAAATGTGTTAATTAAAAAATCGGCAATGCAAATAAGTAAAAAATAAATTACAATTACTTAAAAATAAAGCTTATTGCTTATCAATATCTTCTAAATAATGTGATGAGTGTGTTTATACATTCATCTACTTCTCCTTATTAGGTATGAGATAATTTTACATGCAAGGCTAAAAATATTACGTGAAGCGTATTCTATAAATAACATGCTTTTCCTACGTAGGGATTCCAAGTATTTGGTATGTCTAACTTATGACTAATATATTCTTGGATGTTAAATCTTATCCTATTTTCCACATAACCTTATTATATCTAAGTTTACACTATCCTAAATCAAATTCCCCGTAATATAATGTGTAATCGCTCGTGTACAGAGTTCTAATTAGCGGGCATTCGCATACATTGTGGTAAACGCCATCGAGTTTTTGTGTGTTGCAGTGAGTGCATTTCTCTGAGAGGAATTTGCAGGTCCATTCATGAACTCGGAAGTACGAGTTATTTGGCAGAGTTTTCGCAATTATTCGTTTGGTATTTGTCAATGTCTGATATGTAAAGACTAAAAAGGAGCGGGCTTAAAGGGTCTTCTTCTGTTAGGCCTTCAGTTAGGTTGATTTTATCGAGGCGGATTTTTTTTATTATCGAGGCGGATTTTGGTGAACGATTTGGTGTACATGGATTGGAGTATGCGTATAAAAGATTCGCTTATTAGGTTTACTAAAAGAAAATGCAGTATAGATTGGGAAATTTAATATCTAAATACGGATTTAAGGAATGGCATCTCATGCCTAATTATATGTAACTTACATTAAGACAATTGGTTGTGACTGCACAATCCCCACTTAAAATGCAGTTTTACATAAATACTAATTTAATAACGAAAATTAAGACAACTATTGTTATCAAATGCTGCGCGGGGCAATCGTATTGTCCATTGAATCCTATTTAAATATATCTATTTAAATAGTTTGCACTCAAAAATATTTCTTTGAATACCCATGACATTCTATGTATTTTGGATATTATTGGTATGGTGGTTGTATTTATAGTAATACTATAAAAATTTAATAGGCAATTCCTCTGCGTATTTAATAAATTTGGAAAATGTTGATTTTCTTTCAAACGGAGTACTTTGTGCAGTATGTAATTGGTAGTCGTTTGATTGTTCAAACATACCATTACAGAAGAAAACGTTTCATGATTTTGCCAACATTGCAAATATATTTTTTTGATGTCCTTTCTGCATCTCTGGGTAGATCGATAATTAAACTAATGGTAGTTTAGCTCTTCATACATAAAACGAGCAGGTCCTTCAGTCATGCAGAAAAATTATTTAAAGAAAGTAATAAAGAATAGATAATTCAAATTGTGTCATCTTTGAGATTAAATTGTGTCATTCTTTTAAATTATTGCATAATTGTGACGTTCATTTTTACTGTACGTTGTATTTTTGTGTCAAATTGGCAACCACTCGGTGTAGTTGAAATCCCAAAATTAAGCCCTTTACGTCTATTACGTAACGTACAGGCAACTTTGAACAAGGACTGACTTTTGTAAGCAAGTTTTACAGACTTGACCGCTTACTTCTTTAAGAATCATTATCTTTAAGAATTTAATAAACACCGGAGAAATTCTGTTTTTAGCGGGTAATAAGCCGAGAAGCTTTATTTTGAGGAAATACGGTATATATTAATTATATCCATATTCGTTTGGTTCTGTACGCAAAATTCGAATAATGCATCGCTTGTGCACCGATTAAATAATTAGAATTCTCCGTAGAGTGATTAACAATGTATAAGCTGACAATTGGCAATGAACCCGATTATGTGGCCGAGTTCCGAGACACTTTCTTCCCTTAGAATTTTGTTCACTTCTTTATACAGGTAAGCTCACAAACAAATCGATGTGTTTCGGACTGTGGCTCTATACGCAATTCTACATTATCTGAACTCCTTGGCAACCATATCGACATCTTTAACAAAGAATTCCCTGGTTGATCATTACTCCAATGGAAATCGGTCGAAATCGCTTCATTAGTATCCCACATCCACTGTCCTTTAATGTATTGGCCATTGGTCCAGAATTGGCTAGCTATGAGGACCAACACAAAAGAAACTTTAGCATAGAAAGGGATTTAAATGCTCTCATTTGAAATTAACAATAATTAACAGTTTATTGTAAATTCCCGCGCATAACCGTCTGTCAAAGTATTTAAACATACTTTTTTTATATTTTTATTTTTATTTAGTCAAAAGTATTACAAATTCTGGAAATTCTAAAAAATGTCCACTAAAATGAGATTTTCGAGAAAATCGGGTGAAATTTCTTTTTAGCGAAGTGCAAAAATTTTTATACGTTCTGCTACTTTTGGAAACGGAAACAAAAATATAATAATAATATATTTGAAAATTATTGATAACCAACCAAAACTGTGATATTTAACCAGATATCCACGCAAGGCCTTCCCTTCCTCTAGAGTTTGAATTTTCACCAAAGTTGCTTTAGGTCCTAGGTGGTTAGTACAATCAACACTTGCCATCTGCCAAGAAGCCTGTAATAAAAGTCATATATGATTTATTCTGCATTCTTAAATTAATCTTTAATGCAACTTACAGCGTTTTCACTTGCGTAGTAGAAACTCTTATGGTGTTCGTTTTCGAAATGTGAACTAAATGAACCGAGATACGTGTAACCTGTTAATTAATTTTTCAGTTTACAAACAATCTTTTAGAAATTCTAGAAAGATTAACTAGTACTAAAAACTGACACCAATATTACCATCGAATTCTCGTGGACTTCTAGAACTGCTGTGAATTTGTGTCGTGCAAATGAGCATTAGCCACAAAGTTATACAAAATGCTGGCACTGAGTTCATTTTCCGTTGGTAGTGTTAAAAACAATGTTATGTTGTTAAATGTTACCTAAAAAATGTTGGAAGTAGCAAGTACAGTTTTGAAAGAAGAAATGGATGTAGATTGTTACTAAAAACATCCCTTTTATACATATGTTATAAAATTTGCACTTTAATTTTATTTGATAACTAGTAATATCATGAATAAGTTTTATTCCGATTGGTTTTGATAAAATGATAAGATAAATAGCATTTCAGTTGAATTTGAGATTTCTTCTTCACTGAATTGTTACAGATAACCTACTTTACAGCGTTACTCTGATATTTAAAGCAGAAGGAGAATGAGGTCAATTACCCTAAACTTTTAAATACACTATATCTACGTGCACGTACGTGTACGTTTACGAATACCGTACGTAATACTATGGTATGCGTACAACACTTGGCATTGTTTTAACAAGTTAGACGTAATCAACCCGTAATTTAATTTTGAATTTATTGCAATCAAACATACACTGAAAATTCTTTTTGAAATTACATAAATTTGTGTTCACTTTGGAATGAACGTCCATGGCTGAATATAGATGAATCTCATGAATATAAAGACATTGAGCATGCAATTGGAAAAGTTGTTTTTTCCACTCTAAATATTTTCCATAAAAAGTAAATTATGAAATTTTCATTGTAGAAGAAATACTGTATGTACAAAAAATAGATCGCTTTCCAAACTGAAAAATACTCAATAATGATATTTTTGGTCCAATTTAATATAATACTTTCATTTTTCGATTAAGCAGTTTTTAATAAAATGTTGCGGCTTAATACCATTAGCCGTACTTTAAATTTTACATAATATAAAATTCTATTGTTAATGCTTTACTTTTATAAAATTTCAAAATAGTAATAATATCTGCTTTAGTATGGAAGGTTCGTTCTAACTTAATGTTAACTGCATTACTATAAATATGCTTAACTACCGTATGCGTATAGCCCCGTTAAATGATTATATTAATTACCCTCATTCTCTTTGTGTATTAAAATCAGAGTGACACTCTTTCTAAAGTAGGCTATCTGAAACATGTCTGTAAAGAAGAAGCGACAAATTCAGCTGAAAATTTTTTATCTTATCGTTTTAAGCGAATCAATTGGAACAAATTAATTTTTATTTTAGATGTCACAAATGAAATGGAAACGCATATTTTAAAGCAAATGTATATAAGGAAAGTCTTTAGTATATAGCCATCTACATACATTTCTGCATTCAAACTTTATTGAAGCAATATTCAACAATCAAATTTGAAAAAATTCTCATAACATTAAAAATAGAAAATGAAATCAGTTTCTCCAGTTCAAATAGCTATGTGGCTAGTGCTTAGTTGCACGGTACAAATTCACAGCAATCCTGTGAATCATAAGCAGAAAAACATTGCAGGTGAGACGATTGTATTTTTATTATATTAGTAACTCGTGTGTATGTGTTTATGTAATCAAATGTTAACTAACAGGATTCGGAAACATCCATTTTTTACGTTATCCGTTAAATGGCAGCACATACCACATCAGTAACGAAAAGGTAATTATTTTTCTCATTAATTTAATCAATTTAAACATTAAGCGCCAATTTAGAGAATTACAAATGCAAAAATATAATGTCTTGGCCTTGCTTTATTTTAGGCTTAATGGCAAGCTGCAGATGCTGCTTGTAACAAAATAATGGGAGATGGTGCCACTTTGGTGCAAATCGAAACCATTGAGGAAGGAAAGCACGTGCGTAAAATGTTGGTGGAGAAACATCAAGGTAAAATTTTCAAAAAAATGGTTTATTTATTCCGCATCGCTAACATATCACACCAAGGCACAACTAAAAAACTTGAAATTTAATTTGCAAAAAAATATAGATTAATACACCAATTTCTATTTGTAAATTTTCAATGCAAATATTGCTAGAGGTGAAATGCTCAAAATTACAAAATCTGCTGTAACATATAACAAATACCTTTTATATTTCTTCTAGATGGTAAATTCTGGACAAGTGGATACTATTCTGGAAAAGAATGGAAATGGGAGACTCAAGTGCTTTTGAAAGATTTTCTTTGGAGTGGTGGAAAGCCTCAGGAAGGAAATTCATTATCGAGAGCGTTACTCTATTTGTCAAATAGTAAGGAAAATGTAGAAGTTCGCCCAGAGGATATGTCCGAAGAACATCTATATGTTTGCGAACTTAGACGCCCAAATTTTGACAACATTGATTACTACGACTGCTCTAAAAAAGAGGATGGTTGGTACACTCACCCTTGGGACTGCACACGGTTCATTATGTGCACTAATGGCCGTGCTGCAGATATGGCTTGTCCTGACTGCGATACGAATAATGTTAAACAATGTGCCGGAGAAGATTATCTTTTTTGGGATCAAGAAAAATTAATATGCAATTGGCCTAGTGAAACCAAATGCAAAACTAAACCAACAACAACTACACCAACAACAACTACAACAACAACACCTGTAACAGAGCCAATTACACCAAAAACAACTACACCAGAAACAACTACACCAGATGACAGCTCTGAAGATTGTGATATTTGGGCAGACTAATCTGAAATGAAATTAAAGCTTCAATATTTAACTTATTCTTTCCTTGTTTTTGTAAATAGTGTCATGAATCTAAGTCATCTAAACCTAAAATTGAATTATAACTATTATACACAGAATTCTAATTTGTTGTAAAATAATTTAACTTTATTTTGGTTATTCTTGAGGGAAGAACCGATAATTTTTCTTGGTAGTAATTCTGGGAATAAAATTGTGTGTACTATGTATTTTGTACGTAAATGATGGGTAAATAAATCTAAACTGATATTTTCTACACTGTCTCTATAATGATTCAATTTTAGATGAGAATCCAAACTGTTTTACTCGATTTAAAAAGGAGTAAGAGAGGTAGGGAAGTTTAATGCTGGTCAGTCATACGACGGAAATAAAATTTATCAACGGACAAACAGTTTTCAGTTTTTGTTTTCCCTACTCGCGAAGAATTGAATCAATTTCCTGTTTAAAGTAAATGGTACTGAGAATCAAATGTTTCGTTTCATTATGATGTTAGATTTTTAAAATAATAATTATTTGTAACAGTATAAAGTATTCTATCTGGTATCTACGGTCACCTGGGCTCATTGCCATTGAATCCCCATCGAAACGGCTGAGCTGAAAATTTTGGATTAAAATAATTAAAAATCATGTCTCCCATAACCATAGTTACACATTGACAATACTCTGCATTTAATTAAATAAATTTAATTTAATCAAGTCATAATGCCTATTATAATGTAATGTTTTAACTATTGGGGTTTTTCTGTCCCAATAATTCTTTAAATTAACAGGTTCGAACAGTCAGACTAAGAACAAAACGTAGAATTTTATTTATCAACATAAGACATCAATCATTAGGTTCATTAAGACGTTTTTGACAATTACTAGGAGTACTTATCACTGCTTGACTCGTCGCTACGAAATCTAGAGTAAGTCTGTGGAAGTGTGCTATTATTTCACAGTAATATGGTATATTGTTTAGACATGAGATTAAACCATGTAGTAAAAACTACATTAGTAACTAGCATAAATTTCTGACACTCCCACCTTGAATCTTTTACATGCATAAAAGATTCAACTAATTTCATATTTTATATCTTATTATCAAATCAATTTAAATATCAGCATCGACTTAATCCTCTGAGGCAGCGTATTCAATTACTGATGACAATGCTAATCCAATTTTCAATTGCTTGTACTCCTCAAAATTCAGTTCCATAAGATACAGGGGTTGCACTGGTCTTACATATGTTCCACTGGTAGTTTCCACACGAGCTACACGTACATTGTCATTTTTTCCAGGGAATAGCTCCAGACCTTTGCTCAGGGGCCAATTTTGTTTAGATAGTTTCAACCATTTTGTTCCCTCCCACCAGTGAGAATAAAGTAATTGTTTTACGGAACATTCTTGCAATGGAAGATCTTCTAGATGCTCACTTCTTTGAAAATGATTCCAAAATTCCAAATTACTACTCGATCCCAGACGACAGTTTTCCATGCTTCATCATTTTTTATCCAATATAACGTATTGAATTTGCTATACATTTCCTCCTGTAACTTCTCATCCAAATAAGAATTTATTTTCCATATTTCTTGACACACAATCTTGAGATAAAGAGGTATCGGTGAAGTAAATCCTAAAACATCATAAAATCAATGTGCTACTGACAAGATACTTTTCTTTGTTTCAAATATTTCCTTATCACCAAACGTTTCTGAGAAATCACATTGCAAAGTAACCCTTTTTAAATCCAAAGTTAACTCGCAAAGTCCAACTTTCTTAATTAAATCTTGATCACTAACACTTGTGATCCATCTTCTCAAATTAAGTTGACCACGCAACATAATTGAGACAGATTCTTTCTTAAACTTGTCAACAGACTTTTCATCCTCCAAACTGAAGACACAATTATCTACGTAACAAGAAGTTTTCAGTTTACTTGCTGTATTCAAATATTCTCCTTTCTCTGTGTCTAGTAAATAATTCATTACTGCAGCAAGTAGGAATGGGCTTGATTTCAGACCAAACACAACTCTTCGGTGTCCCAAAATTTTGATTTTTGACACATCTCTTCCCTCCCACCACAGAAACTTGACAAAGTTTATTCGGAATCTTGACAAAATTGATGGAATGAGTTCCAAATTGTTAGCTCCCTTATGCAAATAATCATTCAGACTTTGACTTCCTTTTTCCTTTGCACTCGCAACGAAAACAGTTCTCACAGAGGTAGTTAAACTCGCTGGCTTAAAAACAGGTCTGTGAGCATTACAATGACCAAAATCATTCAATTTTCCAACTGGAACTTCTTCTATGACGCCTTCCGTCCAGAACTGCAACCAATCTTTTGAATCACCTCCAAAATCCTGTGGTTCGCTTGTAGGAAACTTGTAAGTAATGTAATCAGGATCCATCTGGACATTTCCACTGCAACTACTTTGAGGTGGAATCACTGCTTGTCCTTTCTTTTTAAAATTTTCAATTTTCTTACGATACCGTGCTAACTTTTCTCTGAAAGTATCACAAAACTCGTATTCTTCGATTAGTTCTACTTCAGAACATTCTTCAACCATCAAGTCATTGATTCGCTCATCAAGTTTAAGGATAGTTGCTGCTCGATTTTCCAAAACTTGGAACAATCCTTCAACTTTTACGAGATCATCTCTTTTAAGTTCGACATCTAGGTTATCGGTTATTCTCCCGAAAACAATCCTAGATACAGACCTTTCCTTTTTCGCTTTTAACATATTGCTAAAATTCTTCCGAAATCTGAACTTTCTTTAAAAATCTTGATTTGTCACACCGACAAGTTTATTTTTGGTAATCGCCCAAAAAGAATTTCAACTTAGATCAAGATTTCCTTTTGACTGCTTGTTTTCTCCCAACGGTCGCCAAATTTCAATTTGACGTTAGAAAAAATCTTCTCGAGACTGCTACTTCTGTCCTGTCACGGTCGCCAAATTTTAATTATTCAGGTTTTGGTCCCAATAATTCTTTAAATTAAAAGGTTAGACTTTAAACGAAACGCAGGATTTTATTTATAAACATAAGACATCAATCATAAGGTTCATTAAGACGTTTTGACAATTATCTCAGCTTAGATAACATGCCTAGGAGTACTTATCACTTTTAGACTCGTCGCTACAAAATCTTGAGTAAGTCTGTGGAAGTGTGCTATTATTTCACAGTAATATGGGATATTGTTTAGACATGAGATTAAAACAAATTTCTGACATAATGTACAAATTAAGAGCGTTTCAATTTTCATGTATAAATTCGGAGATGGTTGCTCAAGATGATCGCAAAGACCTGGAGCGAAAGAGCTAACGTCACATTATTGCACATTAAATTAAGAAGCCTTTGACTGTCAATTATTGAGTATGAATATAATGGCACGACTTCGTATGTTTCTGATATTTACTGGGTTTCGGGAAAACATATTCCTGGTTTAAGTACCTTTTATTGCTAATACATGTTTTGGTGGACCTTCGAAGTTCCTGGAAAATTCGTTTATGGGAAATCACTACTGGTACATTTATTGATCGAGTCCCTGTTGACAAGAAGACCTTCGTTATACATACTACTTTAAGAAATTATTTGAGAAAGTCTGGACTCATATTGCATTGCTTAACAATTTTACGTAAAGTAATAAATACGTTTCGGGCACTACAATCCAAACAAAAAGCCACTCCAATAATTAAAATGTTAAAGTCGCCTTTAGAAGTCCGCACAATCAGTAAACAGAGGTTTCATAAAGTCCCAATAATGTCAAATACAGTTTGCTGTTCATGTCGTAAAATTGTACTTAGTGCGGGAACGGAATGACTACAATATAAGTCATAAGCGTAATATACAATAGACACTTATATAATGCATTTAAACGTTCGCTGATTTAAACTGGTTGCAACCCATTTCAAGTGATGTATTTTTAGTATTATTAGTAAGGGTTACTAGTAAAGAACAAATGCGGAGAGCAGGATATCATTCCTGAAATATTTTTCGAGGTAGTATTAAGTCGTAATACCTCGATTTGTTTCAACTCTTTGAAATACAAGAAAATTTGTATTTAAAAACACAGTTTTGTCAGACAAGATGATTTCGAACTTAATGATTCACTCCATTGATATAATATACTTTACGGCGTTTTCTTATTTTGGAATCATTCCATTTGAGTGGAACCGGAATTCTAAAAAGCTGTCCCTTACAAAGAGAAGGTGGAAATTTTATTTTATGGACCTCAGGGGCATTGTTGAATCTTGGGTATCTGTGCATGATGAATATCATTCTATTTTTTGAAGATGTGATAACGTACAAGCAACTGGAGCCATCTGGAAAGATATTTTCCGTTTGCAACATCTGCTTTGGAACACTATCTGTAGCGGCAAATTTATCCTTCCTGATCAGCCATTTTTATGGCAATAAAACACATGCTTTTATTTTCCCGGATAACAAATTGACTAGTAAGTATACAAATACCGCAGAAAAAGGAGCCGTGTGGATTCAGCGTATGTATGCAGAGCTTAGATGTCCACAACTACCACTTTGCCTTAACACTGATAGCCAAAGTGCAATGAAGCTAGCTAAGAACCCAGAGTTTCATCAACGGAACACATTGACATTCGTCACCACTACATTTTTAACTTGAAAAGAGATCTTCTGGGAATGCAAGAAAACCCTGCAAAAGAGTTGCGCAAAGCTCCCTTTAGTATTATGGTACCAGCTCCGCCGAAGAAAACAAAGTTGTCGTCATCTGGAAGTCTGTCGCTGTTAATGTTGTTCCTATCTCTATTAGGAAGTAATGCTGCAGATCTACACAACCCTGGATGCCCCGCTCTTTGGAGGAAAAGTAACCAACACGTCGCCACCGGCTTTCATGCAGTCACCATGAATATTCCACTTGTATCTCCGTGTACACTAATGTCAATGGATGACATATAAGTAATAATTGCAGATTCCATGATGAAAAGATGCAATGACTCATATGAAGAACTCTTCCTAAGCAAATTAGAGAAGATATGTTCACAAAACCAAGTAATCTTTCACAGAGAAAAACGTCTGATCTTTGCAAATGGATTCGTGCCGATCGTAGCAGTAGCAAGTCGGATTAGCAGGCTACGCTGTTTATGAGACACAGAATCGAGACAAAACTAGAGCAGCTGAAGCCAGCACTAGTGGACCTCGAGAGGTGTATACGCTGATAACAAGAGGCTCAAAGCCTTGCAGTTAGAAATGCGTAGAGTTACAACGCAACTTGATCATTTGGAGAATGACTTTAATATCTTTAAAGAAAGAGTAGTAGAAGTGAACTATCTTACAGCTTAACTAACAAGCAGAGTGTATGAAGGCAATTTTGAGTACCTTAACTTTACCCTACCATGTCAAGAATGCCTGTAGACTATGGTATTTTTCATAGCTGTCATATGGCAAGTAAACGTGAGCAAATCATACTTAACTTTTCTGTGCCATTAATAAATAACAATCAAACAAATGTGGAATCTGACGCATTTGATCCGATGAGATGAAAAGACAATGTAACATGCAGACTGAAATACGAAGGCCCTACAGTAGCCACCCTTTCATTAGATGAAGAATGTGTATGTGAAACACACAAGGAAACCTCCAACTGGCTGACTGTTGCAACCTCCCTAAACAACTCATCGTTCGTAAAAAAGGAAAACTTCTATGAAGTGGAACAATGCAGACCCTCTCTACCTAACGATGAAAACCAGTTTATACAAGTAAAGGTCTTTAGCAACCAATACTGTATTTACTGCCCAAGAGGTGATTATTCGATTGGAAAAGGAGAGTGAAGTGCACACAAAAGGTATTCACGCTGCCCTTATCCCTAACATTTACTCTAAATGACATTGAGTATAAAGGGAGGGTGCTCAATGTAATAATCAAAGAAATGGAAGAGCCTCTATTTGATGAACATGTTGCATATCATTTAACACCAAGGATTAACTGAAGTAATCTGACGAAACCAACGAAAGTGAAATCCAAGACGACTTGAAACATCTAGATGTGTTCGAGTTTAAGGACAAGAGCGAGTGGACTACTTCTGAGATTATTCTACTTATGATTGGAATTTTGATGACTTTACTAGTTATTGCTTGCGCAGTATTTCAACTGAGGAAAAGACATCCATCAGCAAAACGTGCTGAAAAGACAAACAAGCAAGAAGAAGATTGATTGAGAGGAATGTTAAGAAATACGACAAACAATCTTTGAATACTTGTATCTGTATTTAGGTCATTTTATGATCATGTTTATGAATTGGTATATGTCATTTTGGGCCCTTCTATTACTCTATTTGGCTTTTAACGCTTTATTTTTTTATTATCTGTGACCCTTCTACAATATTCTGACTGTTGATTATTAGGCAATTCGGAGCGTACATTTTGCTTTGTTAAGGCATAAAGAATCCACAACAAACTTTTATTGCAGTTCCGAAGAATAGGAAGGAGGTAGCAGTGACTCGGAGTAGAGAAAAGCGGGAGGAGGTAGCAGTGGCTAGGAGTGGAGAGGAGCGGAAGGAGGTAGAAGTGGCTCAGAGTAGAAAAAATGCGGGAGAAGGTAGCAGTTGCTAGGAGTAGAGATGTGCGGGAGGAGGTAGCAGTGGCTAGGAGTAGAGAGGACGGGAGGAGGTAGCAGTGGCTAGGAGCCGCTATTTTGCTAAACGAAATACCGTTGGAGTTGTATGACCTATTAACGGAGCACCAAATTTGGTACTACCTTCTGAATTTATACCTTCTACAGTGAGAATTATATATTTAAAGGAAATTGCAATGGTCGGAGAGAAAGTCTTGAATTTAGACAAGCTTGTGTGCTCACTTTATGATTTCAATGCCATCCCGAAAATTCTGAAATTGTTGCGACCTGAAATCTTAGTCATTAACAAGGTACTTGACGTTGCGGAGCCAATATTATACCCTACTAATGTTTTGGCAAAAGCAATCTCTGTATTTCATGCCAACAAAGTTCGTATCGGACAACTTTACCTAAAGCCACATGTAGCAGAATACTGGAAGAACAGGATGTATTGGGAAAATACCTCTGAAATGCCGAGACACGCATTCTTGGAATCCATTAAGTGGTAAAGCAAGGGTATATATATACATATATATGTGCGTGTATGTCTACATTGGCATTACCTATAATTATAATTGGATATACGTTGGCTATAATTAATGCTGTAATGCAAAAAAATAAACAGATTTGTCACAAATGCACACTGGATATTTTGTAATGTTGAATAGTAGTTAATGAAATGCATGATACGTACAAGGAGAGCCACACAATGTTTTGAAAAGCACGAAAACCAATTATGTGTGTGTAGTGATGCACGCAATGGGTAATGAAGTAATTAACAAATTAGGAAATTATTTGGTAATGGTAATGACAGTATAATGTGCACATGATGTGTATGTATCAAGTAGAAGATAAATTCATATCGGATTAAGTAATCGTAATTTCCCTTACACGCACTGTCTTCTTGTGGGCAGTTAGTTACAGCTTAATTAGATGTCTAATTGATTGCCAAATGTAAAAATGTAGTCCCTGTTAACCATGGTGTTCAATAACCCTTTGGTTGTTGAAAGACTAGTCTTTTGGAGTACGGCATTCCCGTCATTATGAGGACAACTGTCATTGCTAACGTTTACCGTGTGCAATTCATGCTGAATGGAGCAATCTTCTATTATTCCTCACATTGTTTGCAAATATTATTAATTGTTTTGCAGAACAGATCAAAGACAATAGCCAAACATAGTCATAAGAGATTTCGCGAGTAGTAATTGCAGATTGAAGCAGCTGTAGTAGTAGTAACAGTAGCGCCATGAATCCCGACCCGATGGGGTTTCGTGTCGGGTCAAATTATTTAGGCTATCAATCCGGTCGGGTAGGGTTGCATTTGAAAAAGTTCGGGTTGGGTAGGGTTCGGTTTCATTAATTTGCCAATAGACTTCTTTAAATCGATAGTGCTTATGAAAACAGCATTTCCTAGTAAATGAATTAAATATTGTATATTAGGAATTACAAAAGAGTATGAAACTATGCGTTGGTTAAGTTTGCGTAGGTCTAAACAGAATCTGAAATCACCTTTTCCTTCTTTGAGATGAGAACAGGCCTACACCATGCTGATTTAGAAGGTCTGATAACACCTAACGCAAGCCTTTGCTCTATATGACGTTTCATAGCTATTTTCTTTACGTAAAAGGTAGGATATAGTTTTTGAGCTATGAGTGGGCTAGTAACATTTAATTTAATTTCAGCAAAATGGGTTTGTTTTAATTTCCCTGAGAAAAACAATTCTTGATAATCCTCAAGTACAGAATTTAGTTGACTTTCTTCTGTAAGATTTCAGCCTTGGAGGGCACAAAGAAAAGGCTTATTATGAAAAGGAAATACTGAAACTGGTTGATTTTTGAAAAGAAATTGACATTCATGATTACAGTAATATTTGTGCTGTAGCTAAGAAATTAAATCCTAATATAAATTTGCAACAAGATTCTTTACAACCAGTAATTGAGTTTCAAAATTTCTATCAGCAAATTAAATTGTTAATTACCTTTATATTATATTTACAATTATTTAAGTAGATAGGTAGAGAAATAAGACAAAAGTAGATTACACTGTAAAGAAAAAGAAAAATACACTATTACACAAACAATGAACACCTGATAAAATTACAAACTACATTACAATTATAATACTTACTGTATACAAACTGCTTCGCCAAGTTCTGAAAGTAACCAAACACATGTTAAAACAAATGATCTTGCACGTTTGGCACATCCACCCCGCTCATCTTGCAAGAAATGCAAGAAATGCAATATTGTAATGCTTACCTTTTAGAAGACACACTTCTTCAAGTGCCGATTTAAAGTCGTATACTCCTTGACACAGCTTCGACACACAGTAAGTAGTCCTGTCACCTTCATACTGATAAGTCCTCATGTACTCCATCAGGGCATTGTCGTTGTCAGGAAGACCGCAGGTTTCACAGGGTACTTTTTTCCTTGCGGGGAAAAGAACGTCTAGAGAGGGTGGGGTTTTCCTAAGTCTTGAAACAAGATATCTTTTTTTCTCATATCATCGAGAATCCTCTCTTTTAAGCCAGGCATCCTTTTTGTGAGGTCCTGTCCTTGGCTGAAAATCATTTAATTAGTTAGCTAGACTAAATAATATTAAATAGTGTGGAGTAGTTATTATTTACTTACCTTCGCAGCCCGGGTGACTCAGTTTCATGTCATCAAGTTTCATTGCAGCAGCCATTGTGAAAGTGTGTCACTGGAGTTCACATACATTTTCATAATTAGTTTCATAATGAACATTGTCTCACCTGATGGTAAAGTCCAGACCCTACAAAAACTGCTTCACCACACTCCTGGATAACCTAAATGATATTATCATTTAATATTTATTAGTATCGCATAATAATATTAATTAACTACCTACCGCTGTATATCGAATTCCATTTTCCTTGAGGAAAGAAGGAGTTACTGTATATTCTTTCTTGCGCAGAGTTCAAGAAGTTTGTTCTTAAATGCCTGTTCAAACTTGACATTATATTTCGGGTTAATCAAAATGGTATGTAAAATGTACTGTATCTATGTACTGTACTGTAATGTATCAAAAATGTACATTAATGGTTAAGCATTTACATATTCACATATTTCATGAAATATTAATGTATTTAATATAAATATTGCTTACCATTGTTTCCTTTCACCCTTGTTTAAAATAATGTTGATACTTCCTAAGTGTTGCACGTCAATTATTTATACAAAATAATAATAGGTACAAATAAATAATTAGGAAAAAGCTTCAGAGAAGACTTGTATCCCAAGTCACCATATAATAATATACAGCATAAAACCTTATAAAGAGTCAAATACCACCTTATAGAAAGGAAAAGCAAAGTGCACAAAACTAGTGTAATAAAACTGACCCTCAGATCCCTTACATAACCTTGACTCAGAACTTTATCTCTAGTGACATACCCTTTATTTGTCAAGGACCGAAGATCAACTAAGGATAGAAACGAAATTAAACTCTAGAAGGTTGTAGTTATTGTCTTCGACGTGAATTGGAGACATAGTTAGTGGGGGGCCGATCAGAAGAAGGCTTATATCGAAGTTAAAGGTGAATGGCTCAATGTGTTTTATGTGCAGGGACTTATGTATGAATTCAACACTTGTTTTGTCACATGTTTGAAAGTAGTCGTCGTAAAAGTCAACTAACTAAATTCAGTGGAATTTTTGAAAGAGGCATTGTCACTTCTCAAACAGAAATTAAAAATGCACTTTGAAAACTTGCCCTTACACTTTACCTTACTGGAAACTTCTGGACAATTAAACTATGCGCTTTTACCTTAGCCAGCCTTGAACTATGAATGCTATCTATCTATAAGTATAATAAATTGTGCCTACTTGAACTATGAATGCTATCTATCTATTAGTATAATACATTGTGCCTACTAATTAGTAATAAGCCTGAAAGCAATCTAGATTTGGTAACTATTTATTAGAACCTTTAGTTTACATACAAATTGCATGTACATAATGATTTAAGTTAAAAATGACATTTATAGTAGGATAGGTACATTTTTTAAAATGCAAATAATGAATAAAATGCCATTGACTTGCCCAAGTGGAACATTACATCTCTTAAGTCCAACATGTTCGTCCAGAAGAAGTAGATCCAACCTTAAATTACACAAAGAAATATATTAAAACAGATAGAATGCTATAAATATTCATATTTGGTATTACTAATATTTAAGTCTATTCTATATATATAGAGCCTGTACGTTTATAGAAGAAATGCATGGTGGTATATGTCTTCACCTAAGTAGTATATAAGCAAAGACATAAAAAAACATGTTTATAGAAAGGAATGTGGTTTAGGCAGAAAAGTAAAAGGGAGGGAGGAATTTTGGGATCAGCCAATGAGGAGCAGCACAGCGAGAGCAGCAGTTGATCATATATACGGCTGCACTAGAGGAGGAAGGTTCATTCGTCGGCCGGAGCTTGATGAGAAAGCATGTCCACGCTCTTCCGCTCCTCGACAAATATTATTTCGGTTCTGGCAGGATTCCTCTCAGTCGTCTGTCGGAGCTCAAAGGACAAGCATGTCAATGCTTCGCTGACTGACTGACTGACTTGCTGACTTCAGATTTCCTTGAAATTTGGATTTACCACATTTTCAAGGCTCAACTCAGTAATATAATAACATGAGACAGGAATTTGGAGAAAAAGGAGTCAGTCTACTTGAGACAGCCGTCTCAAGTAGAACGCTCTTTGGACCAATAGGGGCAAAATGAGTTTGTTTGGTATGAGAAATGTTGCAATTGAGGCACTCTGCCCCATTTTGCATAAAAACCTGATTGTACCCTACTCCTGGCACATATTAACCATTACGTAAAAACAAATAAGGATAAATTATCAAGTGTTACGTATACATAGAAATGTTGAATGAAATTACTTGTTTAGGTTGACATTTGTCAATTAAATAAAAACCAAACGTGATGATATTTTCTAACTAGGTCGTCGATATAAATGAAATATGACAGGGTTGTTGTGTTTTTATGACTAGTGCAACGCTCAAATTGACAAATAATGTTTGCACATTATTACAATAACATAAATTTCAAAAGTTACAAGAGGGACTAGATTAAAAGTGCTAGAGTGAGACATTCTTGCCCCTTTAACTATTGCAATACTTTAGTATTTTGTAAATTATTTATATTAGGTAAAATAAATTTTGTACACCGACATTGTTGATTAGTGTGTCTAACTTTTCATACATGCTTAGAAAACGTTTACAAAATTCTGCTATTGCAGCTAAATCTCCCAGATCTAATTTTTCAAAGAAATTGCTGCAATTGGGGCAAGAGAGCATATGTTATCCAAAGATTCCTTCCCTCTTTCTTCATTCCGTCCAGCCAAAAGGACCGTGGCTCCCACTTCGGCTAATGCCAAGGCAGTTTCGTATCCCAAACCACCTGTTGCTCCTGTCACCAGCATCGATTTTCGACTCTAGGTCCGGAATTTACTTTTTACTCCACTTTGTATAAGGCATTATTATTGCAGTAGGAATTTTTTTTCCAACAATCAACAAAATATTAATATAAATCTGACAATTACATCACTAAAAGTCACTGAATTAATATGCACAACAATAATTTGCACGACTACAATGAAAGGCATTATTTTAATATATTTTTTAAATCTTTAGAACACCTTTGTATTTAAGTACAGATTTAAAAAATTGGATACAATAATAATAATAATAATAATTTATTGCCAATTCCCTTATTACAAGGTTATTTGCATTGACATCTGCGTGATACTAGGTATATCAATGATCATTACATATAATCCAATACATTACTTAAAAATTACGCTCGGAAGAGCAACAAAATATCATTTAAACGAACAGCAAATTTTGATTTATCATACATGTCATTCATCTCATGGTATAATATTGTACGACTTCTTCAATCGTTTCGTCATAACTAGCAAAATCGCTTACATTATAAATATTATCGTCTGTTTCGTGTTTTTGTAAATCCAATAAGTAATCAAACAATTTTTTCTTAAAAATAGACATGGATGTTATGCATTTTATGTTATTAGGAAGCATTAACCATTCAGTACAGGCTTGATTGTAGAAAGACCTTTCCTCATATTTTGATGAATGGTTTTTCTTTACAACAAATGTATACGTTTTGGCCCTTGTCGATCTCAAAGTAACATTTTCAATTTTCAGGTAATCAATAAAGTAGGGAGGGCAGTTAATATTACAGATTATGGAATGTGCTATTTTTAGTACCTCATATTTATACATATAATTTGGGAATAGCCAGTTATTGGTTAAAGTTATTTCTCTCTTTACATTGTCAAATTTATTTTTTCCTAGAGAGAATCTGCCTGCTCTACGTACTACATTCTCAGCTAGTTTTACATTTTGTTTTGAAGCAGTTCCCCATATTGCAAGCATAAACCTTATTTTAGACAGAACAAAAGCATTCATTATTATTCTTTTATTATTTTCGTATAACAAATTTTTCAAGGGGTAAAGTGACCATATAATGGCATTGCACTTATTTACTACGTGGGATATGTGTTTCGTCCATTTCAATTCTGGATCAATGACTAATCCAAGTATTTTCAGTTCAGTCTCAGGTACAATATTTACATCTGCATACTTAACAGTAATATTCCCTAGTTTTTTTAAAACATTAGGACTAGCCACAATTAACATTTTTGTTTTACTAACATTAAGCTCCATTAAATTCTCGTTCATCCACTGTACAACATTGTCTAAATCACATGTAATTTTATTTATTAATTGAGTGATGTTATTGGGGTGACCAGATATTATTAGTTGATTGTCATCAGCAAACTGTATTATTAGACTGTTTTTTACATGTAATGGGAGATCGTTTACAAGGATAGAAAATAACAAACTGCCTAGCACAGAACCCTGGGGCACTCCGAGATTCACATTTTTTGTATCAGAAATGTCAGAATCATTGATATAAACGAACTGCTTTCGATCTGAGAGATATGAATCGAACCACTTAAACCCAATTCCATACCATGACATTTTTTCTCGCAGAATTTCATGATTTACCTTATCAAATGCTTTAGAGAGATCCAACGAAATAATTATGCTCACATTACCATTTACAATATTCCGAAATAAAAAATCAGTTATGGCAATCTGAGCATGTACAGTTGAGTGGTTTTTTCTAAATCCGAATTGGGATTTACTTAATACGTTATTTTCATCTATATACTTCATTAACTTATTATACACACATTTTTCTAGTAATTTAGAAGGTACAGTTTGCAAAGATATTGGTCTATATTGACTGTGATGTGTAGGACTATCGGTTTTAGGTACAGGAATTACTTTTGAAATTTTTAAATTATTACTTACAAAACCTTCTTCAATGCTTTGGTTAAATATATCATTTAACGACTCATATATTATTGGCGCATGAATTAAATACTTAAAGTAGATAGGCGCCATTTGTAAATAATCACTAGAGTGGGAGCTTTTCTTCTTTATCATTTTCCATGCTTGGAACATTTCTGGAATTGATATTTTTCCTAACTGAAAATCTGTGGTCACTGTAGGAATAATATCAGGCCTAGTCGGCAGTGTTACATGGTCATTTGATTTAGTACATATACTTACAAAATAATCGTTAATAGAATTGGCACTAAATTCAATTGATTTTTGAGATTTGGTTTTACCAACTGGAATTAGTTTTTTTACTGCATGAAAAACCCCTACTTTTTTAATGTCCTGATTTATTGACATTTTAGTTTCATTTCTAATTCTAATAGATACATGCTTATTTAATATATTGAGCACTATTTTATTGATAGCGCTTGGACATTGCTTATATTGCTTGTAAAAAGCATTCCTCTGCAGTTTAAGGTTATGTGTGACAGGGGACAGTTTTATCCATTTCTTATTTTTGTTAATAGTAAGAGATTTTTGGGGTGCACATATATTCACAGCATCAATAATAGTTTTACATAAATTGTTCATTTTCATTTCACTACAAGTAACATTATCTATCCAGCTTTCGGAATTACAAATGTAATTTGCAACATTGCACATTGTAGAATCATCAATTTTTCTAATAGTTATTACATGTTTTTCTTTTTTAACTTTTTCAAATTTTACAGACGCAACTGTCAAACTGTGGTCGGAGAGATGTGGTTCTATAATATCAACATTTATTCCTGTATGTTTATTACTTATAAAATAGTCTAATATTGCATCACCCCTCGTGGGCTTATTTACATATTGAATAAGAGAATAACTCTTTAAAATGCTGTCGAACCTATGCTTTACTGTTTTGCTCACATATTTATCATTAAGGTTAAAGTCTCCTACAATAAATACAGTTTTACCCGTAATTGTCACGTCAGAAAATATTATATCAAAACTAGAAAGGTCATTATCAAGGCATTCACTGCTGTAAATAGGACATCTATAAATACAGATAATTAGAAAAGATTTTTCATATTTGTTTTGGATATTTACAACCATGTATTCTACATTTTTGTTGATTTTTAACATGTCTTCATTTTTAATGTTGATCAATTTATATTTAAAATTATCTTTAATATACACACAAATCCCTCCTTGACCTTTATAACTACGATCTTTTCTGACATTGTTATACCCTTGTAAAATTGGTGATAGCATATTTTGTTTTAAAAATGTTTCAGTCATGTATAAAATGTCAAGATTCTTATTCGCAATTAAATCATATATTAGGTGTAGCTTATTACTAATAGAGCGAATATTAATATGTGATATAATTATCTTGCTTGTATTATTGAGTTTGGCGCTTAGATTCTTGGCTGAAAAATTTGGTTGACTGTCCCTAAAAAACTTGCTGTTGAAGTTGTGGGGGATACTTCCATATCCGCAGAATTTTCTTGCAGGTGCTCATTTCGTTGTTCGTTTCGTTCTTCAGTTCGTTCAGAATTATTAGAGGGTTGAAGGTGATGTGGAATTCTTTCAATTCGCTGCCTACTTCTTTCGATTCTGATCGCTTTTGGAAGATCTTCATTAATGAATACTGCTCCTCCGTTTGAGTTTTTGAAATTTTTGAGACAATATCTGTTTCGGAAGACAACATTGCGATCGTATCTTAAAACAAATTTAACAATTATCGGTCTATTTTTCCCATTGTATACGTACGGTATCCTATCAACAGTGTCAATTTGTATGTTTTTTACTTTCATAACATTGCTAATCAAATAATTAATTTTGTTAAAACTTTCCTGCTCGCTTTCGTTTTTCCTGTCGTCTACACCCAAGAATATCAGGTTGTTCCGCTTTAGTTCACGTTCAAGTTTACAATTTTCCATTTCCAAGTTTTCATTTTTCCTCTCCAGTTGTTCCACTTTAACTTTCAGATTTTCGACTTCCTCAGAGAGCGTGGCTGTGTTTTCTGTGATTGTAGTTAACTGAGCTTTTATTTGGTTTTGACCTTGTATCAACATTTGAAACATTTCCTCTGTAGATGGGTTTTTCTTGTGGTGCTTTTGACTAGGTTCCTCCGTTGTATCATCCAGATCATTTTCTCCAAATCTGATCCTCTTCTCGGGTTGTTTCTTTGGTGAGTGCTTTACTCCCGTCATCCTTTAATAGTGAAGAGTATTGTAGTTGTATTTATTTGCTAATAATTGTTTGAATTGAATTGTTGTAGCTTTAGAATTTCTGGATTCAAAATAGTACTTATCTTTTTGGCTGCCCGGCCAAGCTGTTCCTTGTTATGCCTTCAGCGTTACAAATTTAATTGCTCGGACCGGGTAGGAAAGACGTAATATTATGCAAAGACCAATACACTACTGGTTACTTAGTTCAATTTTCTTTCTTTTCAGTTAAATTATGAATCTTTAAGTTTTGTAAAACTAATGTTTTTTGAATTTTATATAAAAAATTTCCAGAGTAGATAAAACTTTTAGCCCGCTCGCGCCTCGAGCCAAGGATGATATGATGATACAATGTAGTTAGTATTTTATTATGAGGCTTTATCCTGTGCGTATAAAATTAAAACATTGTAGAGTATAAATAGCTCAGAAGAAACTGTGTCAATTGCGAATTCGAATTGCCAATAGTTATCTAAACTTCTTTTCCCAAATTTTAAACACAACTTCTATGAATGAGGGTGTGTAATGAACAAACTCATAAAACACAATTATAAGTGCAAATACTAGAGCGCAAGGAAGGTGACTAAAATATGGCCTACATAATCGAATATGATTTCGAACATTGTAGCATATCAGAAAATAAATTAGTTATATTAACAACGCAGGAAATATTAGATCGAAAAATTAAAACCCCCTTCCCTTTAGAAGAGTGCTCTGATCAACAAAATGGCAAACTTTACAAACCTAAATTTTGCTATCCTTGGATAACCTATTACAATACAGATACAATTGCAGTAAATGTTGTCGGATTAGTATCATACATAGAAATCAAGCAAGATTTAATGGTTATCAATTACAGTTGTCTAATTTCTTTGAATTTGACAAAGATTTAAGGAAACTAAAAAAGCGCGCAGAAAAAATAAATTAGGCTTAGAAGGATTTGATAAAATGTCAATAAATGAAAACAAAACTTGAAAGGGTGTAATTTTTATAATCTTGCTAGAAATATTTAAAAAGTTGTAACCATATTGCTGCAAACATAAAATAATATCAATTACAAAGATTATTTTAATGTTACCGTAGAATAGTTTGTAATTAGAAAAATAAGTAAAAGTATGAACCGAATTTATTTAACAGCATTTACTTTATAAGATTCATATTTCATAGTGTATTATATTTCGTTTTAGTATGGTACACATGGCCGCCCTTAAGGGAGGGCAATTCCGGCTTTTGCCGGGCCTCATAAAATTTTAGGGGCCTCAAACTCGCGAAATCCAAAAACTGGTGTTCAAATTCAAGAGAATTTAAGGAATATTTATTAAAATAGAAAAAAATTTTGCGCTTCGCGCAAATTATTTTTATGATTTGACATATAATGTGCACCATTTGACCACACTGGGGTTCAAAATCAAAACAATTTAAGCAAATTGTTAAAATCAAAAATTTTCCATTTTTACGCAAATTATGCTTATAGATTTGTGTATAATGTGCTCTATTTTACCAAACTGGTGTTCAAAATCAAAAGAATTTAAAGAAATTTTGTTAAAATCAAAAAAAATTTGCGCTTCGCGCATTTTTTTATGATTTGGTGTGATAATTTGTCCTATTTTACCAAACTGGTGTTCAAATCAAGGAAAATGAACAAAAATTTGTCCAAACTAAAAAAATTTTGCGCTTCGCGCAATTCAAATTTATGAATTCGCCTATATTGTGTGCCATTTTGCTGAAATAGTGTTCAAAATCAAGGACAATTAGTTAAAATTAACAAAAATTTTTCGTTTCGTGCAGGTAAGATTTACAGATAATGTATATTTTGCGCCATTTTGCCGGGGCCTCACAATTCTAAGGGCGGCGTTGATGGTACAAGTGCCTGTAATTCATTAAATCTTTACGCTCATTGTAGTTCTAATTAAGAATTTTTTGTACTGCCTTGTGGACTTTCTTGAAATAACGTTATTAAATAGTTCCTTTATTTTGCAACAGAAAATGTAATTTAAAATTTATTACAAACATAAATGTGGTTGTTAGGTTTTAATCGAAGTTGCATTCCATTGTTACTTTAAATTCTTTGGAACTCCAGTAACTCCAGTGTTTCCGAATTACAAATATTACAATTAAAAAGCCATACTACTCCATTGGACTTGTCCAATGGAAACAGCATTTGTTTGCATTGATCACTATTTAAGATTTTAATTTAATCAAATTAGAAAAGTTATTGAATATGTTAGACGAAATGCCCAGTAACCATTGTAAATAAGAGACTAATGAAATTAAGTACAGTGAGGGGCATAAGTATCGCACCATAGGGAAAATACATTATGTACGAAATTATAAGGTGCCTCCCAAACAGCTTGAGAAGCATTTTCACACATTACATGCATTTTTCTGTTGTGTGTGACTTTATGCCCCAACCATATTATTGTTTCCTTATGGTACGTGACTTTATGCGCTTCACTGTATGAATAAAGTTGAGCATTGGATAATGTTATAATGAGAAAATGGTATAGCGTATTTTAGAAGAAGGCCGACGATGTTCATATATTTAGAATGAAGAATGGGAATGTATATGATAAGAATGCGTTTTTGGCAGTTACTATTAAGATGGAAACCGAAGAGCTTTCTTAATTCTTTGCTTTTATCAATACAGAAACATTACAAAAACCATCATACAAAAACGATTGAAAAGAGGCCTTTTTTATTTTCACATTTCTTCTAAGTTAGACTTTAACATCTCAATATAGAATATATTGATTCAATGACAGTAAACTTTTCTCTAAGCGAAATAAGATATCCTTTGAAATTGTAAACAATGTAACCCAGTTGATAAAGGACTGCAGTAATTTGTATTAGAATTAGTTCCAAGTAACATTACTGAGAAAGCATGAGACTTCCCACAGTTTTTGTGCCACTTCTGGATTTTTGGCTTCAGAACTCATAACAGCTGGACTGGGTTTTCCCCCGCAGGCAGCCATGGACATTTCTCCGACCCCATTAGGTACATAATAGCCGCTTGCCCTTGCATCTGGTGATGTTGCAGCAAATAAAGAAGACAAAGCTCCCTCAGGGGGACTCGAACCGAATACCGGAAAGAGAATCGCCTTTCCAAATTTAGCGGTCCATCCTGCGTCATCTAAATTAACAGCCGTGTCTGTTTTTGAGTACCCGGGGTGGGCACCAATGCAAGTGAGGCCCCACCTTTCGGTGTCACTTTTCCTTTGCAGTTCCATAGTGAACAAAATAATACAAAGCTTTGATTGGCCGTATCCTTAAATAATATCGTACTTCGATTCTAATTGAAGATCGTCGAAATGGATTTTAGCCATCCGGTGGGCTGAGCTACTGATATTGACAACCCGGGGTTGCGGTGCCCGCCTTAGTGCAGGGAGAAGTTGGGCAGTAAGGGCAAAATGACCCAAGTGATTCGCTCCGAATTGAAGTTCAAAGCCATCTACTGTTACTTCTCTTTTACTCGCCTTTCCAAGTACACCGGCATTGTTGATCAGTGTGTCCAATTTTTCATGCATGCATAGAAAACGTTTGCAGAATTCTGCTATTGATGCCAAACTACCAAGATCTAATTTTTCAAAGGAAATTGTTGCATTTGGAACAAGAGCGCGTATGTTATCCAAAACTTCCTTCCCTCTTTCTTCGTTTCGTCCGGCTAAAATGACCGTGGCTCCCACTTCGGCCAACCCCAAGGCAGTTTCGTATCCCAAACCGGCTGTTGCTCCAGTCACCAGGATCACCTTTCCATTTTGGGGTGGAATGTCCTTTTTACTCCACTTTGGATTCGGCATTTCACATCTAACAATTAAAGTAGAAATGCTAAAGAGACAATTTTAAAATATTTCACTGTAAGAATTTAATGGTAACACACACCTACCACACGTAAATTACCCCGCACCGAAAATCACCAAGGCATGATTACTACCTCAATGGAAATCACCCCGCACAAAGGTCACTCCACATGAAAATAACCCCACACAAATATCACTCTACATGAAATCACCCCGCACAATCATAACCCCAGATCTAAAATTATTCCACACCTTATTGATAAGAAAAAAGGATGAGGAATGACAAAATTAGCCACAACTATTAATATTAATAATAATAATACATAAATAATAAATACATTAATAATATTAATAACTATTAATATTAATAAGCAATAAGCAAAATATTATTTGGAATATTTAAAAGCAAATGCTAGACTAGTGTAGGGAATAATTTAATAAATAATAAATTTACGGAATGACATACCAGATTGAATATTAGGTAAAAGAAAGTATTTGTTAATTGTCAACATACAATTATCAGCAACACAATAAATTTCCTTTTATCCTTTGCCCTTTGAGACAAATTCCACGACACGAATAACGAAGCTCAACCGACGAGGAGCAAAAGCACAATGGAAAAGAGCAAAACGCAAGAATTCATCCCGTAACTTAAACTAAGCTTTGCAATACAGTTGTGTTTTTATGCTGAAAAGTAGTTATATGTATTATCCATTCCTAGTAGAGTATTCGACCTTGAGCTTGAACCACAAAAAAATCCCTGGGGAAGTATTATGTAATTATATTCATATCTCCAGGTTAAAATGCTCAGTCATGTTCACGTATATAATTCCCATAATATGGAATTGTTATAACACAGTTTTGGTTTTCGTCTACCCATTCGTTTAGCCACTACTTTTGCCATTGCATACTAAATGAAGAAATATCTTTATGGCTTAAGCACATTTACTTCTGTTTCTTTTCTATAGAGGTGTTCTTTTACCATGACTCGTCATGCTACTTAAAAGTTAAAGGAAAACAAGGTCAGAAATAATCAATATGCACAAGTCATTCCTAATGTATACATTGCACACGGCACCAACAACAGCCTACGTAAATTAGGCGAATCATGCACATAGGTTTTTTATTTGCAAACTTAATGTTCTTTATTGTGATACAAAACCGGATGTATATCAAACAAACATCAACTTTTCCACTTTAAAACTATAATATTAAATGCCATTTGTAATTTTGACACATATATTTTAATTATATAATTTAATTAAGTTTTCGCCTTTTGAGTTTACAATTAAACGGCAAAGAATAATGTATTGAGACTTTACTTAATTCAATGCACATAATCTAAAGACCTTCAATAATATATTCGTTTGCTTCTCGGACCCGAGTCGGTACTTCTTCAGAAACCAAAAGACGATAAGCGATCCTCACCAGCGTCGCATACCTCACAATAAGGATAACATTTAAACAATATAAAATAATGATTCCGATTCTTGGTTCCGAAATTACACTTTCTGCACAAATTCCAACCAATGACAAAAATATCGCGACAAAAGGAGTCAGAATTCCTGACATTGTAAGAATTTTACCAAGCAATCTTGGGAAACAACATTGAAGAAACAATGAAATGTAAACCCACAGAGAAACGGCAGAAGTGATCCTCGCTAAGTCGGTTTTGTTTTTATCTCCAGAGAAAAATAGGATTGTGACCATAGTTGCATGTAAAATGGAATTGACAAACCACGGTTTAATTGCCACTATTACGTCGTGTACATGGACCATTTTGATTTTAGCACGTTTACTGTAGGTTCACAAAAATATAATCGTAGAAAAGTTTGTAGTTATTCAGAGTTACTATAATATTGCTTTCTGAAAAACTGACTGTTTGAAAAAATATCTCAAATATCAAGTCTTTGCTTGTAGTTGTGTAAATATTATTTTAACTAAAATATACTGAAATTTTTGAAATTCTTACGGGGTAGCTGTTAAGATTTCTACTATTAATGAAATTGGAGAGTATACAAGTAACACAAATACAAATATTGTATTTATATGAAGATATTATTATTTACTATAAGACTGCACAATTAATTTAATATTTTACTGAATAGTTTTATTCTTTTTGTTTTTTATTAGAATATATACTTATATGATTTTAATTTTCGATATTTAGCATGGTGTTCCGTAGTTTTATGTTTTACCAAATCGATTGCTTTGTAATACTGCACTGTGAGCATTATCATATTGCCAAACAATACAAATGAATGTTCGTCAAATCAATAGGGGAAGGGAGACCTCAGTTATTAATTATTTCGCGGCTTTAACGCTGCAGTTTTATTTACTTAGTAGAAAAGCCCAGACTAAATGTTTAATTTTAAATGATGTCCCAGTTTATTAACTGAAAGTTGCTTCAATGTTAAAACTAAATTTCCCTGATACGAATTGGAATTGTAATTAAAAACATTGGTGACGTACATTTGAATAAAATGAAGACACTCGTTGGTTTTAATTAATTAACGGAAATTGACTACCTAAAAGCTAAAAAGAGCGACATGAAACCGAAAGATGGTTAGTAAAAAATAGAACTGCAGAAAACCGGAAGCAAGGAAAAATAAGACAATGGAATTAGGTATTCTTACCGTTAGATGTTTCCACAAATATTGTACCTTAATCAATTTTTCTTGGATTGGCTTATATTTTCATACCAAAAGGAAATGAAAACGTAACTAAAACAACGAACTTTGTATAATTGTTGTTCAGCATTTATAATCTACTTTTCGCAGACTTTGCATTAACCTTATACCTTTAGAAGTTGTCAAAGAGGAAGTCATTCATTAGTTTGGTTTCTACTTTGATGTCTACGAACGCAAAACGCGGAAGTAGTAAAATTTAATAGGCAGTCGTCCAATTTAGATTTCAGCTAAATAATACTTAATAAAAATCAGTAATAAATTTTGAGGTGAATTTTTCTTTTACAGAAATTCGATTTTACAGAAAGTTGAAAATTATCTCCAATGACTGTGAAATAAAATGTTACAATTGCAGTTGCCAACAGCAAAGTACTGAAATTACTGATAGTCGTGGTCATGGAAGAATTCTCTAATTGGTTGAAAATAAATGAAATGACGTGATTTATTTAAATGTGAGCAAAGTGATTTGTTAATTTGTTTACATGATCACGAATGTTTATTCAGTCAATCAGGGCACCCACATTTGAATAAATTACTTTATTTTATTTATTGTCATCCAATGAGAGAATGCTTCCATGGCGACGGCGACCAGCGAAGTTTGTATTTTGTTGTTTGCAACTACAAAGAAAGCTGCATACATGAAAATGGGGTATTCTTATACAACGTGTAAACATTTCTTTCTCCGCCACTTTTGAAATGTGTTTACAAAGTCTGAAAGTCTGTTAATAACATTTTACTTGTGATTCGTCTGGAAAATCGCAATTTTAGAAATTACTGCCAAACTTCCCTAGAGAAATATGTAGCTTAAGATTTAAAATCTTAAATGGAAGAACTTAAACAGAAAAGAATTAAGAAATGCGTTTGCATAGTCTGCTGTGGTAATGTTCATTCTTCTGGGACAAATGATGTGTTACTTACAAAATGTTTAATACAACATTTGCAACCGTCACCACATAACAAACTAGCTCCAGGTCAATTTGGAATCTTTGATTTCTGTAAACAATGTGCAGAAATTGTGGAGGATTTGCTGAATTTGCAAACAAGCTTGGATTTCGTTTTGAAAAGTATGGAAGAGGAGAAAGGTGAAATACATTTACAAAACAGTGTGAATTTTATTACAAAAAGCATAGATGAGAAGAAGATTGAAATAAAAATACAAATTTTGAAGAGCCAGTACACGGAGGGCAATATGGTCAACGAGAGATTTCCACACTTGTGTACTAGAGGTAGTGAAATAATAAATCCCATTGTGTTTTGCAAATATAAAATGATAATCTTTTTAATAATATAAATAATAATAAAAATCTATTTTCAGACTTTTGTCCGAGAGTCATATTGTCCAAGGAAGACTGTGTTCAACATTTACAATTTCCACGCCCTTCGCAACTGACATATGGACACTCTCTTGATGTTAATGAATTTCTGAATCCAAAAAGCGATAAGGAAAGTGATCCTGAGCCACTAATTTGTACAGAAGATGTGGATAATTATTCATATGACAAAATACAATTTACTTTGGGAAGCACTAACGACAAATATAAAGACTCCAAAATCAGATCAGAAGAAATAACGTTGCAACCAAAATGCCCAATACCAATATTTGAAGAAGAAACAGCTGTTAAGTTTGAACCTTGGGACGAACAAAATTTAATTGATTTAGATGCCTCAAATATATGCGATGATAATGTTGAAGGATTTTGCGATGGACAGTCAGCTGATAATATTATTGTGCCAAAAATAGTGAAACCAAAACCGACACTTTCAATTTTAGAAATGAGCTTAATTGCAGTCTTGAGTTCTGAGGATATGCAAATGAAGATTAAAGAAATTCACGATTTCATTATGTAAATACCTAAAAGCAGAGTCATTTTTTTACACATTTTACTCTATTCTCGCGTAAGTAAATAGTAAATCGGAAAATTAAAATACATTGATAAATCTTTGTTTTGGCTTACAGGGAGAATTTTTGCATTTACAAAATGCAGTACCCTAGGAAAAGCTGTCGTCCAAGAACAATACAACGTCTTGTATGCCGTACTAAATTTTTTAAAAGGGCGAAACTCAAAGATTCTCGTCCGTATTGCTACACCATTGCAAATACTAAAGAAACCTTATTACGTATAAAACGTCTTCAGGAAAAACTCCTCAATGATTTCAGTAAGATGTGTTTATATTTGTGCTTACTAATACGGTAACTCAATTTTCCTATAAACTTTTAGAAGTATGGCTCTAAAGCAAGACTTCCTAATATTTGGCTCAACAATTTTTGTTTATTTTACAGAAATGACACCGAATCTCCAAAAAGCATTAATGAGAAAATTATCATGTACTAATCAAGTTACGGGGAGTGATGAAATCAATGGTAAGATGGTTGACGGGTGAATGTGACACCGCTTAATTACTATTAATTGTTCATCCTTATATTGTTTTCACATTTTAAGTGTTACTTTTAATGCATTTAGAGGAACCTAATAATGCTTTTGGGGAAACGTTTACTTGTGTGGAAACTGATGCGAATACAGTCAAGATTGAACATTGCGTATATCCACTGAAAAACAACGATGATGACAATGATGAGGGAAATATTTCTCTGTTCACTGAACAATTACAGAGTTCAGTGGAAGAAAATGTTGGACAAGAGTCGAACCTCAGTATTGAGGAAATGTGCATTTTGGCAGTAGTCAACTCGGACAGCTACTTAGTATTAGTTAGTGACGTCGAATCTTTTATCAGGTTAGTTAGCAATGAGGATATCTAAATTATACATATTTTAAAAAGATTTAGAATAGAATTATAGAATAGAATTATTTAAGATTGTGTTTATTTTACACATTTATAGGGAAATTATCTATATTTTAAAATATTTGTGTGGAAAACAGGATAAATTTTATTTTTGACCCAACGGAAATGTTATTTATGGATGAAATCATCGAAAGTGAATTGCGAAAGCCGCCATTCATCGGATTTGAAAGAAGTCAGGAAGTTATTATCACCAATGACCCAAAGGAGAATCAACAGGATTTTTCAGAAACTAGTTTTGTCTACTCTATTTCCAAAACTGAGTTGTTCTTCAATTTACAAAGAGAAATTGAGAGGAAGCTCCTTTCGTGTAAAAATAATTTGAAATCCAAAGGTAAAGTTTTAAGAAGTATTTATGGCACTATTAAGTAATATTTCTTTTTTCGTAACACAATTAAAGTAAATTTTTACCCTTTAAAAAATATATGCTACCCTTCCGTTATGGTTACAGAGCAAAATTTAAATTTGATCTGACTCATTATTATTAATATAAAAAAATAAGTGCCCTTCCATCACCTTATCAGGTCTACCCTGCTTTATGCTGAACTAAACATGAGACGCTTGGTGGCTCTGTTATACTGATCTTATCAGCTTATCACGCAGTATTATACGATTGTAATTTTTGAAAATGTTTGCAGACCGTGCAAATGAGTTTGTTGAAAAACTTTTCGCCAACAAGAATTTTACATCTAACGGTTTGCTAAACATGATTAGAAGAAACTGTCCCTCAACTCCGCGTAAAAAGAAATACTCAATAAAAGCGGAGAAGTTGCGCATTTGAGTGATTCGTTCAGGGAAATCAAGAGAATGTTGCCAAATGGGAACAACAGTGACATATGGAGCAAAGTTAAAATTCTTTGGGAAGCAAAGAATTACATCAGAGACCTTAGTGACCATGAAGAAAAACTTATTCAGCAAAAGGATAAAGCTAAAAGAAGAAATTCTTCACTGATGAAAACATATGAAAGTCTGTCAGGTTTGATGATAGGAATATTGTTCAAAAATTATTCCTGACTAGTCTAAAATTATGAAACTTAGAACTTTAGAACTGCCTATAGTATATTAACAGGAAGGGGTATATCATAATGGACATGAAAAACATTTTTGTTTTGTTAAATGTATTGTTAAGGCTATGTAACTGAAAAATTGCTGTTCCAAACATAAAAATGGGCTCGTTTCGACGAGTACATGTTCCAAATAAAGGAAATTTTCTCCCTTATTATTGCAAAAAAATAATTATATAAAAATATGCTTAGCATAACTGATATTGGTCAAATTTTTTTAACCTCATTAAAAATTTTCTGAATATTCTTCACTGCGCAAGCGACAGTAGTAATAACTGCAGTATGCAAATATTCACCGATTTAGTTCATATCTTTAATATCAGCAATGTAATAATTTGTCCATATCAATTCCACGAAACTAAACATTTTTATCACAAATAGTTATTACATTTTTTTCATGGCTAAACTCAATTCTCAAGTTTGCATGTTTTGTCATATTCGCAAATATCGCAAACTGAGATTTTAGGAACTTCATAACTAGAACTAGTTTGAATTGTAGTGTCGTAATAATCATAGAGAAGAATGTGAACTGCCACAGTATGAAAAAGAAAAGCAAGGAGATCGACACATTTTGGTTCGGAAGTCATTCGAATCGAAATAAATTATCAAATTGGTGTCCGAATCCTCAGTCTCATAACACATGGCAGCAACACTCGTCAATTTTCCCAATTCTTCCTTCTCAAATGCGTATCCGGTTGGCAGTCCAAATTCCATTAAGGCTATATTCGATTTTCCCTGTAGTTTGTACTTGCCACAAACTTTGAATTCTAGTTTCTTTGGTTTTCCATTATCTTTTACCTAAAAGATATCCAACAACTCAAAAATCATCCAATTATTACAAAGTAACGTTTTCAAAGCAAACATAGGCAGCTTTAAGGACGGAAAACTCCGGCAATTCTCCAAACCTGAGAAAATTTTTGAGACCTCAAAATTACAGGCACTCGTGAAATTCAAAATAAGATGTTCACAAGCTTGAAAAATTAACGACAATTTGTTAAAATTGAAAAAAAATTCGGTTCTCAAATCTAGCAAAACTGCTTAATTTCCAACTAAACCGTGTAGGTTGTCAAATAGGAAATCTCTAATGAATTTGAAGTAATAACCCTTAGTGAACTTGCATTTCTACGAACATGAATTCGGAAGCGGTAATGTTTACAATTTACTATGTATTCATTGGAAATCTCTTAATAGCAGCTTTCGATTGATATAGGACAAGACTAAGGTTGTCTTGTCAGGAAATGCCTAGGTCAAAATTTCAGTTTAACCTATTTTTAAAATTTTGAATTTCGAAAAGGCGCAAAAAGGCGCAGCTAAGTTTTACTTAAATTTGTAGTCCTCACTAAGGGCATTGAGAGGGTAAAATTCACTTTGCTGTATCGCGTTGAACGCATTGAAATAAATAGGGTTGAAATTCAACTTTTTAAAGTGAACGTAATCGCAAAAAAATTAAGTCCGTAATGCAAACTCCATACGATAGAAATAATATTTTACTGGGGATATACATAGGTACATTTCTCACTCACGACTAATGTTTACAAATAAAATAAAATAGTATAGTTTAATAAATTTAAAAACCTTATGCAATTATTGTGATTTTAAATTGCTCAAATGCGATGTTTAGTCATAACAAAGTTTTGGAAAACTTTCGACTGAAAAACTGACAATTTGGTGCTAAATGCTAATTTATTTCGACATTTTAAATAAAAGCTTATGTTCTCCTTAAATATTACATGTACTCTACTGAAAATTGTATTGCGAATGAAGGAATGACTGTTTTATAGTTTGTCGTACAGTTCAATTTATTTTGCAAAAATATTATTTAAAGTAAAATAAACATTACTGTGAAGTCAATAACTGCTGAAAGCAAAAGTGAGTGTGGATTCCGAATAATACGTGGCAACCTTTTTTGATGTTTCTGCTCTATTAAGAAGATAGCTTGATTTGTTAAATTATCTGAGCTAAATACAAATGGTTTACATTAAAGTGTATCTCAAAAATGATTGGTCTCCTTTAAGAAAAATAATCACATTATTTCATATAATTTGCTACCTGCATAGTTTACGAAGTCGTTCCAAAATATTGTATTTCATTGACTTGCAAATACGTGACCACCTATAGTGTCGCAGAGCGTACATACACAACGATGACTTTTCGACAATATTTGACCATACTTTGATCATATTACATTTTAGATACTCACAAAGTGCAACTAGAAATGCAATTAATAATGCAGCACCGGCTAAACAAAATACACTAGAAATATTTGTGTTTTGAAAAGATATAGGTTTTGGTGATTCTTTTGTTAGGCACTTTGTGCATTCAGAGTAGTTGTACTTTTTAAATGCATTTGACCAAGCGTGAAAAAGACCCGAGTGAAGCAGAACACTTGATTTCTTGCGGACAAAGGAATTCATTAGTGGAGCTTCTTTACTGTCAAAGGCTGATGCATAAAATTCAGGAAATAAATGATCTTTGCCAACATAGAGATTTCGTCCGGGAATAATGTTTCCACTTTCTGATCGCCAGTGGGATTCATTGAGGAAACGATGCAAGTTAGAATTCCTGTCAATGAAAATGGAGTTTTTGCACTGGGAAATCCACTTTTGAGGGGAAAGAGTCGGGAACCCTGGAGGATAGCGAAGTGACTTTCTAAGAACACTGTCATTGATTGGTGAGTTGTGTTTATTGTAGCCATCCAGCGTTGACATACGGAAAGCATAGGAATTACAATAATAATGTGAATTGCACAATTGAAAAGTATCCTCAATAAATTTCCTTAATCCAGGATCAAAATCTTCCATTTTCGTTACCCAGCCATCTTTGGGAAAATGTTCTAAAATGGTTTTGTTGTACCGGTACACTTTCAATACCGCATCTCGAATTGCATTATGAGAGACATAAGATGGATTGAAGTCGTCATTACCCTTAACAGGGATGAATGATTTTACGTGTGGCAAATGCATTAAATCTTGAATAGATTCGATTTTCTTGTTGGGAGGTGGTTCGGTGAGGTCTGAAGTGACAAAGCTTCTGTACATTTCTGTTACGAGAATGAGTGCCAGAAGTGCAGGACCAATCACGATTCTTATCCAAAAGAGTTTTGACAGTTTTTCGGGTAATGCCATGGAATGTTGCAGAAGATAACTATAGCAGAGTAAAAGAAACGGAAAGCTTTCATCTTTTCTAAGGTGTATTGCAGTGTGTAGAAATATAACGAAAGACGTCATTGATGCGGCTATTGCCAACCAAGTGTCCCACTCAAATGGCCGAATGTATCCGACAAAGGAAAGTCTTGCGTCCTCTAACACAACGCAAGAAATGAAATTGAACGAATCTTCTCCGGTTACCATAATTGTACTGTACGGATTGTTTTTTATGTAATACGCTGCTTTTATGTAATAAAAAGACTCGCCAGGATGAAATGATATCAGCGGTGTAAGTCTATTCCAAATTTCTAGTTTGCCGCCAGTTGGCGGTGTTGTCTTCCCTATCTTTATTGATGCGTTTGGAAATTGTTGAACCAGAATAGAAGTGATTGCAAGTGCAATATCTTTGTGACCATTCTGAAAAAAGGTTGAAAAATATTCATTTCTAAGAGGAGGTCCGAAATAATTGTACGCTGCTTCTGCTGAGTATTTCTTGGTCCGAATAGATATATATTGAGGAACACTGCTCTTCTGAATGAAATCTTGATCAGTTTTTCTTTTCAGCATCTCACTGGATAGAGATTCATCGCCATTCAGCGAAAACTGTATTAAGGGATGCTCCTGAATCCGGATTGTCTCCAATTCAAATATCCATTGAGGACGAAGAAAGTACAATGTTGATTCAAATGTGAACAGGTACCATCTTTTGCTTAGAAGCAGAAAAATTATGTCCCATTGTGATTGTGATCGCTTTGCGTCCACTTGACTGAAATAGACAGAATCCGATTTTCCCAGATTCACAGTTTCCATGTCCCCCAAAATGTACACAGAGGAATATTCTGCACTCCTGTAATTGTACCTCTCAGGGAGACTTCGGTAATTAAAGGCCTCACTCATGTAGTTGGTCATCATAATTTCTCCCAAGTCCTTAGTGTTCAAATTCACGAAAATATTTGCTACACAATTAAATCGCGAAAGGAAAACCGGGGCTGAAGTGTTCAGTTCCAGAGAATGAAATGGTATGTGTCCACCACCAGAAGAAAATTCTGTAATTGCGTAAGGGTTGTCTACTTTCCGTAGTTCTTCAATTACTGCTTCTTCGAACAGAGAATTCGGCTTATTTGGATATTTGTGGTGAAATACAATTTGTGTATAACAGTCCTTTTCCAAATCCAGTAGATATTTCAATTTCAATCCAAAAGTCAATTTAGCAATTACAAAAATAAATACAACGAAAATAATTTGGGTTTTCATGATGATGCTGGCCCTGACAATAATGACGCTTTAAAACAAATATTTTTATTTATTCTGCAGTGGTATATGCTCAATCAAGTAATGTAATATTCAAAATATAGCAAAATAGCCCCCAAAACATCAGTATACAAATTTGGAAATTTACAAACTTGATTTCTATTAAATGAAATAAAGTCTCACTTCTACTGATAATTTTTTGATATTCAAAGACTTTATGAAGAAAACAAAACAGGAATAAAATTTTAAATATATTTTGGTGTAAGAAATATGTTAAAGATAAGTTGTACTCCTTTGACGTGTCGTAAGCGACTGTATTTGTTAGGAAATTATGGACCCAACATTGTTTATCGATTTCGTGATACCATGACCGAAATGGCTATATAGGACAGCTTTTGTGTGCACAGGATTTCGGATGAAACCTTGTTGAGTTATCCTTTCAGAAAAGTTTCACTCGTGGAAAATAAGAGTTTCGTAACTGTTCTTCATTGGCTTAGATTTCAGATGTATTTTTTAATACTTTTAAGGGGTATTTCGGAAATGTTAGCAACCACTTCAATAAGATAAAATTTACAGAAAAATCATAGCATTAAAATTTCCAAATGAAACGTAAATTACATTTTTCGAATTTTATTTGAATCCTTATGGCCTCGGAAAATATTTGGAGAATTTTCGTAGCAATCATCAAATCCAGATTCCGACTCGCATTTGAGTCACTTCGAGTTTAAACCTTGAGTGTTAATGATTAGCACTAACTTTAAATTGACTTGAAATAATTATTAACTTACACTTCATTTCCCTGTGATCACTTAACTGCTGTAGAATGGCGTGATAAACAGAAGGGATTTCAAGCCAAAGTATAGATTTACATTCAGGTTCTATAAAGATATTTCTTGTTTGCCCAGAATTGTAACGAAGGCAGAAATATTGATTTGTTTGAGTTACATGAATATTTGATAGTATAAAGTATGTTTATCTTAAGAATCTAACAACTTAGTATTCGGGTCTTTAAAATGATAGCAAAGTATTGTTAAGTGAAAAGTACACTTTTTGTGGTTTTGCTCTGTCGGTCTGTCTGCGTGCGAATTCAGAGTGTGATCTCTCAAATATTCGTGGACGCTTTCCGATAATGAATGTCTGAATGCAATGCAACCTGCTCTGATGATTATTTGACCTACAGATATTTTTATTAATCAAAGGATTTATTTAGCATTCTTGGCTCATTTTACTAAAACTGCATTTTTATACAGGAGAAACTTAACAAGTAACTTTAAACAAAAAGTGGTTTCCAAAATCCGATGGAAATCTGCTAAATAATAGCCAATATTCAAGAGTAGTGTATTCCTTAGCGTTTCGTAATGTACTTTCCCATTTATTAAATTGAAGACAAGCTTATTCCATTTGAAAAGCGATTTTTCATAAGCAAACAACAAAATGAAGTGAAGTTTCCCCCAATGAGAATTAAAGTAGTAAATTCAACCAATACATTTATCTGATAAATATTTATCCAGTCTCAAGTACCATTACTCCGAACTGATAATATACCTTGCCTCAAGTTTTAAAACAATTTGTTAATGTTTTAATTGTATTTTCTAAATCTTTGTTTTCATAATGACAAGAAAATATTTCATGGGGCACTATGAATGATGCAGTAGAAGTTCTACCTATGTAGGAATTGGCGAGATAAAAGCGAAACAGGTGCAAGTTAGCAGAAAACAGGAATACGGAACCAGATGACAAATAAAAGTTTAAAAGCAGTGACAAATATAAAATCATTTAGAATTGATTTAAAATAGAAAGAACTAAATGGATCGATGGGTGTGACGCAATTAAAAGAGAAGAAAATATTAAGATAGAGGAATTCCAGTCAGGGGCCACTACAGAATATTTGGGAATTACAAATTAAATTAAAATACAAATTAAATTAAATTACAAATTACTATGAAAAATTACAGAATAATCTCAATTCTCGCCTTCAGCGGCGGCGTCACTTAGTCGTTTCATCCGAAAACGCTGTTCAGGCATAGCTTAAGCTGTTTCAAAAAAATAGACAAAGTAATAATAATCAAAAAAATATATATCCAGTTTTCTCATAATCTCTCTTTAATTAGTGGGACTTAATAAAACACGGATTAAGAAACTCTTAATTCTGAAAAAGACTAAGACTTAATAATAATACTTGCTCCTCAAAAGCATCCAAAGCTTGCAAATAAGGAAGTGTGAATGACTTTACATTATTATGCTTACAAAAAAATGTTTTACTCATCAATTCTACAAACATCAAAAGATTAAGAAATTAAACAAGTAGTTTTGTTATATGTCTGAAATGCTGACATCAATTTTACTGGGAATGTGGCACTGAATGGTGATTAATACTAATGATTCAGATATTATAGTTGACATTCAAGCTTAAATCTGATGCAGAAACTTGTATGTGATTTTCCTACTTAAGTTAAGATGTGTTGAAATAATTCTGAGGAATTCCAATGTGTCAGCACAAATAGTACACTTGAAGACGTACTTTGAGTTTCTGTGTTATTATTAGATGTTTGAACAGAGTTCAATGTTCACTCAACGATAAATAAAAATTGTGTGTTTAGTTTGGTAATATTTAGAATTTTTATGTTGAGGTTGTTCTAGAATTGTTTTATTATGACGGATATACAATTTAACCACAAATAATTCAAAAGTGGAAGCACTTATTAAGTTATGTCAAGTACTAAAGAAGAAATTGGAATCGGAACCAATTTTATCACTTTTATCTAAGAGAAAATCGATGAAGACCTGTCAAAAATTCCTAAATGAAAACGTCAAAAATCCGTTCTCCAATTCGCCAAGCAGCCAAACTTAATAGTTAACAAAGCCATTGAAAGAGTTGTGCACCAAAATGGGCTAAATTCACAAAAAACATTATTTTGCAGTGAAATACCAAAGTTCTGAAGACACAATTTCCAGAGTTATGGTATATTTGAAATATTATGCTTTGTGTTTTATTTTTAAATTGTACATGAATATATTTAAAAGTAAATTTATTCGCAGCGCCTTAATGTTTTCTACAATTTTTGGTATGGTAACCTCCATCTATATTTTAATTTTTCTTTTTTGCTTACACTCTTAATTATGAAAAAAATAACCAAAATAAAGTGTTTGATTTATTTTTTATTAATCTTGAAGCAAAATTTTTGAAAACGAAAGTAAATTTGAATTTATTTTTTTTATGTTATTGGTGTGAGGCAAATTATTGACAAACGTTTAAAAGGTAACGAATTACAATTGGTAGTCGCGGTAGCACATCATGTATTCTTCGGGTATTTATTGGAAAAAATTTGGGCTCTCCGCAAACATTTAAGCAGAATCCCGTGCAATCAAAAACTTTCGCTTGGGTTATCATCTTTTTTCCTGAACAAAAAAGTATTAAATTGTGAACTTTAAATTCTCTACATTTAGTGTGTTAATATATAGCTCATCATTATTAGGAATAACACATGTTATAGTTAAATAAACACAAATCACTTACTTTTTTTCTGCAATTTCGTCTCCCAAAGCTGCAATCATGGCGGCTATGTGGAAAATAAATTACCTTTATTCATAAGAGAAACTAAAAATGGATGTAAAAGTTTAAAAAATAAATTTCTGCTATTAAAGCGTTATGCATTGGGTATTAACTTGTATGATAAATAAACAGCTCACACTACTTGTTTTTTAATATGTAATGTTGCAGAAATGCGAAATTAAAATTTATATTTTTCTTGAACAATTTGAAACGTCAAAAACGAATAACGAAACGAAAATTTTATTTATTGTACACATGGAATATTAAAAGTTGAAAACCTTAATATTTTTTTCGTATAAAGTACAGAAAATCTCAATTCTCACGAGTCTCAAGGTTGAAGACGACCCTTTTTATCCGAATATGTGCTGCAGGCATTGTTGAAACTGTTTCAAAAACCACAGACAAAGTAATGAAAATCAAAATGTACGTCATAATATTTCTCGGCATCCTAACTTTAATTAATGCGACTTAATAAAACGTGGATCAAGAAAGTCTATATTGCGAGCAAGACTAAATTACGTATTTCGCACTAGCAATTGCAAATAAGTAACTGCCCCACAAAAGTATCCAAAGCTTGCAATTAAAGAGTATGATTCAAAAGTAAGTCATTTATTTTAAGTTTCTGTCAATAACTCTATTATTATGCTTAATAAATGTTTAACTCATCATTTTTACAAACTCGGTGATTCAGGAATTAGGCCAGCAATTTTGCTACATGTGTGGAATGCTGACACTAACTTTAATGCGAATGTTGAACTACTAGATGACTAATGCTTCAGACATCCTTCCTGCTTTAGTAATAGTAACCAAGTATAAGTAATATATAATATAAGTATATGTAAGACATTTTCTATAATATGTTGCATTCATGACATCAACAGTGACAATCATACTACAAATAATAGAATTACACTGTAAAAAATTATATTTCATTCTGTAAGTCCACAGCCTTGGCCACGCCACAAGTCACGCACCTAGGAGAAATAGCTTGAAGTGTACGACAATATAAAAGTGCAAACTTAAAATTTCTTATTGTGATACAAAACCGGATGTCTATCAAACAAACATCAACTTGTCCACCTTAAAACTATAATATTAAATGTCATTTGTAATTTTGACGCATTTAAATTTTAATTATATATTTTAATTAAGTTTTCACTTTTTGAAGTTAAAATTAAACGGCAAAGAATGTATTAAGATTTTACTTAATTCAATGCACACAATCTACAGACCTTCAATATTATATTGGGATGCTTCTCTGATCCGAGTCGGTATTTCTTCAGAAACCAAACGACGATAAGCGACCCTCACCAGCTGCCCATACCTTACAGTAAGGATAATATTTAAAAAATATAAAATGATGATTCCGATTCTTGGTTGAGAAATCACACTTTCTGCAAAAATTCCGACCAACGACAAAAATATCGCGACAAAAGGAGTCAGAATTCCTGCCATTGTAAGAATTTTACTGATAAATCTTGGGAAACAACATTGAAGAAGCAATGAAATGTACACCCACATAGAAAAGGCAGAAGTGATCCTTGCTAAGTCGGTTTTGTTTTTATCTCCAGAGAAAAATAGGATTGTGACCACAGTTGCATGTGTAATAGAATTGACAAACCACGGTCGAATTGCCACAATTATGTCATGCACATGGACCATTTTGATTTTCACACGTTTTCTCTAGGCACACAGAAATATAATCGCAGACAAGTTTGCTGTTTTTCAAAGGGCGTGCTATAATATTGCTTTCTGGTAAGCTTTATGGGACTCAGTTGGAAAAGGAAATCCCAAATCTTTGATTGCAGTTGTGTAAATATTATTTCAGCAAAAATATACTGAAACTTTTGAAATTCTTGCGTCGTAATGATTAAGATTTTTGCTATTAATGAATATTAGGGAATATACCAGTAGTACAGCTACAAATAATATATTTATATGAAGATATTATTATTAATTATAACTGCACAATGTAATATTTCACTGAACAGTTTTATTAAATATCGGCACGATATTTACTGGGAATGCTCTGTCACTCTGTCCGTCTGTCTGTCTGACGTCTGTCTGTCTGACGTCTGTCTGTGGGGTACACACTGTTGTGGATTGTCGATCGTATAACTTTAGAACACATTCACATAAATTGTTCATTATTTTTTATAAACATCAGTCATTAACATATCTTGCTTCCTATTGAAAATCAGCACCCTCGGACTTTTATGCAAAGTCACATAGCAATGCATATATGACACAAGTCACGGAAACACAACGTCTCACAGAGCGCCACCTTACCTTGCTCTGCTAACTACTAGAGCATGATCTATCTGTCTGTGTGTTCGTGGGAAGCTACTTTATTAATATACCTGATCTGTCTGGTTGTATATGTGTTCGCGGGAAGCTACTTATGATGATCTGATAATCAAACCATGATGATCTGATAATCAAACCATGATGATCTGATAATCAAACCATGATGATCTGATAATCAAACCATGATGATCTGATAATCAAACCATGATGATCTGATAATCAAACCATGATGATCTGATAATCAAACCATGATGATCTGATAATCAAACCATGATGATATGATAATCAAACCATGATGATATGATAGTCAAACCATGATGATATGATAAACCCACATGCCGATATTTGTTTACGCCCGTTTTGCAACGGTTTATTCTTCTTGTTTTTCATTAAAATCTATACTTATATTATTTTCATTTTCGATATTCAGTTTGGCGTTCCGTTAAGTTTTTTGTTTCACCAAATTGATTGCTTTGTAATACTGCACTGTGAGCATTATTATATTGCAAAACAATACAAATGAGTGTTCGTTAAATCAATAGAGAAAAGGAGGCCTTAGTTATTAATTATTTCGCGGGTTTAACGCTGCAGTTTTATTTACTTAGTAGAAAAGCCCAGACTAAAAGTTTAATTTTAAATGTTGTCCCAGTTTATTAGTTGGCAGATGCTTCAATGTTTATTGTAAATTTCCCCTAAGACGAATTGGAATTGTAAATGAAAAACATTGGTCACTTACATTTGAATAAAATGAAGAAAATAGTAGAATTTCATTGCAAATTAAGTTAACCAATAATCGTTAACGCAATTGTAAGCTATTACCATTAAAAATGGTATTAGCTTACAATAAAAATAATTAATTAGCTATCACACTTACCGTAAGGTGTTTTCAGAAATATTGTACCTTAATCAATTTCTCCTGAATTGGCTTATATTTTCAAACCAAATATGTGTAGGTTGCTAACTGTGTAGGAACTGAGGAGACTGCTGACCGATGCGGATTGATGAGAAGAAGGAGAGTGAGCGTAGCACCAAATTAGGTGTGCTGTGCGCGGAGAGATAAGTTTGCCGGGTCGGGGTTCGCGGTAGAGTAGAATGGAGTGGCAGGAGGAGGAGGAGGAGGAGTTATAGCGGTGTGGAGAGAGAGAGAAAACCGACCTCAAACGTTTCTCTACTCCACCATGTACTATACTTTTCATCTTTAGAGTTACATTTTACTATAGGAACCAGTCCTCGATTAAGGGTCAATAAAATAACCACAGAACCGACACCCGTCAAAAACTGATCCGATTTTACTATCTTTTCATATACTTACCATGGTCTTCGTCTTCATTTTCGGGTTATTTTACCAGTTCCAGTTCAATGAGAGATTGCAATAATTATAAGTACTCGTTCCCATTCCAAGTATGTGCATAGTGTGTTGTGAACAAAATGCATTACAAAATTCGCGCTACGGTAGGAATGTTCTTCATCTCCAATGCAAAAGTACAGTACAGTCTTTTACTTTGTTCAACAAAATTTTCATCTGCGGGGCTTTTTGAAAATCTTTGAACTTGTGCAGAAACCCATATTTATTATTTTTTTTATACTGAAACCCAGTAAAATTATATTTGTATTTCGAAAATAAAATATACTGGAAACTAGAACGATTAGACGAAGGAGAATCTGCAAAGCAAAGCAATGAAATGTGAAAGCTAAAGCTACTACTGTAAAACAAAGATTTTCAAAAAGCCCCGCAGATGAAAATTTTCTTGAACAAAGTAAAAGACTGTACTGTACTGTACGAATTTTGTAATGCATTTTGTTCACAACACACTATGCACATACTTGGAATGGGAACGAGTACTTATAATTATTGCAATCTCTCATTGAACTGGAACTGGTAAAATAACCCGAAAATGAAGACGAAGACCATGGTAAGTATATGAAAAGATAGTAAAATCGGATCAGTTTTTGACGGGTGTCGGTTCTGCGGTTATTTTATTGACCCTTAATCGAGGACTGGTTCCTATAGTAAAATGTAACTCTAAAGATGAAAAGTATAGTATACATAGTAACCATGGTTTAAACCACTCTTCTCTCACTCTCACTCTCTCTCTGATGATAATGCGTAATGCGGCGTAACCATGAGAATGACACATGACTATCGGGTCATTTTCTCTATGTTGTTATTTTACAAATGGAAAAATCAATAAATGATGTCATTTTAGGTCAATGTAGCCAATCATATCAAGAATAAAAGTGGACAAACCGTGCCATAAGGATATGATTACAATAAATTACAAAGCCACATATGCCACATACATGAGAATGGGGCATTCTTAAACAGCAGGCAGATGTGTAGACATTTTGTCTCCGCCAATATTGAAATGTGTTTACAAAGTCTGTCAATAACACTTTACATTACGTGTGTTTGGAAATCATAATTTTGGAAATTACTGTTAAACTTCCCTAGAAAATATTACAGCTTTAAATTTAGTATCTTAAATGGAAGAACTTAAACATAAACGAATTAAGAGAAGCGTTTGCATAATCTGCTGTGGCAATGTTCATTCTTCAGGAACAAATGATGTGTTACTTACAAAATGTTTAATACAACATTTGCACCCGTCACCACCAAAAACTCTTGCTCGAGGTCATTTTGGAATCTTTGATTTCTGTAAACAATGTGCAAAAATTGTGGAGGATTTGCTGAATTTGCAGACCAGCTTGGATTTCGTTTTAAAATGTATGGAAGAGGAGAAGGGTACAATACATTTACAAAACAGTGTGGATTTTATTACAAAAAGCATAAATGAGAAGAAGATTGATATAAAAATACAAATTTTGAAAAACCTGTACACGGAGTGCAATACGGTCAACGAGCGATTTCGGTATTTGTGTACTAGAGGTATGCAAATAATAAATCCCATCTTTTTTGAAACACAAAAGGATAAACCTTTAATAATATTAATAATATTAAACCTATTTTCAGACTTTTGTCCGAGAGTCAACTTGTCCAAAGAAGATTGTGTTCATCATTTACAATTTCCACGCCCTTCAGAACTGACATATGGACATTCACTTGATGTTAACGAATTTCTGAATCCTAAAAGCAAAAAAGAAAGTGATCCTGAGCCACTAATTTGTACAGAAGATGTAAATAATTCCTATAACAAAGTGCAATTTACTGTGGAAAGCACTAGCGACAAATACAAAGACTCCAAAATCAGATCGGAAGAAATAACGTTGCAAACGAAATATCCAATACCAGTATTTGAAGTAGAAACGGCTGTTAAGTTTGAACCTTGGGAAGAACAGAATCTAGTTGATTTAGATTTAGATAACTCAAATACCTGTGATGATTATGTTGAAGAGACTTGCGAGGAGCAATCAGCTGATGATATTATTGAGTCAAGAAATGCGAAGCCCGAACTCTCATTTTCAATTTTAGAAATGAGCTTGATTACAATCGTGAGTTCTGAGGATATGCAATGGAAGATTAACGAAATTCACGATTTTATTATGTAAGTGCCTATGCAAAGGTTTTTTCATTATTATGGTGTAAATGGATAGTAGATGTGGAAAATAAAATTTATTGACAAATCTTTATTTTGAATTCTAGGGAGAACTTTTGCGTTCACAAAACGGGTTACGCAAGGAAAAACTGTAATCAGAGGTCAATACAACGTCTTGTATCCCGATCGCAATTTTTTAAAAGAGCGAAACTCAGAGATACTCGTCCGTATTCCTACACAATAGCAAATACTAAAGAAACCTTATTGCGGATACAACTTCTTCAGAAAAAGTTCCCCAATGATTTCAGTAAGACGAATTTCTGAGTACTAATACAATAATATCCCTTTCTACCTATTAACCTTTTAAAAAGAGACCCTAAAAAGGCTTACTAATATTTGGGTGCGTTGGGAATCACCAACTTTTATTTATTTTACAGAAATGACACCGTCGATCCGAAAAGCAGTAATGAGAAAATTACCATGCGTTAATCAGTATTATTCTGATAGTGATGAAATCCATGGTAAGATGGTTGAATGTGACACCGCGAATTGCCATTAATTACTTTTGTCTGTCAATTATTATTACATTTCACATTAATCAGATTAATTTTCATTTGGTTTTTATTTTAATAGTAGTTCCGTTCGGAAGTCCTTCAATAATTTGACAGTTAGCCAGTTTTTATTTACCAAATAAAACCGTACATGTCAAATGTCTAATGTCAATTTAACTTTGTTGTTACTTTTTCGTTTCTTGGGTTAAGCTATCCCAATATTCTTTAAATAAGTTTCTATTTTGTGATAGGTACGCTAAGAAACAAATTCCAGCGTTAAAAATTGAAAATGCTTTTTTTCTGTTCCCAGCATTCTACAAAGGTTGTCCTACAAATAAATAATTCTTTTATTGTTAATAGCAATATGCTGAAGTATTGCTTTGTGCCACTAGGACCCTATTTTCCCAAAAAATTACAATTTTTTTTAGTTTTTTCTATTATTAAGTATAAATTGTTTACTTCTATATTGTTTTCACAGTTTACTGATAAATGTTACTTTTAATTCATTTAGAGGAACCTGATAGCGTTTACGGGGAAACGTTTACTTGTGTGGAAACTGATACAAACACAATTAAGATTGAACATAGCGTATATCCACTTGAAAATAGCGACGATGAGGGGAATTCTTCTTTGTTCACCGAACAGTTACAGAGTTCGGTAAAAGAGAATGCTGAACAAGAGTTGAACATCAATATTGAGGAAATGTGCATTTTGGCAGTTGTCAACTCCTTAAACTACTTGGTCTTAATTAGTGACGTCGAAACGTTTATCAGGTTAGTTAGCAATAAGGATGGTTAAGATATAAGTGTTTTAAAAAAATATTTCACATTTAGAATAGTATTGGAGAACCTTATATTGTAAGAGTGGGTTGATTTTGCACATTTATTGTTAAATTATCCATAAGTATTTGTTTTGAATAAAGGGAGAATTTTATTTTTGACCCAACGGAAATGCTGTTTTTGGACGAAATCATCGAAAGTGAATTGCAAAAACCGCCATTCATCGGATTTGAAAGAAGTCAGGAAGTTATTATCATCGATGACCCAAACAAGAATCAGCAAAATTTCTCAGAAACTAGTTTTGTCTACACTGTTTCCAAAACTGAGTTGTTCTTCAAGTTGCAAAAGGAAATTGAGAGGAAGCTACTTTCTGGTCGAAATAATTTGAAATCCAAAGGTAAAGTTTTGAGAAGTTTTTGGAGTTAAAATGTTTTTGAATTGAATAACGATTTACAACAATTTTTCAGTGAATTCTTTTTCTTTAAAAATCTTTAAAGGGGGCAATTAAACGACACCTTTTTAACAAAAAATCCTTTTCTAATTGATAAATATTTATATTTTATTTTTTCTAATGGGAAATATCATTTGAATACCATACCAAAATTTCACCATCAATATTTTTGGAATCAAATACTACTTTTAACAATATTCCATTTTTGTACCACTTTAAAATGTATTTTTACCTTGATTTTTAACTTATCATTTCTTACCTTCTTCCCCGGGCTTGTCAATATAACTCCCAGTATTGTACGATTGTAATAGAACCACGCACTAAGTGAGTTCGATTTGTGCTTCCACGAAGTTGGCCAGGTTTTTTATATGTTGTTGCAATGCCCATAGGGAGCAAAAGTTACCATTGTCGCGACTTTGGGCAGTTGACCCTTCCCCAGATATGGGGGGTCAAAGTTGACACATTGGTTTCCTTATAACACTAATCAAGTGGCATATCAATCGAAAGGGCTCAGCTTTCCGGTTTTAAAAATACTAATTTCATGACCTTGAATACCACGGGTCAAAAAATGATAACCAAAAGTCTGGTAAAGGTCACGGTTTGGTGATATCACGGTAAAATGATAATGTATGTTCTGTTTGCTTTACAAGCATTTCCTGGTTGCTTATAAATGGTACACTATATGGTACAACTTACTTCCTTTCATGCGTAGTTCACCAGTGACATGACCTTGAATTGTAGGTCAACGTCACCACAATTGGTTTTCGCATAACGTATATCATGTGACATATCAATCAAAAGCGCTCGGCTTCCAAAGTTAAAAAATATTAGTTTCATGACGATGAATATTGCTGCGAAAATTCTATTGACCAAAAACCTGGCAAACGTCACGTTGTGGTAATGTACAATGACTCTACTTGTTCAATTAGCTTTACAAACAATTCCTATTTGCTTATAAAAATATTACAGTATAACATCATTTATTTCCCTATATATGTATAGTGTACCAGTGCCATGACCTCGGATTTTAGGTCAACGTCACCATATCAGTTTCCGTAAAGCATATATCATGTGGCATATCAATCAAAAGCGCTGGGTTTCCTAGTTTGAAAAATAATTTTCTGATGACTCTGAATACAACTAGTCAAAATTGATTGGCCAAAACGAGGGTGAAGGTCACGTTTCGTACTGATCACGGCTCATACATGTTTAGTTACTCCATATGATTCTTCATCTATAAAAAAAAAAAAAGGAAAAGGAGGGGTTTTACTTGCGTTTCCAGCGAGCACACTGCTCATCACACAAGTGATTCTTCATCTATATAATGTACACCTGACATGACATTAGACTTTAGGTCAATGTCACCATATTGGTCACTTAATGACATTAATCATGTGACATATCAATCAAAAGGGAAAATATGTCTGGCTTCAAAAATGCTACGTTAATGCCCCTGAATACAACTGGTCAAAAGTTTTTCTCATCTACATTGCAAAAAAGTCACGTTTTGTAATGTAAACCAAAAATACATGTTCATGTAGTTTTCTAACCATTTTCCAAATGCCGTTAGGAGCAATTCAATATGGATTCTTGTGATTCTCCATCTAAACATTGTTATACAGACATGACTTTGCAGTTTAAGTCAATGTCATCACAAAGGTCACCTAGTGACATTCACAATGTGACATGTGAATCGAAAGGGCTTAGTTCTCTGGCTTCAGAAACAATATGCTGATGACCGTGAATACATTTGGTCACCAGTTATTGGCCAAAACCAAGGTAAAATCTCCTTTCATAATTCACACTGACAATCCCACTTCTGGTAGTTTTAAAAACATTTTCCAATTGATGTCACGAGCAAATCTACATGTCAGCATGCGTCTCTCAATCTACATAGTTGACATATGACATGACTTTGCAGTTTAAGTCAATGTCATCACAAAGGTCACCTAGTGACATTCAAAATCTGACATGTGAATTGGAACAGTTTAGCTCCCTGGCTTCAGAAACAATATGCTGATGACCATGAATACATTTGGTCACCAGTTATTGGCCAAAACCAAGGTAAAATCTCGTTTCGTAATGTACACTGACTTTTCGTGTTCAGGTAGCTTTATAAACATTTTCCAATTGCTGTCACGAGCAAATCTACATGTCAGCATGCGTCTCTCAATCTACATAGTTGACATATGACATGACTTTGCATTTTAAGTCAATGTCATCACAAAGGTCACCTAGTGACATTCAAAATCTGACATGTGAATTGGAACAGTTTAGCTCCCTGGCTTCAGAAACAATATGCTGGTGACCGTGAATATATTTGGTCACCAGTTATTGGCCAAAACCAAGGTAAAATCTCGTTTCGTAATGTACACAGACAATTCGCATTCAGGAAGTTTTAAAAACATTTTACAATTGCTGTCACGAGCAAATCTATTTGTAAGCATGCGTCTCTCAATCTAAATAGTTGACATATGACATGACTTTGCAGTTTAAGTCAATGTCATCGCAAAGGTCACCTAATGACATTCACAATGTGACATGTGAATCAAAAGGGCTTAGCTCCCTGGTTTCAGAAACAATATGCTGATGACCATGAATACATTTGGTCACCAGTTATTAGCCAAAACCAAGGTAAAGTCTCGTTTCGTAATGTACACTGACTTTTCGTGTTCAGGTAGCTTTAAAAACATTTTCCAATTGCTGTCACGAGCAAATCTATATGTCAGCATGCGTCTCTCAATCTAAATAGTTGACATATGACATGACTTTGCAGTTTAAGTCATTGTCATCGCGAAGGTCACTAGGTGACCTTTACAATGTGACATGTGAATCGAAAAGGCTTAGCTCCCTGGCTTTAGAAACAATATGCTGATGACCATGAATACATTTGGTCACCAGTTGTTGGCCAAAACCAAGGTAAAATCTCGTTTCGTAATGTACACTGACTTTTTGTGTTCAGGTAGCTTTAAAAACATTTTCCAATTGCTGTCACGAGCAAATCAACATGTCAGCATGCGTCTCTCAATCTACATAGTTGACATATGACATGACTTTGCAGTTTAAGTCAATGTCATCACAAAGGTCACCTAGTGACATTCACAATGTGACATGTTAATTGGAACAGTTTAGCTCCCTGGCTTCAGAAACAATATGCTGATGACCATGAATACATTTGGTCACCAGTTATTGGCCAAAACCAAGGTAAAATCTCGTTTCGTAATGTACACTGACTTTTCGGGTACAGGTAGCTTTAAAAACATTTTCCAATTGCTGTCACGAGCAAATCTACATGTCAGCATGCGTCTCTCAATCTACATAGTTGACATATGACATGACTTTGCAGTTTAAGTCAATGTCATCACAAAGGTCACCTAGTGACATTCACAATGTGACATGTGAATCGAAAGGGCTTAACTACCTGGCTTCAGAAACAATATGCTGATGACCGTGAATACTCATTGTCACCAGTTATTGGCCAAAGCCATAGTAGAAATCTCTTTTCCCAATGAACATTGACAACCCGTGTTCTGGTAGTTTTAAAAACATTTTCCAATTGCTCTAACGAGCAATTTTATTGTCAGCATGCGTCTCTCACTCTATATAGTTGACATATGACATGACTTTGCATTTTAAGTCAATGTCATCACAATGGTCACCTAGTGACATTCACCATGTGACATATCAATCGAAAGAACTTAGCTACCTGGCTTCAGAAACAATATGCTGATGACCGAGAATACTCATTGTCACTAGTTATTGGCCAAACCCATAGTAGAAATCTCATTTCTAAATGAACATTGACAATTCGTGTTCTGGTAGTTTTAAAAACATTTTCCAATTGTTGTAAAGATCAATTCTATTTGTCATCATGCGTCTCTCACTCTATATTGTTGACATATGACATGACTTTGCAGCTTAAGTCAATGTCATCACAATGGTCACCTAGTGACATTCACCATGTGACATATCAATCCAAAGGGCTTAACTACCTGGCTTCAGAAACAATATGCTGATGACCGTGAATACTCATTGTCACCAGTTATTGGCCAAAGCCATAGTAGAAATCTCTTTTCCCAATGAACATTGACAACCCGTGTTCTGGTAGTTTTAAAAACATTTTCCAATTGCTGTAACGAGCAATTTTATTGTCAGCATGCGTCTCTCACTCTATATAGTTGACATATGACATGACTTTGCATTTTAAGTCAATGTCATCACAATGGTCACCTAGTGACATTCACCATGTGACATATCAATCGAAAGAACTTAGCTACCTGGCTTCAGAAACAATATGCTGATGACCGAGAATACTCATTGTCACTAGTTATTGGCCAAACCCATAGTAGAAATCTCATTTCTAAATGAACATTGACAATTCGTGTTCTGGTAGTTTTAAAAACATTTTCCAATTGTTGTAAAGATCAATTCTATTTGTCATCATGCGTCTCTCACTCTATATTGTTGACATATGACATGACTTTGCAGCTTAAGTCAATGTCATCACAATGGTCACCCAGTGACATTCACCATGTGACATATCAATCCAAAGGGCTTAACTACCTGGCTTCAGAAACAATATGCTGATGACCGTGAATACTCATTGTCACCAGTTATTGGCCAAAACCATAGTAGAAATCTCTTTTCCCAATGAACATTGACAACCCGTGTTCTGGTAGTTTTAAAAGTATTTTCCAATTGCTGTAACGAGCAATTCTATTTGTCAGCATGCGTCTCTCAATCTATATAGTTGAGATATGACATGGCTTTGCATTTTAAGTCAATGTCATCACAATGGTCACCCAGTGACATTCACCATGTGACATATCAATCAAAAGGGCTTAACATGCTGATGACCGTGAATATTCATTGTCACCAGTTATTGGGAAAAACCATAGTAGAAATCTCTTTTCATAATGTACACTGACAATCACAATTCTGGTAGTTTTAAAAGTATTTTCCAATTGCTGTAACGAGCAATTCTATTTGTCAGCATGCGTCTCAATCTATATAGTTGAGATATGACATGACTTTGCATTTTAAGTCAATGTCATCACAATGGTCACCTAGTGACATTCACCATGTGACATATCAATCCAAAGGGCTTAACTACCTGGCTTCAGAAACAATATGCTGATGACCGTGAATACTCATTGTCACCAGTTATTGGCCAAAACCATAGTAGAAATCTCTTTTCCCAATGAACATTGACAACCCGTGTTCTGGTAGTTTTAAAAGTATTTTCCAATTGCTGTAACGAGCAATTCTATTTGTCAGCATGCGTCTCTCAATCTATATAGTTGAGATATGACAAAGCTTTGCATTTTAAGTCAATGTCATCACAATGGTCACCCAGTGACATTCACCATGTGACATATCAATCAAAAGGGCTTAACATGCTGATGACCGTGAATATTCATTGTCACCAGTTATTGGGAAAAACCATAGTAGAAATCTCTTTTCATAATGTACACTGACAATCCCAATTCTGGTAGTTTTAAAAGTATTTTCCAATTGCTGTAACGAGCAATTCTATTTGTGAGCATGCGTCTCTCAATCTATATAGTTGACATATGACATGACTTTGCATTTTAAGTCAATGTCATCACAATGGTCACCATGGGACATATGTCATATGATCATTAAAGTCATTCAGCTGATTTAGTTTCATTCACGTTAGGGAACTTAGCCACTTTGTCAGCACACTTAAAAGGGTTTCCAGAAAGGTCCACGTGGAGGCGTCCCCCAGCCATTCCATTGGGTAGTTTCGCACACTTCAAAGTTTAAAAATGACATGCAAAAATATGAGCTATTACTATTCAAATGCGTTCAGTATTAGCTGTAGACCTATTTACTGAAAAAGAGAACAATAGTCACTGGTATTCGTGCTAAACAAAATAATTCTGATAATCGTCATGAATTCAATTCTTGCTTATCAGATCATTACGGCGGAGGTCAGATCATTACTGCGTAGGTCAGATCAGTACGATACAGATCAGATCATTGCGATACAGATCAGATTATTGCGATACAGATCAGATCATTACGGCGGAGATCAGATCACTACTGCGTAGATCAGATCATTACGATGCAGATCAGATCATTACGGTGCAGATCAGATCATTACGGTGCAGATCAGATCATTACGATGCAGATCAAATCATTACGATGCAGATCAGATCATTGCATTCATTAGGAATAATTCATTGGGATTACTTTATTGCAGTCAGTAGGAATAATTCATTAAGATTACTTAATTACAATCATCAGGATTACTTAACTACAATCATTAGGAATAATTCATTGTTAATTATTCATTTGGATCATTAGGATCAAATCATTAGGATGACAAGAATCAATAATTCAGGTTGACTAGGATCAATTATTCAGGTTGACTAGGATCAGTTTATTGCGATAAATTCAATAGGATCATTTCATGAGGATCAATTCATTAGGATCATTTCATGAGGATCAATTCATTAGGATCATTTCATGAGGATCAATTCATTAGGATCATTTCATGAGGATCAATTCATTAGGATCATTTCATGAGGATCAATTCATTAGAATCATTTCATGATGATCAATTCATTAGGATCATTTCATGAGGATCAATTCATTAGGATCATTTCATGAGGATCAATTCATGAGGATCATTTCATGAGGATCAATTCATTAGGATCATTTTATGATGATCAATTCAATAGGATCATTTCATGATGATCAATTCATTAGGATCATTGCATAAGGATCAATTCATTAGGATCAATTCATTCAGATCAATTCATTCAGATCAATTCATTCAGATCAATTCATTCAGATCAATTCATTCAGATCAATTCATTCAGATCAATTCATTCAGATCAATTCATTAGGATCATGTCATGAGGATCAATTCATTCAGATCAATTCATTAGAATCATTTCATGAGGATCAATTCTTTCAGATCAATTCATTAGGGTCATTTCATGAGGATCAATTCATTCAGATCAATTCATTAGGATCATTTCATGAGGATCAATTCATTCAGATCAATTAATTAGGATCATTTAATGAGGATCAATTCATTCAGATCAATTCATTTGGATCATTTCATGAGGATCAATTCATTCAGATCAATTCATTAGGATCATTTCATGAGGATCAATTCATTCAGATCAATTCATTTAGAGTAATTTAAAAGGGAAATGATAACCAAGATCACGAAACTAGGATCCTTAAAATCAATTCATAAACACCTTTCAGCTGAGTTCTGTAGAACCTTCGAGATCACACCATTATGATTTCGATGGCCATTCCATTCAGATTACCGTGGTCAATTCAGTAGGATCAGAATCTTTACAGTTTGCCTAATTCACGTTTTCTTCTTCCTCATCTACTATTTGTGGCTCATCTACAAATCTTTGCCCTGAATCCAGCACAGTTCGCAATAGAGTATTACGAGGATAGTGAACAGCATTAGCATTCACTTCGTGTCTAGCGTATCCTAGGTACCAGAGAACTGCAGCAACGTGTGCACAAACACCAAGCGTTCTTGCACCAGCTTTGCAATTGCAGTATGTTCCGCGAATTGGTTCAACATCTGGTCTTTCATAAGGCGCTCCAGCAAGACGATCATAAAACCATATGAAAAGCATGTGCCTTCGATTTTCGTTTCTGAACCTAGAATATATTCTTGCTCTTATCCATCCTTCTCGGAAAAGTTGAGCTTCAAATGCAAATTCATTTCTATGGTCTCGGAAGAGTTTGTCCTGAATGTAACCTGGAGACAATCGAACTTGATATGTTCCAAAGGTTTTGTCACGCAAGTATTCTAATGGTAGAATAGGAAACCCAGGAATCTGTATCCCTTCCATATCCCTCCAAGGATCCTGTATTCCTCTCAGATGCAAGTTTTCTCGTTGAACTATTTCTTGAACTTCGTTCACTTGTTGTGCAACGGCCAACATCTTCGTTGCTAGATCAGCATCTGCACCTTGCATATGAACACGTTGGTGAAAACAATTAATCATTGCACACGCAATGCTTAAGAACTGTGACAGGTTTTTTAGGTGTTGTTCTGGAATCATGTCACGGAAAAACTTAAAGATGTTTTTTAGAAATGCATGCAACAGTTCCACTATCCATCTCGTTTTTGTAACTAGCTTAGATTGATTGGCTTCTGCTGTAGTGAATTGTCTTTGTCCTCTGGGAAGAAGACTTGGCATTTCATAATTCAAACCTAGTTCTTCAAGAAACTGCGTTGCATCTCTATATCCACGGTCGACAATAAAGATGTCACCTTCTCGGAGCCATTCTCTTAAGTTGTTTCTGTTTTGCCGAAGCTCGTTCAATAAAATAGCAGCATCGTTATTGCGAGAATCTGAGAAATAAGGCCCATGCACATTTACTATATAGCCATCAGGGGCAACTATCAGACCAGCTTTAAGCAATGTATACTTTTTATGCATTGAGTATGACTGCCTTGCAACTTGAAAGTGTGAACTTTTGGGGGCTTTCAAATACGTACAGTCGGGATAAAGTATTGCCCTCGGGATATCTGGTTCATGGTTGTATAGCGTATTACTAAAGGGAGTGACGTGATTTCGAATAAAATTATCCCTATTTCTCACTTCATTACATTCAAAACCAAGGTTAGCCGGCACAAATTGCGTCATCAGACTTTCTCTTACAACTGTAATTGCTAAGCTCACACTTTGACGAGTCCGAAACTTCATAATTCCTTTAATGAAGTCATCTGACAATCCTTGCCGTATTTTCATAAGAAAAGCGATCAGATACTTTTTAGAAACATATCTTCTGTTTCGATAAACCTCTACTGGACCACATTGGCCATGCATGTCGAGAAATTGCTCTTTTGTCACCGATGTCAAGGAATAAAAGTCTTCATTGCTAAAGTTTTCTTCTGAATCAAATCTTTTACTCTCGGCCTCCAAAGTCATATCTCTTAATAGAGTAAACCATTTCGATACCTCAGCTCCAGCCATGATAACACCTCGTGTAATGGCAGTGTGATCCAAAATTACGTATTGCTGCTGTAGGTAACCATTTTCTGATAAGTGGTGGGCGCAACACTTTGTATCAGGAGGGACAAATATGTTCGTTTTAATATAAAAATGAACTCTGGCAGCTCTTTTCATTCTTTCCGCCGATCGGTGACGACAAATGAAGCAATTGTCATTCGTTGAATGAACGAGAACTCGCATTGGTATTGCTGCTGGATCTCGTTCGGCATTAATGACTTTGATAATCATCCTGTCACACGGAAAGCATAGTCGGCTATTCACCGTAATTGGAGCGTTAGGGTCACGCTGCTGAGGTGCAGGAGGCCGGTCAAAAGCAGGACGACGATTAGGAACGGGACGGCGGCCAGGTACAGGACGATTCCGCGGAGCTCGACGACGACCAGGTGCCGGTGCATTTGCAGGATCATTGGCAGGTGCAGGATCTTCGACTTGTGCAGGATCTTCGTCAGGTACAGGACCTGCGGCAGGTGGAGGACAGAGATTACGCCTGTGTTCTCTAGCGAGCTCATTCCTTCTTGCAATAATATTAGGATCTGGATTTACACCGTCTATTCTACGGTTAGGTTGGTTAGTTGTGTTACACACGTAACAGCGCTCCATTGCTTTTGGATATGTGATACTAATACCTCTCTGAATTCACAACTCTAACGAGCAGAATTGGCTTAATAAAACGCTCTTGCAGAGTCCTTGAAAAGGCGCCACCTTTGTGAATTCAGACTTACAATAGTGAAGTATAAGAAATATCGCGTTTGGAGTTACTATGCCTGCTGGCCGCTACAACAGGGACTGTCCCCCTCAGTGGCCACCTTATTCCCGGCGTAGGCAAATAAGGTTATTTTTGACCCGTTGCAGTCTCTTGGCACAACCCACCTGCACACCTACGATGCAAGTGGTTGGCACACCCTCACACGGCTGGCACCGGCTTGATGTTTTGGGTATGCGCACTGTAGCGCACCCACTGAAGGCCCAATTGCGAAAACAATCTGAGAAGTATTTGCCAGACTTACTCAGAGATACGGCAGTAACACTATATGTAATAGAATTTACCGTCATTCCTAAGTCACCGGAAATGACTAAATACCTTGACTAACTGAGCACCCGGAAAGACTAGATACCGGTGACGACTAGATTCCGGTGACGACTAGATTCCAGTGACGACTAGATTCCGGTGAAGACTAGATACCGGTGACGACTAGATACCGGTGACGACTAGATACCGGTGACGACTAGATACCGGTGACGCCTAGATACCGGTGACGACTAGATTCCGGTGAAGACTAGATACCGGTGACGACTAGATACCGGTGACGACTAGATACCGGTGACGACTAGATACCGGTGACGACTAGATACCGGTGACGACTAGATACCGGTGACGACTAGATACCGGTGACGACTAGATACCGGTGACGACTAGATACCGGTGACGACTAGATACCGGTGACGACTAGATACCGGTGACGACTAGATACCGGTGACGACTAGATACCGGTGACGACTAGATACCGGTGACGACTAGATACCGGTGACGACTAGATACCGGTGACGACTAGATACCGGTGACGACTAGATACCGGTGACGACTAGATACCGGTGACGACTAGATACCGGTGACGACTAGATACCGGTGACGACTAGATACCGGTGACGACTAGATACCGGTGACGACTAGATACCGGTGACGACTAGATACCGGTGACGACTAGATACCGGTGACGACTAGATACCGGTGACGACTAGATACCGGTGACGACTAGATACCGGTGACGACTAGATACCGGTGACGACTAGATACCGGTGACGACTAGATACCGGTGACGACTAGATACCGGTGACGACTAGATACCGGTGACGACTAGATACCGGTGACGACTAGATACCGGTGACGACTAGATACCGGTGACGACTAGATACCGGTGACGACTAGATACCGGTGACGACTAGATACCGGTGACGACTAGATACCGGTGACGACTAGATACCGGTGACGACTAGATACCGGTGACGACTAGATACCGGTGACGACTAGATACCGGTGACGACTAGATACCGGTGACGACTAGATACCGGTGACGACTAGATACCGGTGACGACTAGATACCGGTGACGACTAGATACCGGTGACGACTAGATACCGGTGACGACTAGATACCGGTGACGACTAGATACCGGTGACGACTAGATACCGGTGACGACTAGATACCGGTGACGACTAGATACCGGTGACGACTAGATACCGGTGACGACTAGATACCGGTGACGACTAGATACCGGTGACGACTAGTTATCGGTAACGAATATGAATTATCAGTGTGTATTTATCTCCTACATGACATATCTCACAAGGTGACCATGTCGGTCATACACTAAAATGATGGAGAATGACATGGAACAATATAGAATTGCTCCTTACAGTTATTGGAAAACGCTTATAAAACTGTCTGGACATGAATCAACAGTGTACATTTCGAAATGAGACTTCTATCTTGTTTTTGGCTAATACCCTGTGACCAGCTATACTAAAGGTCATCAACATATCATTTTTGAAGCCTAAGAACTTAACCCCTCCCATTGATATGTCATATGACACACGTCCCTTGGTGACCATTGTGATGACATTGACTTAAAATGCAAAGTCATGTCATATCTCAACTATATAGAGTGAGAGACGCATGCTGACATATCGAATTGCTCCTTACAGCAATTGGAAAATACTTTTAAAACTACCAGAAGTGGGATTGTCAGTGTACATTATGAAAAGAGATTTCTACTATGGTTTTGGCCAATAACTGGTAACCAAATATATTCACGGTCACCAGCATATTGTTTCTGAAGCCAGGGAGCTAAGCCCTTTCGATTCACATGTCACATTGTGAATGTCACTAGGTGACCTTTGTGATGACATTGACTTAAACTGCAAAGTCATGTCATATGTCAACTATGTAGATTGAGAGACGCATGCTGACAAATAGATTTGCTCGTGACAGCAATTGTAAAATGTTTTTAAAACTACCTGAATGCGAAAAGTCAGTGTACATTACGAAACGAGATTTTACCTTGGTTTTGGCCAATAACTGGTGACCAAATGTATTCATGGTCATCAGCATATTGTTTCTGAAGCCAGGGAGCTAAACTGTTGCAATTAACATGTCACATTGTGAATGTCACTAGGTGACCTTTGTGATGACATTGACTTAAACTGCAAAGTCATGTCATATGTCAACTATGTAGATTGAGAGACGCATGCTGACATGTAGATTTGCTCGTGACAGCAATTGGAAAATGTTTATAAAGCTACCTGAACACAAAAAGTCAGTGTACATTACGAAACGAGATTTTACCTTGGTTTTGGCCAATAACTGGTGACCAAATGTATTCATGGTCATCAGCATATTGTTTCTGAAGCCAGGGAGCTAAGCCTTTTCGATTCACATGTCACATTGTAAAGGTCGCCTAGTGACCTTCGCGATGACAATGACTTAAACTGCAAAGTCATGTCATATGTCAACTATTTAGATTGAGAGACGCATGCTGACATATACATTTGCTCGTGACAGCAATTGGAAAATGTTTTTAAAGCTACCTCAACACGAAAAGTCAGTGTACATTACGAAACGAGACTTTACCTTGGTTTTGGCCAATAACTGGTGACCAAATGTATTCATGGTCACCAGCATATTGTTTCTGAAGCCAGGGAGCTAAACTGTTCCAATTCACATGTCAGATTTTGAATGTCACTAGGTGACCTTTGTGATGACATTGACTTAAAATGCAAAGTCATGTCATATGTCAACTATGTAGATTGAGAGACGCATGCTGACATGTAGATTTGCTCGTGACAGCAATTGGAAAATGTTTATAAAGCTACCTGAACACAAAAAGTCAGTGTACATTACGAAACGAGATTTTACCTTGGTTTTGGCCAATAACTGGTGACCAAATGTATTCACGGTCACCAGCATATTGTTTCTGAAACCAGGGAGCTAAGCCCTTTTGATTCACATGTCACATTGTAAAGGTCACCTAGTGACCTTCGCGATGACAATGACTTAAACTGCAAAGTCATGTCATATGTCAACTATTTAGATTGAGAGACGCATGCTTACAAATAGATTTGCTCGTGACAGCAATTGTAAAATGTTTTTAAAACTACCTGAATGCGAATTGTCTGTGTACATTACGAAACGAGATTTTACCTTGGTTTTGGCCAATAACTGGTGACCAAATATATTCACGGTCACCAGCATATTGTTTCTGAAGCCAGGGAGCTAAACTGTTCCAATTCACATGTCAGATTTTGAATGTCACTAGGTGACCTTTGTGATGACATTGACTTAAACTGCAAAGTCATGTCATATGTCAACTATGTAGATTGAGAGACGCATGCTGACATGTTGATTTGCGCGTGACAGCAATTGGAAAATGTTTTTAAAGCTACCTCAACACGAAAAGTCAGTGTACATTACGAAACGAGATTTTACCTTGGTTTTGGCCAATAACTGGTGACCAAATGTATTCATGGTCACCAGCATATTGTTTCTGAAGCCAGGGAGCTAAGCCCTTTCGATTCACATGTCACATTGTGAATGTCACTAGGTGACCTTTGTGATGACATTGACTTAAACTGCAAAGTCATGTCATATGTCAACTATGTAGATTGAGAGACGCATGCTGACATGTAGATTTGCTCGTGACAGCAATTGGAAAATGTTTTTAAAGCTACCTGTACCCGAAAAGTCAGTGTACATTACGAAACGAGATTTTACCTTGGTTTTGGCCAATAACTGGTGACCAAATGTATTCATGGTCATCAGCATATTGTTTCTGAAGCCAGGGAGCTAAACTGTTCCAATTAACATGTCACATTGTGAATGTCACTAGGTGACCTTTGTGATGACATTGACTTAAACTGCAAAGTCATGTCATATGTCAACTATGTAGATTGAGAGACGCATGCTGACATGTTGATTTGCTCGTGACAGCAATTGGAAAATGTTTTTAAAGCTACCTGAACACAAAAAGTCAGTGTACATTACGAAACGAGATTTTACCTTGGTTTTGGCCAACAACTGGTGACCAAATGTATTCATGGTCATCAGCATATTGTTTCTGAAGCCAGGGAGCTAAGCCTTTTCGATTCACATGTCACATTGTAAAGGTCGCCTAGTGACCTTCGCGATGACAATGACTTAAACTGCAAAGTCATGTCATATGTCAACTATTTAGATTGAGAGACGCATGCTGACATATACATTTGCTCGTGACAGCAATTGGAAAATGTTTTTAAAGCTACCTCAACACGAAAAGTCAGTGTACATTACGAAACGAGACTTTACCTTGGTTTTGGCCAATAACTGGTGACCAAATGTATTCATGGTCACCAGCCTATTGTTTCTGAAGCCAGGGAGCTAAACTGTTCCAATTCACATGTCAGATTTTGAATGTCACTAGGTGACCTTTGTGATGACATTGACTTAAAATGCAAAGTCATGTCATATGTCAACTATGTAGATTGAGAGACGCATGCTGACATGTAGATTTGCTCGTGACAGCAATTGGAAAATGTTTATAAAGCTACCTGAACACAAAAAGTCAGTGTACATTACGAAACGAGATTTTACCTTGGTTTTGGCCAATAACTGGTGACCAAATGTATTCACGGTCACCAGCATATTGTTTCTGAAACCAGGGAGCTAAGCCCTTTTGATTCACATGTCACATTGTAAAGGTCACCTAGTGACCTTCGCGATGACAATGACTTAAACTGCAAAGTCATGTCATATGTCAACTATTTAGATTGAGAGACGCATGCTTACAAATAGATTTGCTCGTGACAGCAATTGTAAAATGTTTTTAAAACTACCTGAATGCGAATTGTCTGTGTACATTACGAAACGAGATTTTACCTTGGTTTTGGCCAATAACTGGTGACCAAATATATTCACGGTCACCAGCATATTGTTTCTGAAGCCAGGGAGCTAAACTGTTCCAATTCACATGTCAGATTTTGAATGTCACTAGGTGACCTTTGTGATGACATTGACTTAAAATGCAAAGTCATGTCATATGTCAACTATGTAGATTGAGAGACGCATGCTGACATGTAGATTTGCTCGTGACAGCAATTGGAAAATGTTTATAAAGCTACCTGAACACGAAAAGTCAGTGTACATTACGAAACGAGATTTTACCTTGGTTTTGGCCAATAACTGGTGACCAAATGTATTCATGGTCATCAGCATATTGTTTCTGAAGCCAGGGAGCTAAGCCTTTTCGATTCACATGTCAGATTTTGAATGTCACTAGGTGACCTTTGTGATGACATTGACTTAAACTGCAAAGTCATGTCATATGTCAACTATGTAGATTGAGAGACGCATGCTTACAAATAGATTTGCTCGTGACAGCAATTGTAAAATGTTTTTAAAACTACCTGAATGCGAATTGTCTGTGTACATTACGAAACGAGATTTTACCTTGGTTTTGGCCAATAACTGGTGACCAAATATATTCACGGTCACCAGCATATTGTTTCTGAAGCCAGGGAACTAAGCCCTTTCGATTCACATGTCACATTGTGAATGTCACTAGGTGACCTTTGTGATGACATTGACTTAAACTGCAAAGTCATGTCTGTATAACAATGTTTAGATGGAGAATCACAAGAATCCATATTGAATTGCTCCTAACGGCATTTGGAAAATGGTTAGAAAACTACATGAACATGTATTTTTGGTTTACATTACAAAACGTGACTTTTTTGCAATGTAGATGAGAAAAACTTTTGACCAGTTGTATTCAGGGGCATTAACGTAGCATTTTTGAAGCCAGACATATTTTCCCTTTTGATTGATATGTCACATGATTAATGTCATTAAGTGACCAATATGGTGACATTGACCTAAAGTCTAATGTCATGTCAGGTGTACATTATATAGATGAAGAATCATATGGAGTAACTAAACATGTATGAGCCGTGATCAGTACGAAACGTGACCTTCACCCTCGTTTTGGCCAATCAATTTTGACTAGTTGTATTCAGAGTCATCAGAAAATTATTTTTCAAACTAGGAAACCCAGCTCTTTTGATTGATATGCCACATGATATATGCTTTACGGAAACTGATATGGTGACGTTGACCTAAAATCCGAGGTCATGGCACTGGTACACTATACATATATAGGGAAATAAATGATGTTATACTGTAATATTTTTATAAGCAAATAGGAATTGTTTGTAAAGCTAATTGAACAAGTAGAGTCATTGTACATTACCACAACGTGACGTTTGCCAGGTTTTTGGTCAATAGAATTTTCGCAGCAATATTCATCGTCATGAAACTAATATTTTTTAACTTTGGAAGCCGAGCGCTTTTGATTGATATGTCACATGATATACGTTATGCGAAAACCAATTGTGGTGACGTTGACCTACAATTCAAGGTCATGTCACTGGTGAACTACGCATGAAAGGAAGTAAGTTGTACCATATAGTGTACCATTTATAAGCAACCAGGAAATGCTTGTAAAGCAAACAGAACATACATTATCATTTTACCGTGATATCACCAAACCGTGACCTTTACCAGACTTTTGGTTATCATTTTTTGACCCGTGGTATTCAAGGTCATGAAATTAGTATTTTTAAAACCGGAAAGCTGAGCCCTTTCGATTGATATGCCACTTGATTAGTGTTATAAGGAAACCAATGTGTCAACTTTGACCCCCCATATCTGGGGAAGGGTCAACTGCCCAAAGTCGCGACAATGGTAACTTTTGCTCCCTATGGGCATTGCAACAACATATAAAAAACCTGGCCAACTTCGTGGAAGCACAAATCGAACTCACTTAGTGCGTGGTTCTGAAAATTTTTGCAGAACGTGCAAATGAATTCATTGAAAACCTTTTCGCCAACAAGAATTTTACATCTAACGGTTTGCTAAACATGATTAGAAGAGACTGTCCCTCAACTACCCCTAAAAAGAAATACTCAATAAAAGCGGAGAAATTGCGGCGCGCACATCTGCGTGATTCGTTCAGGGAAATAAAGAGAATGTTGCCAAATGGGAACAGCAGTGACAAATGGAGCAAAGTTAAAATTCTGTGCGAAGCAAAGAATTACATCAGAGACCTTAGTGACCTTGAAGAAAAACTTATTCAGCAAAAGGATGAAGCTAAACGAAGAAATTCTTCGCTGATGAAAACATATGAAAGTTTGTCAGGTATGAAGATAGGAATGTTGTTCAAAAATTATCCCTGACTAGTCTGAAATTATGAAACTTAACTTTAGAACTACCTATAGTATATTAACAGGAAAGGAAATATCATAGTGGAAATAAAAAAACATTTTTATGTTTTGCTTAATGTATTTATAACGAGTTAAATATTATGTTAAGACTAAGTAACTGAAAAATTAAAAAAGTGAGATTAAGTGAAAGCTTAAAAAACAAAAGTGGGCTTATTCCGTACAGTATATGTTCTAAATAAAGAAATTTTTCTCCCTTAATATTACAAAAGGCTAATTACATAAAAATATTTTTAGTCAAACTATGATATTGGTCAACTTTTTTGAACCTCATTAAAAACGTTCTGAATATTGTTCACTGAGCGAGCAACAGTAGTACTAATAAACTGCAGTATGTAAATATTCACCGATTTAGTTCACATCTTTAACATCACCAATGTAATAATTTGTCCTTATAAATTCCAAAAAACTAAACATTTTTAACACAAATATTTCTAACACAAAATACCCAATAAATTCGAAATTTCCAGTTGGCGAGGTTTCGGGTGCTGCAGCTCCGGTTGCTGAGGTTTTACGTTCTTTGAACTTTCAGGGTTCGTCAAGGAACACTTTCGCTTTAGAATTTAACGTTTAGAGAAAATATTCAGATGTCTATTGGCTTCTGGAGCTGGTGTTGATTGATACGTGTTGAGGATATATGCTTACTACCACTTGAGGATGTATGACGGTATGTAAGAAATCCATTATATCAGCGGAATAGATACTTTGAAAGTGAGAGCTTTTTTAGAGCTCATCTTTTTATTCATACTAATCAGCAATTCATTACATGAAATGAATTCATTCAATACTGGAAAACCTGAGTTGAAGTTTTTATTTTCATGGATTGGAATCCCTTATTATATTCCATCGCATGTTGAGAACAATAAGAATCGCCATTGCGGAAACATTTGTCAAAAATATATATTTATCTACCGTATATAATGTGTAATATAATTCTATTAATGTAAATATTATGTTTTTATATAGAATTTCAGCAACTAAAACCTGTCCGGATTTCCTAAGCTGTTCCTAAACTATTTCCCAGCCCAGCCATGATTTCTCAATTTGCTAACACATGGTAATTAATTATTTAATAATTACATTTACCTTTATGCCAACAGTACTATTGGTTCCTAATTTTTATTTTAGAAACTTCTGAAAAGAGTATTTGCAGACGAATATGAAATGTAGAACATTAATGAGGCTCAGGGTAATAGTATGAGATAGTTTCGAAATATTTGTCATTCCAAAATCTTTCAAACGAACAATATTTCTCAATGTGAGTCAATGCGAAATACAAATAGCACGCAAAAAAAAGTATAGCGGAGACGATTTCAACGAGTGTTGCTAACTGTAAAGTTTTCCATATTCGACTGTTCCGAACAACGAAACTGTTAGAAGGCAGTAAATCATTACATCTCCCATTACACTTTTTTACAGCACCGAAGCATTTGTTTCCTTCGCCTGATTCATTCTCTGCAGTATTTTCAATGCTTATGTTTCCTTCCGGAGCTTCCGGTGTCTCCGATGACGTGTTTCCGGATACTTTATTTGGGACATTCCAAAGGAGTGCTCTTATAAACACAATTTCGACCATAGTAGTAATTATAAATCCAAGAGAAGTCATTGCCCACCGATCAGATGCCTTAAATTGGGAAGTCTGTGGAACGTAGTCATTAACACCTTGAATAACAGTGACAAGAGTTAAGAGAACCGTGACAGCCAATGCTAATTTCATTTGCACGTCTTCAAAAGTCACTCCTAGAAAGAAAGATAGCCAGGCGACGAAAACAAGTAGAGAAATTGGCAAGTAGATGGTGAAAATGTAATACCCGTGTTTTCTCCTAAAACTCCATTCTTCAAAACGAAGCCCTGCAATGTTACTACTCAGACGAACGTTCTCTAAATAGTAACCATTGACATTTATCTCTACCCTTCTGTTTCTTTCTTGTCTAACTAAATATTTCCAGCTATATATATTTTTCATAATAAAAGCCCAACGACATTTCAAAGTGTCGAATGGAAAATCAGCAAAATTTTTACTACATTTCAATTTCAAATCTAAAACTTGTGTAATTTTTAATACGACTGCCCCTTCTTTTGCAAGGAGGGCGCAATGTAAAGTTGTGTTCTGAATTTCACCCGGAAGAGAATTTGAAATGAAAGATTTAAATCGGACAATAGAACAATCCACCATTTTACTCTTCTGCGGGAATGGATCTGATTTTGTAGTTTTGAGTGTTATTTTTGGTACAGGAATCGAAGCATTTAATGGGACACCAAATCCTATAATGCTAGCGTTTACATACGCAGTCAGTTTTGGAGAGTTGAATCCATCTGAATCTGCTTCCTCGTCAAATGACGTAAATTGTAAATCAACCTCAAATTTTCTTTTGTAGTCAATTACTGGAATGCTTTCATTTTCGCTTTTAAACCGCATAATTGCATCTAATGCTAAATCAAAGCTCTTCTGTTCTAGATTTGCATATCGTTTGCGAAGTGCCACTATGTTTGTACGATCTTCTTTTGTCCCATTCCCAAACCTGTACACATTTCTGTGTAATCTGTCGTATTCTTCAATATTGAAATCTTCCTGTTAAACATAATAATGAACAAACAAATATAATACAATTCAACATTTTTTATAATTAATTTAAATAGTATGTTATGGTATGAGGGTATTCATTTAACATAGGTTCCGCCCGTCAAAATTGAATATTACATTAGCAGTTATTATTTAAATTAGAGGACCTTAATTAGAAAATTGGATATAAAAAACACATTATTTACCCATTCCTTGTTAAGACTTGTAATGTTTTTTAAGAGGTTTGGCTCCAACTCCACTTCGGTTGAATAAACTGTTGAAAATCCATTCAGCCCAATTAGTAGCAAAGTGCAATCAAAATATATATTCATTTTCGCTCTCCAGTTTATAAAACGTCCTGTCAGTTCAACTACGGGGAATGAAATGAAGAGAGCTAATGAAAACGGCATTCGGCACTCACATAATAACTATTTAGTACTAAGAACATTTGAATTTAATATATACATTTATCACAACTACCGAAACACGTTTTACCACGAGGTTCTAAAGTAGAACGCAATTTTAATATGCAGTAACAAATATTACACCACCACCTTATTTTTCAGCGGATATATTATAATAAAAAGAACTAATACTTATATCGTGTACATACTACACATAGCTTATAATTTATTATAAGTACTTTTATTATTTATTAATATTGATTGATACATTTTATTGACAATTACCATGGCCGGCATGTAGCCGATCTCTCCCATTATTATTATTATTTGAATAATTTCCATTTCAATTAAAAGAAATAAAAACTAGTTTATCGAGAACAAGATTCCACAAGTGCCAAGGTGCACCACGAACTCACTCCCGGATACGACTGAAAATGCGTTACACCATTTATGCTACATCTGAAAGCAAACAAAGTGTATTTAAGAATAGTGAGCTAAGGCATTTACGATTTCATGTTGATTCACTATGCAGATTCAATTTCAAAGGCAGTTTATTAAGTGCGTATTTCATTGTATCAGTAATGAGTTTGGTATTATTATGATATTCTACTATGCAAATGTTACAAAGGGATTCTTGTATTATAATGAAGTATCTACTACGTAAATATTTTTTGCGGCGATAAAAATTATATTTCATGGTCGTTCTTGACCATGCCGCTTGAAAAAACACATTCAGTCATAAAAAATGACTCAATTTTGCTGCAGAGGAAATTTGCTTGTTTTGATCGGCCTTGATCCAAGTTTTTAATGTTCAACTTAAAATATCCCATTATCCATTATAATTTGCTGAAGATACTTGGTTACCCCAGTACTACACTGGTTTATTAGTCTGAAGAATACTGAAACGTAGACCTGAAGATACAACATGTTACGAGAATTGAATTGATTGGAAATTAGTAATTGATTCGAGTTAATTAATTCGAGTTAATTGGAAAAAATTATTTGAATTTCGTTACATTTCGTTCACAAATATATTCTTTCAAGCCTATTTATCACCACTCTTAGTAAGTCTAAATATTATTTGTATTTCATGTATTTAGATATTGGTCTACGTAATCATGAATATATTTCACCTAAATAATACTACCTGAAAATTATTTTCAGAAAAAACAATTACAAAGCCTCACATATTACATAGGTGAAAATGGGGTATTGATATACAACGGGCACATGTGGAGATTTTTCTCTACGCAGCTTTAAAAATGTATGGACCAAGTCTGAGCTTTTAAAATTTAAAAGCTTAAAAGTGGAAGAACCCGAGCAGAAAAGAGTTTAGAAAAGCGTTTGCATTGTCTGCTGCGGTAATGTCCATTCTTCTGGGACATAGAAGTAACCTGGGTTTGAAAGAAGTCAGGAAGTCATTATGATCGATGTTGATGAGAAACCTGTTGGTAAAAATCAAAAGGATTTCTCAGAAACCAGTTTTGTCTACACTATTTCCAAAACTGAGTTTTTCTTCAAGTTACAAAAAGAAATTGAGAGGAAGCTCCTTTCTTGTTAAAATAATTTGAAATCCAAAGGTAAAGTTTTAAGAAGTATTAATGGCAGTATTAAGGAATATTAAGTCCTAGTGACCTTGAAGGAAAACTTATTTGGCAAAAGGATAACGTTAAACGAAAAAATTCTGCACTAATGAAAACGTATGAAAATTTATCAGGTATGAAGATAGGAATATTGTTCCCAAATTATCCCTAGCTAGTCTGAAATAACGAAACTGAGAACTTTAGACCTGTCAATAGTGTATTAACAAAGAAGGGCTATACCATAGTGCACATGAAAACCATTTGTATGTTTTGTTAAATATATTTGTTACAGGTAATTTGTAAAATCCGGAATTTTGTAAAATGCCTAGGTATTTTGTAAAATCCGGAATTTTGTAAAATGCCTAGGGATTTTGTAAAATCCGGAATTTTGTAAAATGCCTAGGCATTTTGTAAAATCCGGAATTTTGTAAAATGCCTAGGCATTTTGTAAATTTTTTTTCAGTTTTTGAGCCATAACTTTTTTTAAAATTATTTTGCAATAATGTTGTGGGGTATCATTCGACGCAGAAGTAAAAAAGGAATCAAAATATTAGAACTTTGATGGTGGACGTTGAAGTATGCTAGTTATACTTATGATTTTGTATCGGGTTGAATGTATCTTTGGAGTTTCAACGTACAAATAACAAACTATGTTATTTATTGATATTTCTATTTAATTTGTTTTGCAATTCTGCGTCGAATGGTACCCCACAATATTATTGGAAAATAATTTCAAAAAATGTTATGGCTCAAAAACTGAAAAAAAAACTTACGAAATGCCTAGGCATTTTACAAAATTCCGGATTTTACAAAATGCCTGTAACATATTTATTACGAGCTATTAAGTTAAGGTGGGTTTGAATGGGTTTTAATTACATAACCGTATGTACTTTTAAATGCCAAAAACAGCGACTGGAAACCTGTTATATATTATACAGTTAATTCTTTATGGATTTGTAAGCCAAAAGTCGGTGAAAAACTATAATTAAACGATGAATTCTAATTCTATAATTCATTCTTTATTATTTGCTTAGCAGCTTTCTCCTTACACCATTTACTTATACCTTGCAAATCTCTCATGAATTCGAAGTAATTAACCGTTAGTGAACTTGCATATGTACGAACACGAACCCGAAGCAGTACAATTTATTATATATTGGTCATGTATGAAAAACATACGTAATAGTCCACACTTGCTTTATTTTGTTTATATGTTTCCAACCAAGTTTGAGTAGCTTAATAATTTGTTCCACTTACTTGTAACTAAATTATGTTTAAAACAAGTAAAATATTCAACAAAAGCACACGTCAGAAATGGTGAGACTATGAAGTAGTCCATTGGGTATACTTATATAAGTTTGTTTTTATTTCGCAACTTGGGAACTCGGCATTTGTCTCTTTTAACTGGCGTCATTGAGAATATTATATTACTGTAAGCTTTGTTCTCAAATACCGCATGGACAAACACTATTGATAAAGTAAGAAATTATCCTGTATAACTACGTATGAAATCTCATTCCTGTTTTCTCATAATATAATCTCAGGCATTACTATTTTAACGCACTGCTAACTGCTAATTATGGTAAATGCTGAATTGGCATAAGCAAAAGAATGCCAACACTGATCTTAGAACTCGTCTGAAAACTACTACAGACTACCACAGAGGCGCAATTGTTTGCGTGATATTTGCAATACGTCAGCTAAAAAAATAAAACAGCTGGTGTTTGGTTCTATAGAAAGCTAGAATAAGTTGATATATGTTCCTAATCCACTCTTAGTAATTTCGCACTTGGTTCGACTTTCCTCAACACATAAATTAAGGTTTAAACAAATAAAGGAACACGAAAGAAGTGCTATGATTATGAAATTGGCCAATGGGTAAGCTTTTATAAAAGTTTGTTTTGGTTGGTAACCACGAAATGAGACTTATGACGCTTTGAACTGGCGTCTTACAGAATATTTTAACACACGCTATTGTGAAACAAAACTTTCAAGAGACATATGTAAAATCCTGCGTGTAGAATTTTCTGATTTAAAGTTACGTATGAAATCTTATTTTGACACTTTACATTTGGACGCCACTACTACTACAGTTTTCTTAACTCACATAGTACAGCTCAAGACTGATCAGAAATATCACAGCTAATATTACTCGTACTTTTGAAAAACTCGATTAGAAAAGTTCATTTTCGCATACATTTAGCAATAGGTGTATTAGTTATGGTTTCTAGCTATAAACATCACATCACGGTTATTCTTGTCTCTTATTTCATTTTCAGTTCAGAATGTCAAATTCAATCGTCATCACTTGCAAATTATGATTTTGACATTAATTTATTTCCAAGTGATGTGACGGATTATCTATTCGAACAAATTGTTTTCTCGCCAAGAACGGTACTACTTGTTGATGCAACTGTTAATCTTACGAAATTGCATGCCAATTACACAAAAGGAGGTGACTACCCAAATTCATTGTCGAACAGGAATGGCAATATCTTAACAGTGGTGGAACCCCCTGAGCAAGAAATTAAAAATATTGCAAGATTCCTTTACATATTCGACAGAGAAAACGACAGACCAAACGATAAGTTTCTAATAATTGGCACAAAGAATCATTTTGATAAAATCATGGACAATTTCGTAGATCAATTGAAATGGGAATTGACGAATGCAGTTTATTTCATGGTCATCCATTCTAAGGACGACATAGAAGTAGTAACAGTGTCTTTATTCACCAAAGAGTTTACAAGGATTGATTTCACAACATCACTTCAGGAACTTCAGAGAGGAGTTACTCGAAAAGGTTTGCACAGAAATCTTCATAAGATACATATTCCTGCTACACATTGGTATTCGCAAGACACTACAAACGAAATTGGACGAAAATGTGTTTCGTCGCCATACAGTCTTATTAAAAAAGAAATACTTAGTGAATGTGTTGAACTAGTGCAGTATCCACAGGTCGAAGCAATAGCTGACTATTTAAATTTCACGTCCGTCCACAAAAATTATGCTGCTTTAATTGGGAAGGAGTTTTGTGGCAGGATAGATACAGAAAGATATTATGACGAGCTATTTGAGGTCCACAGGTCGAGAGTTATATATTTCTCATATCCAGGGGAATGGACATTCATGTATTGTGTAGACAGAGAAACGTATTACGATAAGCCGCTGTCTATCTGGGTGGACATAATGGACGTGAGTACTTGGATTTTATTGCTAATCTGTTGTCTTTCAGGCAATGCACTAATATTTCGATTTACAAAACAAAAACTGACATTTGAATCTATTAGTAACTTCTTCCTTTCCGCCATTGCCATTCTTCTCAGACAAAACCACAACCAAAGGAAATTCCTCCTCTATGCAATTCTCTGTTTAATGTTGACAATTTTTTTAACTGAGTATGAAAGTTACATCACAAATGAAGTTGTTGCTCCTGTGGACAAAAAGAGAATGAACAATTTCAAAGAACTAATTCTAAGTGGATATAAAATATCTGTCACCATTGGACAAGTATATCAGAGGAACGAAAGTCAAGGTTATGATGCTGCGCATTATTATTTCGCACAATATGGTATTACCGACAAACTACACTCAGGTGTTTATTTTTTAAATATTGACAAAGCGACTTCAGTTTATGATATAGTATTCATGAGTTTATCAGACACAAAACTGAAAGTCTTTATTGACGCAGTTACTCATAATTCCAAATTCTTTTTCCATGTACAACAATCTCTTCCCTTGTTGAAATGTTTCAAAACAATAGATCATGCAACGGATGATAGACCCCTTTCATGGATATTTAATGGATGTTTTCGGCATGAACTTGTAAATGTTGTCCAAGAACTGAATGAAATGGGAATACTCGACATTTGGCGACAACTTCAGTACTTCAGCTTTGAGGCATCCAGCTTTTTCGAAAAAGAAAAGCATTCTGAAGGGGAAGTTCGGAGTCTTAGCTTCGACATGAAAATTGGTGCAATTTTTCCTGTATTTGGTTATCTGGTCATTGTTCCTGTTTTTGTCTTTCTACTTGAAAGATATTTGACTTTACTCATTCAAAATAGCATTGCTTTTTATTTCTTCTGGCTGTATTACACTGCTTAGCAGTTTGAATCTGTGTACCATATAAATAATAATGTTTGATGTAGGGTTAGCGTTAAATCGTCAAATTACGCTATTTTGGTTTCTGCGGTCGATTTCGTAGAATACAAGTTAGCAGGCCAATGTACACCAACTACCTTAATTTAAAAGTAGCTGATGAATCAGAAAATCTCATTTCAAACATTTGGGTTATTTCATTTTTAAATTATGACAATTATTTTCCAGGAAGAGATTCGTCATAACGGATGTAACCTAGAAATGCAATTTTTCTGATTCATCAGCGAGTTTTGAATTAAGTCAGTTGGTCTATAATCGCCTGCTAACTTGTATTTTACGAAAATCTCTACAGCAAGCATAATTCAGTACAATTTTGACGCTTTGCCTAGGCATTTTCCTAATTGCTGGATTTGACGATGTGCCGCTAATATCCGGTGTTAACTTTGATGTTGTTCTCTTAATAAAGTACCACGAATATTATACTCTAAAATAAATATTTTAAATAATAATATTTAAAAGCAAAATGCAAAACTAGTTTGGTGATTAATAATTTAATAAATTATCCGGAACGACTTACCAGAATGAATATTAGGTAAACGAAGTATTTGTTAATTGTCAACATACAATAATCAGCAACACAATTGTTTCTATCATTTGCCCTTTGAAACAAAAACCACGACACGAATAACGCAACTCAACCAACGAGGAGCAAATGCACAATGCAACAGAGCAAGAAATAAGAATTAACCCCGTAACTTAAACTAAGCTTTGCAATAAAATATTGTTTTTATGATGCAAGTAGTTATATGTATTATCCATTCCTAGTCGACTATTCGACCATGAGCTTGAACAGCAAAAATATCCCTGGAATTATATTCATATCTCCAGTTTGGAATGTCCAGTCATGTTCACGTACAGAATTCATAATATAGTAGAATTGTTATAATAACATATTTTTGGTTTCTCGTCTACCCATTCACTTAGCCACTACTGTTATATAAATGAAGAAATACTAATCTTTATAGCTTAAGCATATTTACTACTGTTTCTATAGAGGTGTTATTTGACCATGACTTTTCATGCAATATAAAAGTTAAAGGAAAAACAAGGTCAGAAATAATCAATATGCACAAGTCATTCCAAATGTATACATTGAACACGGCACCAACACCAACGAAAATTAGCAGGCGAATCATTTATCCAGGTTTTTTATTTGCAAACTTAAAGTTCCTTATTGTGATACAAAACCGGATGTCTATCAAATAAACATCAACTTTTCTACTTTAAAATTATAATATTAGATGTCATTTGTAATTTTGACGCCTATATAATTGAATTATATATTTTAATTAAGTTTTAACTTTTTGAAGTTTTCAATTAAACTGCAAAGAATGTATTGAGACTTTACTTAATTCAATGCACACAATCTATAGACCTTCAATATTATATTTGTATACTTCTCGAACCCGAGTCGGTACTATTTACATTTACCTTTATGCCAACAAAATTCAGTACCATGGGTCCATAATTTTTATTTTAAATACATTAACTTCTGAAAAGAGTATTTGCAGAAGAATATGAAATGTAGAACATTAATGAGGCTCAATAGGGGTAATAGTATGAGATAGTTTCGAAATATCTGTCCTTCCAAAATTTGTCAAACGAACAATATTTATGAATATGAGTCAATGCAAAATACAAATAGGAAGCAAAGAAAAGTATAGCGGAGACGATATTAACAAGTTTTGCAAGTTTTAAAGTTTTCCACATTCGACCGATCCGAACAACGAAACTGCGCCCCTTTTTAACAGCACCGAAACATTTGTTTCCTTCGTCTGATTCATTCTCTGTAGTATTTTCGATTTCCGGTGTTTCCGATGACGTGTTTCCTGCTACTTTATTTGGGACTTTCCAAAGGAGTGCTCTTATACACACAATTTCGACCATAGTAGCAATTACAAATCCAAGAGAAGTCATTGCCCACCGATCAGATGCTTTATATTGGGAACTTTTCGGAACATATGCATTAACACCTTGAATAACAGTGACAAGAGTTAAGAGAACGGTGACAACCAACGCTAATTTTATTTGGACGTCTTCAAAAGTCACTCCCAAGAAGAAAGATAGCCAGGCGACGAAAACAAGTAGAGAAATAGGCAAGTAGATGGTGAAAATGTAATAACCGTGTTTTCTCCTAAAACTCCAATCTTCGGCACGAAGCCCCACAATGTTACTACTCAGACGTACGTTCTCCAGATGGTAACCATTGACATTTATCTCTACCTTTCTTGCTCTATCTTGTCTTAATAAATATTTCCAGCTATATACATTTATCATAATAAAACCCCAGCGACATTTCAAAGTGTCGAATGGAAAATCAGCAAATTTTTTTTTACATTTCAATTTCAAATCTAAAACTTGTCTAATTTTTAATACGACTGCTCCCTCTTTTGCAAGGAGGACGCACTGCAAAGCTGTGTTCTGAATTTCACCCGGAAGAGAATTTGAAATGAAAGATTTAAATCGGACAATAGAACAGTTCACCATTTTACTCTGCGTTAATGTGTCTGATTCTGCAGTTTTGAGTGCTATTTTGGTTAGAGGAATCGAAGCATTTAATGGGACGCCATACCCTATAATGCTAACGTTTACATACACAGTCATTTTTGGTGAGTTTAATCCATCTGAATCTGCTCCCTCCTCAAATGAATTAAATTGTAAATCAATGTCCAATTTTTTTTGTAGTCAATTACTGGAATGCTTTCATTTTCGCTTTTAAACCAAATAATTGTGTCTAATGCTAAATCAAAGCTCTTCTGTTTTAGATTTTTATATTGCTGGGTAAGCGCCTGCATGTTTGTCTTCTCTTCTTTTGTCCCATTCCTAAACTTGTAAACAGTTCTGTATAATATGTTGTATTCTTCAATATTGAAATCATCCTGTTAAATATAATAATGAACAAACAAATATAATACAATTCAACAGGCTTTCTATAATTAATTTAAATGTGTCATGGTATAAGAGTATTCATTTAACATAGGTTCCGCCCGTCAAAATTGAATATTACTTTAGTAGCTGTTATTTAAATTAGAGGACCTTAATTAGAAAATTAAATATAAAAAACACATTATTTACCCACTCCTTGTTAAGATTTGTAATGTTTTCCAAGAGGGTTGGTTCCCATTCCACTTCGGTTGAATAAACTGCTGAAAATCCGTTCAGCGCAATTACCAGCAAAGTGCAATCAAAATTTAAAATCATTTTCACTCTCAAGTTTATAAAACGTCCTGTCAGTTCAACTGCGGGGAATGGAATGAAGTGAGCTAATGAAAACGGCACTCATATAATAACTATTTAGTACTAAAACATTTGCATTTATTAGCAATTGCAAATTGTGACACAGCTTCCTGATAGATATTTATCACAACTACTGAAGCAGTTTAACCATGAGGTTCTGAACTTATAGCGCAATATTAATATGCAAGTAACAAATATTACAGCACTTTATATTTCAGCGGATATATTGTAATGAAGAGAAATAGTACTTATATCGTGTGCATACTACACACATCTTATAATTTATTATAAGTACTGCTGCCCAAATGGACCGATATGCAATAACTAACTAACCGGAAAGCTTGCGTTGGGACGGTCGAGTGTAGGGAACATTTCAATTTCGTGTAGTACAACCATTACCCGTTAACTGAAATATATACTCTACGTTCCACAAATATTCTGCCTGAGGTAAAGTCAGTTTCCCCACAAATCATATGTATTTTTTGCATCCGTGTATTTACTTACATATTAGCCAGTTCATTGTTGAGAAGACAGATTCAGAAGTCTGAGAAATGTCCTATTATGGAATAAACTCCAGTGGTATGCATAATACTTCATCACCAGCTAAGTAAATATTTGACTAGACTACCTTTAAACGGCTGATTCATTATTATTACTGACTTAAGCTGAGTATGGGAATAAAATATAGCGCTAAATCGATTACAAAAGGGTAAAGACAAGGTGTTATATAGTGTTGGGACCGATTCGATTAAATCAAATCAAATCGAATCGACATCGATTCGATTTTTTTCCTGTCGCGGATCGATTCGATTCTATTTGAAAAATATAAAAAATTATCGATTCGATTTGCAAAATATAAAAAATTATCGATTCGATTTGCAAAATATAAAAAATTATCGATTCGATTTGCAAAATATAAAAACTTATCGATTCGATTTGCAAAATATAAAAAATTATCGATTCGATTTGCAAAATATAAAAAATTATCGATTCGATTTGCAAAATATAAAAAATTATCGATTCGATTCGATTTGCAAAATATAAAAAATTATCGATTCGATTCGATTTGCAAAATATAAAAAATTATCGATTCGATTCGATTTGCAAAATATAAAAAATTATCGATTCGATTCGATTTGCAAAATATAAAAAATTATCGATTCGATTCGATTTGCAAAATATAAAAAATTATCGATTCGATTCGATTTGCAAAATATAAAAAATTATCGATTCGATTCGAATTGCAAAATATAAAAAATTATCGATTCGATTCGATTTGCAAAACATAAAAAATTATCGATTCGATTCGATTTGCAAAACAAAAAATTATCGATTCGATTAGATTTGAGATATACAGCTGTAGTTAAACTATAAATTGATGTGATCACCATAAAAAAGTGTAATTATATGGCGCAACTTCTGGAAACGTAAAAATATTTGTTAAATTTTGGATTCGATTTCGATTTGGGCCTACCAGACAAATTATCGATTCGATTCCACTTGAATTGTAAAGTTATCGACATCGATTCAAATTGATTCGACTTGGCTTGGTAAAATTTTCGATTCGATTCGAGGCGCAAAAAAGCAGATTGGTCCCACCTCTAGTGTCCTCATTAACATTAATTCTGTGAACATGAAATGTACTGTAGATATATAATATGGGAATAGGCAACTGTCAGTAGGGAACCGTATCCCCAACAAATAAATAAATGAAAGAAATAAATTATTTTCTTCATTTGCAGAGTTTCAACATTTGAATTTTAACACGCTAACATTTCTCACGTAATGCTTCCTGCACACAAAGAGTAACTCTATGATTATACCGCTTAAGGCTCCCCGGAGGTAATATTTTATTCTGCAAAGTTTTCGTCTGCTTTCCATAGAGGAAGTACGCTCACTAAGTAAGCTCACTTTCATAACTTGTTCTTTCGTGATACCGCTTAAAACCCATTTACACGCGCAAACTAAATCAAAATACAAACAAACCTCAATTACTGAAGTGCTAAGCACTTATTTTAAATTAGCCTTTCATGGATATGCGCCGCCTTCTTGGCTTGCTGGTACGTTTAAAGATATTACCATTAGACGCAGTCGGATTCCAAGTAACACTGGTAGTTTTAATAGCAGAAACCTGAAATTCTTCATGGGCTTCAAGACTTTTCTATAAGTCTTAGTTCTAAACAAATAACTTAGCTTATTAGCTTTACCTAAACTATATTACATTTTATATCTTGAACTGAGCGTTCTATAAAAATTTTAAGGAAAAAAAATTAAGTATTCTGTAGTTAAACCAATGATCACGGGCACATAATAAAAATATATAAAAAATAATAATAATAAAAATAAATAAAAATTGAACTCTAGAATATATCCAATATTTTTGGCCCAGAAATTAATAAAATTATTACAATTGCTAAATTGGGTATTACTCGTGTAGAATAAAAATATGTTAAAACGTGTAGTTGTTTGCATACTTTCCAGCACATCTTACTTCACAAATGCATCGGTTCTTTCAAAAATTACTAACTTGGAAAGCGGCCGCCATTTAAATTTTATTTTTGGTGGAAACGAATTATCTCGATCCTATAAGACGGTTAACAAAGATTTGTCTAAACTGAACAATCCCTACAGTTTGACGAAAATTAGCGTGAAAAAATGCATGCCGCAGCTATAGCTTGGAATAAATTACCTAGGAAATTTGTATACGCAGATTTAACTTTAGCTGGATTGATCAATGAGGTAAAACGGCTAATGATTTTGGATAGAAAGAATGTATATGTTTACTGATGTTGATTCTATGAATTTGTATGGATTTATTGATATTCTATTGCAATTATTAATTGGATAAATGTAAGTATACTGTTTAAGTTGTTAGTGTATCTCATGTCCTGTGTTGAGAAGTAGCAGCCAACTGTGTTCCATTTAGTAATCCTATAATTTTTTTCATTTCTCGATGCCTCTTTACCTACACAAAGTCAAGCACGCAAATTAATTTTTCTGAGGCAGCAACAGGTTGCGCATTATAGATACCTCCGAGTAGCACTTTGATAAAATTGGATTTATATATATGTTAGCGGCAATAAGGAAAATTTGGCATTTTGGAAAATGCCTAGGCATTTTCGGAAATGCCTGAAGAAAGCCCGGCTATTTCTTCTTAGCCGAGACATTTAGGAAAATGCCTAGGCATTTTTCTAAATGCCTAAACTTCACTCGGCATTAAGCGAAATGTTTTTCCTTATTGCCGAGTAATCATTTTTACTTTGCTTAATGACTGAATTTTACGAGGCAGATGGGAAAATGTCTCACATTTGTGCAATAACAGTGTGTTAAATAAGTCAGAAAGGAAAAGGGGAATAATTATTGCACCAACTAAATATTAGGAAAACTCCAATAAATTGTACTCCACCTAATAATTCAAAAACTCCACCAGAAAAATGATATGGCACCAAATAAATTGTATCCCACCAAATAAATTATATTCTAACAACTGACCGAACATGCAGGTCTCGTCCAACATTATATCACCTACATGGTGAAGGGATTTTTTTTGTGACTTTCCACCTCGATTTAGAGATAATTCTACTTAGGTGGAAAGCTATTTGTAGCTGTATGCCACGACTTAAACCTATTATCATTTTAAAAATACCTTAAAAATACCAATAAAAAAACATTTTAAAAATATAAAATTTTTTAAATCTTATTTTTAAAATATAAAATTTTTTAAATCTTATTTTTAAAATATAAAATTTTTTAAATCTTATTTTTAAAATACAATATCTCTGTATATTTAAAATGATTTTCAGAATAGAACAAATTCATATTTTAGGCTGAGTTAGAAAAAAGTATGAGAAAATGGCAGAAAGTGATGATTGCGAAGCTATATTTTTCGACATAGAAGGAAAATTCATGAACTTTTATTTACATTTCATACCTCCATAGTGAGTTTAGATTCATCTATGATAGTAAAGGTCACCATGTAAATCGTATAGCCAGAAACCTTAATTTTATCAGACATTAATTCGTCAAACATAACTTTTCAACCATTCATGTCAATTTTGCATGCTCCACAAGCATCTTGTGGAGCACTTTACTTTTGCATATCAGTACATTAGCATAAAAAGTTGGATACCGATGCCACAGTAGATTCACATTTTCCTTTCTGACTTATTTAACACACTGTTATTGCACAAATGGGAGACATTTTCCTATCTGCCTGGTAAAATTCAGTCATTACGCAAAGTAAAAATGATTACTCGGCAATAAGGAAAAACATTTCGCTTAATGCCGAGTGAAGTTTAGGCATTTAGGAAAATGCCTTGGCTAAGAAGAAATAGCAGGGCTTTCTTCAGGCATTTCCGAAAATGCCTAATTTTCCTTATTACCGCTAACATATACACTATATCACGCTCAAAACTTTATTAAGTTAAAAATAAATTTTAAATATGAAGCACTTTATACTACAACGTTTAAATTCAAATTTACTTAAAGGTATTATAAAATTTTAATGAAAAATAAATTGTAGTGAACCTTTTCAATTCTGAGATAAATGGCGAAGAATGAGAATCACCAGGCGGAAGCCAGATGCAATTAGAATATTCTGCTATGAAAAAGGCCACTTGGTGAAGCTAGAAATGAGTTCAAATTTCAAAATTCTTCATTTGTATTTCAAAAAATGTTATACTCGTGAACCCCTCACGTCGTATTACCACGACCACTTCGACCCCCAGAGTCAATATACTATCCAAACTCCCTTCAGTCCCAACAGACAGCCTTGCAGTGGAGTTGAGTGGAGACGGTTACTTAACCTTCCATTGGGTGCGATTACCCAGAAGGCGACTAAATCATTCTCCTGTATACGAATACTAACCGATATCTGAAATAACTCTCTAAGGTATTCTCCCTGAAGTAAAATCAGCTCTCCCAAACTATTTGTATTTTTTGCATACGTGTACTTATTCGCATCCGATTCTGTGCATTGGTGTTAAAAGGTGAACCAGAAGTCGGCGAAATACCCGATTAGGGAAGAAATCCCGGTAGTAGACAGAAGACCTCATTACAATGGTGCCAAAACCCGGTCTTTTTCTCAAAATTCACCGAAAAGTACAAGGAGAAATTTATGTGAACAATTACGCTGTGTTGGCGGAGGAAGAAATTGAATCTAACGGGATAAGAACTATCCGAAAGTGCTTACTAATAAGGGTATTTGTAGTGTCAACCGAGTCGAAAATTTGGACACCGCTGTAATTGAAAATTTGAAAAAACTGCACAATCACGTACAGTAAGGTATCAAAATTCTGTTTTGTTCTAAATTGGTAGTAAAGTTATAATTACCAATAGTTAAAAATATTTTGATAAGTTAATTATTCGTATTGGTGGTATACGTTATTATTTGAAATTGTTGAAAACTAATTCCATTTGAAATTATTTGAGTTAAATTTCAATATTTCTTAATGATTAAAAAGTAATATTTAAGTCTGTCAAAGGTTTAATTGGAAAGATTTTGATCTGAAACTCTTTGAATTGAATTAACTGCAAAGTAGATATTGTTATAATGGTTATGTAATAATGAAAGCGTAGAAATTGAATTTTGAAATTGAAATAATATTCGTTTAATGTCAAAAATTGATTAAGATATTGTTAGAAAAATTTTGTGTAGACAAAGGAAATTCCTACATATATTTGTGGAGACACGTATAAAATGTATGTTATTAAGTAAGGTAAAGGACAAGGAGGATAAATTATGCATTCATAGTTTTCGTGAAGTAATTTATGCTAACTTGCTTTGTTGCAACTTCTAGAGACGCTTGGCTTGATGATTGATGGCAGATTTAACCTTGCAGGAATAAAAACGCCCTCTGACCAATCAATAGCAACAGAGTAAAAGCGCTAGGAACTTTGTAAGTAAAGTATGAAATTATAACATGTATATGTCTATTACTATAAGTTTACAAAACAAAATTGTAAAATAATGCAAACCAGCTTGTTCTGTTGGACTAGCATATTATTGTAAAGGCATAATAAAGTAATTACCTAGTACTTGTTTTATTTTTGTGTCAATTCATTATAATTGAGCACACTTTGATCTATAGTCGGATAGGTTAGAATAGGGTCATCAGGCCAAACAAGTAGATCTAGGCTGTCAGTTGTCAGTTAGGTCAGTGATTTTGGCGTTCGATCCAAGTCACAAGGAAAAGTTAGAGAATAGTTCTGACCCACAAGCCTGTGACACCACCCCCACAAATGATTTATTATAGTTGACATAAGCTCAGTCAGGGAATAGCATATAGCTTTACCGCGATAATAAATAGAGTAAATACCAGGACTTTGTGTTGTCCAGCATTTTTCTATGACCGTGCCTGAAGTTAACATTAACTCTATGTACACGCAAAGTATTGTAAATATATAATGTTGGATCCATGGAAAACAGTCGTAGGGAGCCGTGTCCCAAATAAATAAATAAATAAATAAACATTTTCATTAGCTGATTTCAACATTTGAATTTTAACATGTTAACAATTCTCACGTCATGCTTCCAACACACAAGGAGTAATTATTATTTGAACATACCGTTATAGCCTTCCCGGAGGTAATATTCTTATTTTCAAGCAAATTTTTCGTCAAAAATCTTCCCTGGGAGAAGTTTTTAAGATGGAATTGTAATTTCAAAATGAATGCAGACAGACGTTAAACATGTATGAAAAATTGTATAATGTGTAAAAGTGTATCTTTTGCATAGATGTTGTCGATAATCATTTGTATTCAGGATTTTTCAGTGAACATCACAAAATACATATAATTCCTCCGGGAAGAACTAAACAATAGGAGGACAACGCGATAAATATCATACCTAATGTAAAAGAAATACTAAAGTCCAAGACTTTCATAACTTGTTATTTTGTGATGTCGCTTAAAGCCCATTTCCACACGCAAACAAAACAAAATGACACAAAAAAACCCAAATTAGTGAAGTGCTAAACACTTATTTTAAATTAGCGTTTTATAGACGTTGACTTATGAATTAGTACAATTGCCAGAACAGAAAGTTATAATAGCAAGGCAGTTAAATTCTCCATCTGGTTTTCATGATATTTTTCTAACGCTCTTAATTTTGAATACCAAATTTTGGAAACTAAGCATAATAACTTTATCTAAACTGAGTTATATTTTATAACAAGATATAAATAGGAATTTTCATCTAGAACTGAGTATCCTACAAAGTTTTTATAACAAAACAGAATCAGTATAGCTGTTAAGCCATTCATGACCTACGTTGTATGATAATAAACTTAATTTGAGTCTAAATTGAATGCATTCGGCATTTTTGGCCTGAAATCAAAAAAGTGATTATATTACGACGAAAATGTTAGATTACATAATTGTTCTTATACTTCTTAGCACAACTTACTTAACAAATGGATCCGTTCTTACAAAGATTAATAACATGGAAAACGGCTGCCATTTAAATTTTGTATTTGGTGGAAACGAATTGTCTCGATCGTATACGGCTGTTAACGAAGATTTATCAAAACTGAACAATCCCTACAGTCTTACGAGGATTAGTGTTCTGAAAACTCATCTTCGCCAGTCTTTGGGTTGCACTGAACGAAATATAAGATTACATTTCAATCTGACACTTTCAATGTTCTTCAATCGTTTTAATAATCAAAACTGTTACTTGCGAGAAATCATCTTAAACAGAAAATTATCCTCTCCGAGTGTGAAGTCTCGTTTCACCTGTCTATCTCACATTCTGATTGGGTCTGTCGCAAATGACCTTGTTGAACTGTATTTCGCAAACTATATAATTAATAACTTAAACGGAATGGATTTCAAACCAACAGCAAATTACAGCTTTGAGCGTTACAGTACAGTTCACATCATAAAAAATCTTGCAGAAGTACAGCGATTTAAATACAATTATCACCAAATGATGGTGAAACAAGAATTCCAGCAAAATGAAATTCTTCTAACTCTAGGCGACAAATTCGTCTACATACATTTAAGCCAAGATCCTTATGTTATCTTCTCGCTATTCGCTTGCCCAAAACAGAGTACACGTAATTGGTTTACTTATAAGCAATTCCGATTTGATATAATTATATTACCATCGGCTGGGGATTTTAGGAAGATAGCAAATATGCGTTATTTAACGTATGTACAATCCAATTGCCATCCTACATTTAGCACTCATGTCGATACTGAGGATTCATGTGGTTTACACGACAAGGCAAGGGCCGAGAAAAAGTATTTCATTAATCTTTCAAAAACGCCAATTAAAATGCATTATACGGACGCTCTGACACATGACCTACTAAGACGCATTCCAAATGCATGTAGTACGTCATGGAACAACGGCAATAGGATTGGAATATTCTACAGTGACAGAATGTTGGAAGAAAAACAGGAATTGCTATCATTTCATTTTCCTACAAGCATCGATGGCTTTAATTTCATTTCGTGTTCTACTCTGGACATGGAAAATCTGCCATTTCGGGGATACTTGAAACCATACAAGTTGGCACCTTGGCTAAGCATAGTTCTGTCAGTTGTCATCCTCAGTGCTTTTTGTCATTCAGTACAGCAATTTAGAAAACTCAAGAGCTTTTCGTTTTTACTTCTTTATTATGCTTATTTATTGGGAATCAGTTATTCATTGCCAAAACGTTGTCAAAATTTGAGATGGTTAAAATGCATTTTGCCTTGCTTTCTTCTGATGGGAGTTGTACTCACAAATGCTTACAAAGGAATCGTCATTGTCGACTTAAGTCTGAATGGAATTCGATGAAAATGAATAGAAACCGATGAATGGCTCTAGTGATTTGTTTATTTTTATTAGGTTAGGTTTGTAAAATACGCGTTACGATGTTCAGGGCAACAAATAATTATTAACGTGTCCATAGTAACGCATATTTACAAACCTAACCTAATAAAAAATAAACAAATCTCAGTATATTCATCGGTTTCCATTCATTTTCATCGAATTCCATTCATCGGATTAGGGAAGCCCTTTTATTGAATGTAAAAAACTGTTTAATACAAAAGCAATTTAATATATAAACTAATAGCACTGAGGTAATCAAGTATCGTAAGCAAAATATAACGGAGAAATGTCGCTAAAGGTTTTTAGTAAAGCCAAGGCGGTATTTAATGTTTTAAATGTGTATATGGGCTATCTAGCACTAAACAGCCAATCTGGGTCGGAGGCAATAAGCAATAGAAAAATATACGACACACGTTTCGAATTAAGTTAGAGAAACCTAGCTCTTTGTTCCACCTACTCCTTAATAAATTAGGTTTAAAACAAATAAAATATTCAATAACAACTTACATCAGAAATGGTGAGACTATGAAGTAGGCCATTGGGTATACTTATATAGTTTGTTTTCGTTTCGCAACTACGAAACTCGGCCTTTGTCTCTTTTGAGTGGCGCTTTTGAGAATATTATATTACAATAAGTTTTGCTCTCTAAAACCCCCTTGAACAATAACTTTATTGAAACAAGAAGAAATTTTCTTGTATAACTCCACGTATGAGATCTCATTTTGGTTTTTACATTTAATATCAGCCATCACTAATATAACGCACTGTTAACTGTTAAATATGGTAAATATTACCTTGGCATAAACAGAAGAATGCTTTCACTGATCCTAGAACTAGTCTGAAAGCTACTACAGGCAGAATGGTACTCTTGTTTGCGTGATGATTGCAATACGTCAGCTCAGAAAAATAAAACTACTGGTGTTTAGTTCCATAGAATGGTAGAATAAGCTTAATATATGCTCCCAACCACTCTTAGTTATTTCGCAGTTAGTTCGACTTTCCTCAATACATAAATTAAGGTTTAAGCAAATAAAGCAACACGCAAGAAGTGTTATGAAAATGAAATTGGCCAATGGGCAAACTTATATAAAACTTTGTTTTTGTTCGGCGACCACGAAATGAGACTTTTGACTCTTTGAACTGCGTCTTACAGAATATTATTACACACGCGATTCTGAAACAACACTTTCAAGAGACATAATGTGTGTTCCTACGTGTACAATTTTCTGATATAAGATACTTATGAAATCTTATTTTGGCATTTTATATTCAGACGCCACTTCTGTTATACATTCTATTTATTAAAAAACTTGTGAACGAATTATCTCAAAGCGTGTACATAGTTTTCTTAACACAAAGTATAGATATCGTTATTGTCAGTCACAATACAGACAGGACTGAAAAGAAACATCACAGCTAATATTACCCATACTTTTGAAAAACTGCATTAGAAAAGTTCATTATCACATATTTCAGAGCTAACAACAGGTATACCAGTTATGGCTTCTAACTATAAACGTCACATCACGGTTATTGTGGTCTTTTATTTCATTTCCAGTTCAGAATGTGAAATTCAATCATCATCACTTGCAAATTATGATTTTGACATTATTTTATTTCCAAGTGATTTGACGAATTATCTATTCGAAAAAATTGTTTTCTCACCACGAACCATATTTGCTGATGCAACTGTTAATCTAACAAAATTGCATGCCAATTACAAAAAAGGAGGTGACTACCCAAGTTCATTATCGAACAGGAATGGCAATATCTTAACAGTAGTGGAACCGCCTGAGAAAGAGATTACAAATATTGCAAGATTCCCTTACATATTCTGCAGAGAAATGGACAGACCGAACGATAAGTTTCTAATAATTAGCACTAAGAATCACTTTGAGAAAATTAAGGACAATTTCCTGAATCAATTGAAATGGGAATTGACAAATGCAGTTTACTTTATGGTTATCAATTCTAAGGAGGATATTAAAGTACTAACAGTGTCACTGTTCACAAAAGAGTTTGCAAGCATTGATTTCATAACATCACAAGAAACACAGAGAGATATCACACGAAAAGGTTTACACAGAAATCTTCATAAGATACATATTTCTGCTACACATTGGTTTTCGGAAGACACTAAAAACGAAATTGCGCGAAAATGTGTTTCGTCGCCATACGTTATTATTAAAAAAGGAATACTTAGTAAATGCCTTGAACTAGTAAACTATCCACAGGTCGAAGCAATGGCTGACTATTTAAATTTCACGTCCGTCTACAAAAAGTATGCTGCTTTAATTGGGAATGAGTTTTGTGGCAGTATAGATACAGAGAGGTATTATGACGAGCTCTTCGAGGACTACAGGTCAAGAGTTATATATTTCACATTTCCAGGGGAATGGACATTCCTGTACTGTGTAGACAAAGAAACGTATTACGATAAACCTTGGTCTGCCTGGATATCCATAATGGACTTGAGTACCCGTCTATTATTGCTAATCTGTTGTCTTTTAGGCAATGTACTAATATTTCGATTGACAAAACAAAAACTGACATTTGAATCTATTAGTAACTTCTTCCTTTCCGCCATTGCCATTCTTCTCCGTCAAAACCACAACCAAAGGAAACTCCTCCTCTATACAATTCTGTGTTTAATGTTGACAATTTTTTTAACTCAGTACGAAACTTACTTCACAACTGAAGTTATTGCTCCTGTGGACAAAAAGAGAATGAACAATTTCAAAGAACTAATTTTGAATAATTATAAAATACTTGTCAGGATTGGACCTGTATATCACAGGAACGAAACTCAAGGCCACGTTATTGTGCATTCTTATTTCCAACAATATGGCATTATGGACAAACTGAACTCAAGTGTTTATTTTTTAAATATTGACAAGGCGACTTCAGTTTATGATATATTCACCTCGGCATTAGCAGACACGAAACTGAAAGTCTTCGCTGACGGAGTTAGTCATGACGCAAAACATTTTTTCCGTTTACAAAAATCTCTTCCCTTGTTGAAATGTTTCAGACCAAAGGATTACGCACAGGATGATAGACCCCTTTCATGGATAATACGTGGATGTTTTCGGCATGAACTTCTGAATGTTGTGCAAGAACTAAATGAAATGGGAATACTCGACATTTGGCGACAACTTCAGTATTTCAGTTCTGAGGCATCCAGCTTTTTCGAAAAAGAAAAGCATTCTGAACTCCAGGTTCACAGTCTTAGCTTTGACATGAAAATTGGGGCAATTTTTCATGTCATTGGATATCTGGTCACTGTTCCTGTTTTTGTATTTCTACTTGAAAGATATTTCACTTTACTCATTCGAAATATTCTTGCTCTTTATTCCTTAATTGCCGAATTATATCTGTATTACACTGCTTTACTGTTTGATTCTGTGCGTCATATAAATAATAATGTTTAATATCGGGGTTAGCGTTGAATTAGGTAATTTTGTTTTCTGTGCTTGATTTCGTAGAATACAAGTTAGCATGTCAATGTACAACATCTGGCTTAATTCCAAAGTTCCTGATGAATCAGAAAAATCTCCTTTAAAACATAAAAGATTTTTTATTTAAAATTATGCCAATTATTTTCGTTGAACTTGTATTTTAGAAAATTAGTCACATCAACCAAAATTCAGTTCCAATTTGACGATTTGTCTATGCCTTTTCGTAATTGCCTGATTTGACGATTTACTGCTAATATCCGGTGTTAACTTTGATGCCATTATCTTAATAAAGAACTACGATGAAAACCTCTCATTACGCATCCAATTCATCTCCCTAGAATTTCTATAATTAACTTCTCTATTCTAGAATCTGCTAGATCTGCTAAATAATAATATACTTCGATAAAATAATTTCCGCTTTTTTCCAATGAAGGTACTTTTTCATCATTTTCAAGCGCCGCCTGCATACATACTATGCGTTGAGTACCTATACGGTTAATTTTATTCATTAGTGATGCCAATATTCTTTAAATGATTTTTTTATTAGTGACTTTCTCACAGTCTGACAGAACATAACAAGTTACGGAACTATTCCCTTTTATTACTCACATCACACACATCATACTGCTAGGCTTACACAGAAATCTTCATAAGATGTATATTCCAGCAAAACATTATTCTTCGGAAGACAATAAAAACGTTGCACAAAATTGTGTTTCGTCGCCATACAGCCTTATTAAAAGAGGAATACTTAGTGAATGCCTTGATCATGTACAGTATGCACAGTTCGAAGCAATGGCTGACTATTTAAATTTCACGTCCGTCCACAAAAGTTACGATGATTTACTTGGGAATGAGTTTTGTGGCATGATGAATACAGAAAGGTATTATGACGAGCTATTTGAGGACCCTAGGTCAAGAGTTATATATTTCACATTTCCTGGAGAATGGTCTTTTCTGTATTGTGTAGACAGAGAAACGTACTACGATAAGCCTTTGTCTATCTGGATTTATATTATGGACTTGAGTTCCTGGCTTTTATTGCTAATCTGTTGTCTTTTAGGCAATGCACAAATATTTCGATTTACAAAACAAAATCTGACATTTCAATCTATTAGTAACTTCTTCCTTTCCGCCATTGCCATTGTTCTCAGACAAAACCACAACCAAAGGAAACTACTCATCTATGTTTTTCTCTGTTTAATGTTGACAATTTTTTTTAACTCAGTGCGAAACATACATCACAACTGAAGTTGTAGCTCCTGTGGACAAAATGAGAATGAACAATTTCAAAGAACTAATTCTAAGCAGATATAAAGTAATTTCTGTTGTTGGACATGCATAACAGAGGAACGAAAGTCATGGCTACAATTCTGTGCATCCTTATTTTGCACAATATGGTATTATGGACAAATTAAACTCAACTGTTTATTTTTTAAATATTGACAAGGTTGACGCGACTTCATTTCATGATATATACTTCTCGACTTTATCAGACACGAAACTGAAAGTCTTTCTTGATGTAATTAGTCATGATTCAACATATTTTTCCCGTCTGCAACAATCTTTTCTCTTGTTGAAATGTTTCAGAACAAAGGAGCATGCAAAGGATGATAGACCCCTTTCATGGATATTTCTTGGGTGTTTTCGGCATGAACTTGTGAATGTTGTCCAAGAACTAAACGAAATGGGAATACTCGACATTTGGCGACAACTTCAATATTTCAGCTCTGAGGCATCCAGCTTTTTCGAAGAAGAAAAGCATTCTGAGGGGAAGTTTGGAGTCTTAGCTTCGACATGAAAATTGGTGCAATTTTTCCTGTATTTGGATATCTGGTCATTGTTCCTGTTTTTGTTTTTCTACTTGAAAGATATTTGCCTTTACTTATTCAAAATATTATTGCTTTTTATTTCTTCTGGCTGTATTACACTGCTTAGCAGTCAGAGTCTGTGTGCTATATAAATAATAATGTTTGATGTAGGGTTAGCGTTAAATCGTCAAATTACGCTATTTTGGTTTCTGCGGTCGATTTCGTAGAATACAAGTTAGCAGGCCAATGTACTTCGACTGGCTTAATTCAAAAGTAGCTGATGAATCAGAAAATCTCATTTCAAACATTTGGGTTATTTCATTTTAAATTTATGTCAATTATTTTCCTAGAAGAGCTACAACATAAGGGATTTGACCTAGAAATGCGATTTTTGATTCATCAGCGAGTTTTGAATTAATTCAGTTGTTGTATAATGGCCTGCTAACATGTATTCTATTTACGAAATTCTGCACAGCAACCATAATTCTGTACAATTTTGACGCTTTGTCTCAGCATTTTCCTAAGAGCTGGATTTGACGATGTACCGCTAATATCCCATGTTAACTTTGATGTTGCTATCTTAATAAAGTACTACGAATAAAAACTTCTCATTACGCATCCATTTCATCTCTCTAGAATTTCTATAATTGACTTCTCTATTTTAGAACCGGCTAGATCTGCTAAATAAGTATATAATTCGATAAAATAATTTCCCCATTTGTCCAATAAAGATTCTTTTACTTCATCATTTTAAGCGGCGCTTACATACTTACTATGAGCTAAGTACCTGCACCATTAATTTTATTCATTAGTAATGGCAATATTCATTAAATGATTTTCTTTAGGGACTTTCTGACAGTCTGACAGAACATAACAAGCTAAGGCTATACAACATAATGAAGCATCTATTCAGACGTGAATTGAACGATATTACGGTGCTGCCTTTGTGATATTTACGAGAATAATAAGTGAACCGACATTCAGGACATATAAATAGGGCAATTAGGGCAATATAAATGTCCTACGTTCAATTAATGCTAACCACTGCAAGGGTGACTAAGAAGCAAACAAGTATCTTCAGTGGGTGAGCAGAACAAGTTATTATGGAACACGGCCTGGTCTTTTCGCATTAAGTTATAGCAAATATTCTCCACTACTGAGAATGAAATATTTCTTGTTACTTAAAACGCAAGTCCGGAAGTTTTGTAGACTATCACCAAGAAAAATTAAAAACTTGATTACATAGAGTATCAATATATGTACCGGCCACATGTACAGTTTACAATCATATATATTTTTTTTACAGGCAGACATAAAAAATATCTGGTGCGAGTTTTGAAGTCACAATGTTTGCCAAAAATAAATAGAATACACCAAATCTAATAAGAACATTGCCCATTATTTTGTGGTTTTCCCAAAATGTAGCAGCCGAGATGGAGTTCCCTGTAACGACAGCTGGGGCAGTTGTTTTGTTATTAAACACAATTGAAATAATAAATTTGATTATGATATCCGGCGCGGCTGCTTTCGGAACAGTGACACTTGTTATCCTATGGAAAATTTTCAAATTTGCAAGGATAACCTATCACCTCATTAGGTCTCTTGCAACGCAAGTGGACCTTCCTGTAGATACACCCTAAATTTTTTTATATTCAAAATTCCATTATTCTGCTATATGAAAATTGTAACTTAATACGTGGTGCAGTAATAATACAAAGTAGTAGTAGTAATAATATACAAGCAGTCAGTATAAGGGTGCTGGGCACAGAGCTGAAAACTCATTTCTCACATAAGGATGGGGTACAAATTCCTTGTTAGATTATTTTTGTTTAAAGCATTAAATGGGATAAATATTCTCAACTGTAGCCGTTGAATCCGAGTGTACACCATTAGCCCAAGGCTACACCACTTAACCTACCGTGGCAACTCTTATTTTGTGAACTGCAACACTACGGATTTGGCTCCTGCAACATCTAGAATTTTCGATTTTGATTGTGTGCCGGATATCAAAGATGATAAAGGATATCAGCATAAAGTTCATCAAAGCAATCCAAACTACAAAAAAGATAACAACATATTTAATTGGAACTAATGATTTGATATTATATATTTTATCTTATACCTTACTCTCCTATTCTTGGACTCTTCTCTATTTACACTTTTCTTTCTACTTAGGTATTTTTTGGTAATGTGCTTGATTTTACTTATAATTTACCCATGACTCGTAATTAATGCTTTTTAGAACCTCAGCAATATCTGCTATCTCAATTCGTCCCCCCTTACTAAGAATGATTTGATTCCTATCAAAACGGATGTTCTAACTACTGGTTGCGATTTTATTGCTATGACATTGATGAAAGTTTTATTCCTCTTGTCAAGTAAATCAAGCGCCTTTCTACACTATTGGTTTTGACAACATAGTACTACTGTGTGCTTTCCTTTTTATTTGGATACTTATCGATGTCATTGAAATACTCAAGTTGTATCGATGGCTTTCTAAGCGGTCAGAGGGTGTTAAGTAGCCTCATAAAGTAGGGCAAAACTGTCACACAACTATTGTGCAATCATGTTATTATTTTCCTACCCCCATCAACAAAAGGAAACGAGCATAACGAATGGTCGATTCGTAAAAGTTAATAGGTACAATCGTAATGCAATGTATTGTTGCATTCCGAGTGCATTTTCATTCCAAAATTTATGTAATGCATTGGATAAGAATTACCCTTTGAATTTGTTACTTAGGGAGGCTACTGATCAGTTATCTTTGTGACTCTGACCGATTAGTAAGTCAAAGTTTTGTGTGAAAGTTGTGTGAGTTTTTCTAAAAATTAGCCTTTTTGCTGTTAAATGTTGGCTTGTAGCCGTGTGAAAAGTCAAATTACTGCAGTTATTTGTTTTAAGTGCATATAATTTAAAAGTTAGCGTGGGATTGTCGTGTTTAAAGATTAAATTATACTTTGCGAGTGTAAAGTGAAGATGTAAACTCTGTTTGGACTGAATCTGTGTAAGCGAGAACATTCAGGAATAACAACAATATTCACAAAGTGAAACGAAGTGAGTAAACAGAAAGTTTTCGTGTGAGTCCGTCTTTGCTGTACTCTGCTTTCCAGAATTGTTCTTGTTTTGACTCATCACGTCAGCTGCGTTAGAAGGTAAATATACTATTTATATTCATTACTTTGCTTTGCGTTGAGGCAGGTTAGTTTGGGTAGTATAATGAATTTGCATTGCTTGTAGTTAAATGGAAATATATTAGCCTTAAAAATCCTCTCATTATTCTCGTTTTACTTATAAGTTACTGAGATGCTGAACAAAGTAGAGTGTTTCGTTAGATGATAGCTTTTCCTAGTAAATTTTTTCGTTTTATTGTAAAATATAGCGTGCACACAAGGAAATGAATCGTGGATTCGAGAGTAAAAATGGCTTAACTGAACAGAGTTCTTATTTAGGAAGCCAACGTATTGGCAGTCAGGGTAGCTTGTGGAGGGTACATTTGGTCTGTCGTTAATAAAGGCTGTTTATTGGCGTCTCTGCCGTTCTTTTCGGTGTTTATGTATTGGGGAAGGTCTGTATTGAAATGCTTTGTCAATATTCTTACGCTGCAGTTTACTGATGTTTTCTGCACTTCACATTTGATCTTTTATAGGGCAACCGGAGTACACTACTAATAGATATATTGTTGGAATGCTTGCTTAGTAGGTCAGTAGTGACTTTTGGTTTTATTAATCGGAAAAACGAGGGGTGAATCTTTTGATGTGTATTTCATAGTAAGGGAGCAGAAATGCTTTTCGTATACCTAAATATACATTGGAAAATGTATTTTCAACGAAATTCACGATTTTAAGGAGAAAACATACTTTCAGTTTAGTGAAACGATGGATTTAATCGCACATGAAGTATTGTAAGATTGCATGTAGGGTATTTTTCTGATCTTATTTAAAGATGGATTAAACTGTTTCTTTTTTTTACTGAATTGAATGTTCTTGGTTGAATCCGTAAACAGAAATTCCTTAGTTTGTTTCATTGACCAAATTATTCAGAGATGTATGTTATCAGACAGAACTTCCTGTTGGATTCCATGATTTCTGTATTATTCAGTATTTTAATGGAATTCCAAAGGTGAATTAATATATGTGCATTGAATGCTGCAGGGGATTATAATAATCTAATTGGAAGAAAGAGGAAAATATCGTATATTTTACCTATTGTATCCTAATATTAGAGTAGATCAGGCTGGAGACCGAAGAAATTCCTCTTACATAACTGAATTAACGCAGAGGGAGTCTCTTGAAACTATCGGGAAATGTCTGCATAACGGAGCATGAAAAGGATACATGGGATATATCTTACATTAGGTTAGCCAATGCTTACTAGGAAAACTGTATTAGCGTAAGAGACAAGGGGAAGAGAAATCGTTAAAAAGAGAATGGGAGGGGGCGAGAAGAATCGGTCACGGATCCTAGAATAAGTAAGATAAGCATTGTTGTTGAGTTCTATGTCTGGTTTTAATGCTGTGAAGGAGTACTCGGTTGGAATGGGATTACTACACTTGGTGGAATGGTTATTGTGTGGGTAGCAAAACTTATTTCCATATCTAACTCTGTTATAGTGGTAAATCCTAACACACATGGTTTGGAGATGTCATCCCAAACTCCCAAACTGAAATCTCCCAAAAGAATACCGGCCCTTAGAACTGTCCATACGTGTCCCGGCTGTAAACGATCCTTTGACGGTTGGTATTTCCAAAAGAGACATGTGGTGCATGTAGCAGGCTCCAGTAATGGAGAAGTGGCCATATATAACTTACCGAGGAAGTGACGAACTGCTTTAAGGTATACTGCATTTCCATTTGGTTACCTAATATATATACTATTATACATACTAACCCAAAGAACGTAAAATTAGGGTTACTAGTGCTCTTGCGGAGGTAAGAATGGCTCTTCCTATGTCCTTTACTGAAGTCCTAGTATAAACACAGCACTAGTTATACCTGTTTTGGAATTCATTTCAAATTCCCATTCCACTGTGGAAATCACTTACATACTGCATTACTTCTTCTCAAAGTATAACAATTGAAATATTATTACTTGAAAAAAGAGAAAAAGTTAAATTAAATGAAATATAAAGACATACAAAGGAAGACAGCACGCCTTATAAAGAAATGGTTGTATCATTCTCTCTCTCCACAGAAGTGTGAGGGTCGCTGTTATGATATGCATAGAAGACGAACTAAACGAGGATGTCAAGATTCCAATTGCAAATATTGATGAGCCAACACAAAGAACGTGTACGCATTACCTAAAACATGATAAAACACGACTAAACTACGGTGGCATAATTGGTAATTTGCATAATTTAGCAGCGCTAAAGCCATGGAGTCATATAAACCCAGACGCATTAAGTACTGACGCACCCTTCTATGGACAGCCACCATTTAGTGTACTTTGCCAAACTAGAAATGTAAAACTTTCGAAATCAATGAGAAGGGGTTTTGGAGCACACGTTTTCAAAGACGAAGCACCGGAGTCCTCAGGCAAAGTTGACACAACAATTATCAATATGAATCCCCAACAGACATAAAACGTTTTTGCGGTACCTAATTAATAGTGTATCTCCGAGCGAAGTCGCGGGTAATTCAATCATTTGTTATTCTGTAGCAAAAACCTTGCAAGACTCCTGTTGCACCTGCATCCTCAATTACTCATTTATTAACTAACACACTAATATATTTTTATTTTGCAAGTTGTGATCTGCTTCCCACCTGCGAAGAATGTGTGGCACAATTATTCCAGTTTGCTGAAAGCCTTGGCTGCAGCCTTCGCATCCTTCGGAGGGGAATACTCCATTTACCGGAGGTGCACCCTGCCCTGCTGCTTCTTGGTCTTCCTCATTTTCTTCATGCTCCTCCACAGCATCGGAGGCAACAACGGAAGAATACCCTACAGGTAAGGGAAATTATTATACTATTTAACAACTTTAAAATAATAATATAAAATAACTTGTTTATATAGATAGATAGATATAGAACTTACTTATATAGATATATAGATATAGAACTTACTTATATAGATATATAGATATAGAACTTACTTATATAGATATATAGATATAGAACTTACTTATATAGATATATAGATATAGAACTTACTTATATAGATATATAGATATAAAACTTACTTATATAGATATAGAACTTACTTATATAGATATAGAACTTACTCATATAGATATAGAACTTACTTATATAGATATATAGATATAGAACTTACTTATATAGATATATAGATATAGAACTTACTTATATAGATATATAGATATAGAACTTACTTATATAGATATATAGATATAGAACTTACTTATATAGATATAGATAGAGAACTTACTTGTATAGATATAGATAGAGAACTTACTTATATAGATATATAGAAATAGATAAAGAACCTACTTATATAGATATATAGATATAGATAAAGAACTTACTTATACTGATATACAGATATAGATAAAGAAAAATAGTTTCTAAATTAGGGTTATGGAAATCTACCCATTTTGAGTAATCATATATAGCGTAACTATAGCAACTGTTAAATAAATGCCATCAATGGGTCTCTATCAATTAGAATTTTTTTCTTCTTCAAATACAATACCGATGGAATTTTACGCATAAATTCAGATTAAATTCGGATTTTTCATAATTTTCATTCGCTACACGACCTTGAACGACGTGAATTTCACTCACTTAGACTAAATTAGAATCCTTACCATATTTATAGAAGTAATTATCTTAAATTCCGTTTGTGGTTTACATCATCATTGTTTGATAAATTAAATTTTTAAGGCACACAGTGTTGAATAGTGTGGAAAAATGTAACAGACACGCATAATGTTTCGAAGCAAGTTTGAGTAACTTCTGAGTTTGTTCCATTTACTGGTAAATAAATTAAGCTTTAAACAAATAAAATAATCAATAAAAGCACACGCCAGAAATGGTGAGACCGTAAAGAAGTCAATTGTGTATACTTAATACTTATATAAGTTTGTTTTTGTTTCGTAACTCCGCATTTGTCTCTTTTAACTGGTGCCCTTCAGAATATTATATTAGGATAGGATAAGCTTTGATCTCAAATGCCGCCTTGAACAAAAACTTGTATAACTCTACGTAGCCCAAATGAGATGAAATCTCATTTCGGTTTTTACATTTAATAACAGGCGTCACTAATACAACGCACTGCTAATTATGGTAAATATTTCATTATGTATTGGCATAAACAGAAGAATACTAACACTGATCTTAGGACTAGTCTGAAAACAACCAGACAGAGTGGCACGCTGGTTTGCGTGATTTTTACAATAAGTCAGCTCAATAAACCTGGTAGTATTTAGTTCTATTGAAAGTAGATATACTGACAAGGGTTTCCAGTAAAGTCATGAATGTTTTAATAAACCAGCGTAACTGGGTGTGTGAATCTATCGTGACAATATACATCGGACAGCAGCCAGCAGAACTTGAATCCCAAATGCACGTAAAAAGTCCGAATTAAGAAAATGGACTTCAAACACAGCAGAAAACCAAAATACACTGAACGAGATAATTAAAAATTTTAGACATTTCCAAAGTTTGAAGGCATGCCAAACCGTTGGTTAGTATCACGGACGGAAGGGTAGATCAGGCATTCCTAAACATATATACGATACATAATAAAGTCCATCTAAGTTGCATCCAACAGTTTATGACAAACTGAAAGATAATGGCTACAAAATAAATGGTAAGCTAAATATATGTTCCAAATCCACTCTTAGTTATTTCGCAGTTACTTTGACTTCGTCAGTACGTAAATTAAGGTTTAAGCAAATAAAGGAACACGCCAGAAGTGGTCTGACTAAGAAAGTGGCCAATGGGTAAGCTTTTATAGAAGTTTGTTTTGGTTGTCAACTATGAAACGCGACTTTTGACACTCTGAACTGGCGTCTTAAAGGATATTATAACGCACGCGATTCTAAAACAAAACTTTCAAAAAACACAATGCGATTTCTTATTTGTAGAATTTTCTGATATAAAGATACGTTTGAAATCTTATTTTGATCTTTAGCATTTCGAAGCCGCCGGACGCGTTTATACAGTCATCTTAAATCGCACAGTATAGAAAACGATATTGGCAGTCAGGCAAGACAAGACTGAACAGAAACATCATTATTCGCAATTTCGAAAAACTTGATACAACTTGAACTTGAAACAAGCTTTAACACTACAACACTAGGTATACCAACTATGGCTTCTAACTATAAACATCACATCACGGTTATTATGGTTTCTTATTTCATTTTGAGTTCATAATCTCAAATTCAATCCTCATCACTTGCAAACTATGATTTTGACAATATTCTATTTCCTAGTGATTTATTATGACGAGCTATTTGAGCACTCTAGGTCAAGAGTTATATATTTCACATTTCCAGGGGAATGGACTTTTCTGTATTGTGTAGACAGAGAAACGTATCACGATAAGCCTTTGTCTATCTGGATATGCGTAATGGACGTGAGTACGTGGCTATTATTGCTAATCTGTTGTCTTTTAGGCAATGCACTAATATTTCGATTCTCAAAACAAAAACTGACATTTGCATCTATTAGTAACTTCTTCCTTTCCGCCATTGCCATTCTTCTCAGCCAAAACCACAACCAAAGGAAACTCCTCATCTATGCTATTCTCTGTTTAATGTTGACAATTTTTTTAACTCAGTAAACATACATCACAACTGAAGTTGTAGCTCCTGTGGACAAAATGAGAATGAACAATTTCAAAGAACTAATTCTAAGTGGATATAAAATATCTGTCACCATTGGACCTGTATATCACAGGAACGAAAGTCAAGGCTATGATGCTGCGCATCCTTATTTTGCACAATTATGGTATTATGGACAAATTAAACTCAAGTGTTTATTTTTTAAATATTGACAAGGTTGACGGGACTTCATTTTATGATATATACTTCTCGATTTTATCAGACACGAAACTGAAAGTCTTTCTTGATGTAATTAGTCATGATTCGACATTTCTTTCCCGTCTGCAACAATCTTTTCCCTTGTTGAAATGCTTCAGAACAATAGATCAGGCAAAGGATGATAGACCCCTTTCATGGATATTTCGTTGATGTTTTCGGCATGAACTTCTGAATGTTCTCCAAGAACTAAATGAAATGGGAATACTCGACATTTGGCGACAACTTCAGTATTTCAGCTCTGAGGCATCCAGTTTTTTCGAAAAAGAAAAGCATTCTGAACTGCAGGCTCATAGTCTTAGCTTCGACATGAAAATTGGTGCAATTTTTCCTGTATTTGGATATCTGGTCTTTGTTCCTGTTTTTGTTTTTCTACTTGAAAGATATTTCACTTTACTCATTCGAAATATTCTTGCTCTTTATTTCTTCTGGGTATATTTCACAGAACTAAATCTGCATTACACTGCTTAACTGTTGGACTCTGTGCGTCATATAAATAATAATGTTTAATATTGGAGTTAGCGGTAAATCGTCAAATTATGCAATTTTGATGTCTGTGGTTAATTTTGTAGAATACAAGTTAGCAGGTCAGTGTACACCAACTGACTTATTTCAAAAGTGGCTGATGATTTCGAAAAATTTCATTTCAAACATGTGAACCATTTCATTTTAAAATTATGAATATTATTTTCGTTAAAGAGGCTCGCCAATATTATTTGATGTAACGGTGACAATTGAATTACGACAGTTGGTTTACAATGGCCGGCCAACTTGTATTCTACGAAATTGACCTCAGAAAATTAAATTCAGTATAAATTTGACGATTTGGCTAGTTTTTTTTGGAATTGCTTGATTTGACGATTTACCGCTCAGGTGTTATACTTGATGCAGTATCTTAATAAAGTACTTCGAATAAAAACCTCTCATTAGCATAGACTCATAGACGTTATCTCTCTAGAATTTTTCTATTCTCAATATTGTTATTATTTTCCAAGGTTTATATTCTGGAAACTGATAGATCTGCTAAATAATAGTATGATTAGATAAAATAAAATTTGGCTGTCATTTACGTGCACCTCATAACCGTGCACATGCACCTCACAACTGTGCACGTGCACCGTAAATAACACAAAAAGGGGGTAAACATGCATATTTACCACGTGTTGTATTATTTACGGCATTTACGGCATGCCGCAAATAAAATACATGCCGCCTTTACGGCATTTACGGTCCTTTACGGCATCCGGCATTTACGGCACACTCGACACTATGATATAGGCAATCTAGCACCAAGACAGCCAATCGACGTGGGAGGCAATAGAAGAATATATGACAAGCGTAATGTTCTGAATCAAGTTTGAGTAACTTCGCAGTTTGTTCCACTTAATCCTTACTAAAAAGTTGTAAACAAATAAAGTAATCAATGAAAGCACAGGTCAGAAATGAAGAGACAATAAAGTGGTCCATTGGGTATACTTATATAATTTTTCGACATTTGTCTCTTTTAACTGGCGTCTTTCAGAATATATAAGTCGTAGTCCCAGAGAGGACGTAGTCTTTGAGGTTGCAAGACTAGACTTAGAAGCACCGCATTCAAAGACTAGTTTTTCAGAGTACCTCATTTCAGACCCTTTGAGGACGGATAATAACCATTGTTTACCATTTGTACTGCATACTGCTGGTATAAGGGACAACCTTTTATTAATCATCACATTACTTATACATATTACTAATCATTTAAGAAAATGTAATTTATGTATTGCATTACCATAAAAATTAGTCAAAAACATTCAAGTCATGAAATATTTTATAAGTAGTAGCAAGATGCCTAGACAACTTATTTCTCTACCAAGGTGATGCCATACTAATAAACATAATATTATTCGACCAGTGCCAAGACCACAGAAAGAGGATTTATTGAGTAGAATAATTCAATGGTGGAGAGTGTTACATATTCATCCCCATAAGTGGACGAATCCTTTTATGTTTTGTACATAAAAGGATTCGACCATTCGAACATGTACCTAGTTAGGGGTTGTCTAGGCACCTAGAGCAGTAGAAGTAGTAGAATTCAATGGACAGCAGGCAAGCTTTCTATTTTCATTAGTCCATCAGACTAATCTCCAATGTAAGGCAGTCCCGACAGAGAACAACCTTGAGCTGATCGGGACTATCTCTGAAACAAAGAAGCAAATAAAACCAATGTCAATAGCACCATAGGTTATACAGTTTAATTGCGTATTTATGCTGTTTATGTTAAAGAACATTTTTATTCTAGAACTAGGCCGTAAAGCGCCAAAGAGAGAATTCGTTTGCCTGTGTGATATTTATCACAAGAGTAATGTATGTTTCGAATCAAGTTTGAGTAACTTCGCAGTTTGTTCCACTTACTCCAAAATAAATTATTAAACAAATAAAATAATAAATAAAAGTACAGTGAGACTATAAAATAGGCCATTGGGTATACTTATATCGTTTGTTTTCGTTTGGCAACTACGAAACCCGGCATTTGTCTCTTTTGACTGGCGTCTTTCGGAATATTATATTATAATAAGTTTTGCTCTCCTATACCGCCTTGAACAAAAAACTTTATTGAAACAAGAAGAAATTTTCTTGTATAACTCCACGTATGAGATCTCATTTTGGTTTTTACATTTCATATCATGCATCACTAATATAACGCATTGCTTGCTGCTAATGAAGGTATTATTGCATTGGCAAAATTGGCATAGGCAGAAGAATGCTTACATTGATCCTGGAACTAGTCTGAAAACTACTACAATGGTACACTTGTTTGCGTGATGTTTACAATAAGTCAGCTCAGAAAAATAAAACTCTTGGTGCTTAGTTTTATAGAAGGGTAGAACAAGCTTAATATATGTTCCCAATCCACTCTTAGTTATTTCGCAGACTGGCAGACTTTCCTGAATGCATAAATTAAGGTTTAAACAAATAAAGGAACACGTCAGAAGTGGTATGACTATAAAATTGACCAACAGGTAAGCTTTTATAAGTGTTTGTTTTCGTTCCGCAACCACGAAACGCGACATTTGACGGTTTGAACTGGCGTCATACAGAATATTATAACGCACGCGATTCTGAAACAAAACCCTCAAGAGACACAATGTAAGTTCCTACGTGTAGAATTTTCTGATATAAAGTTACGTTTAAAATCTCATTTTGGCATTTTACAATCAGACGCCACTTCTATTATACATTCTATTTATCATAAAACGTGTCAACGAATTGTCAAAGCGTTAATACAGTCTTCTTAACTCACACAGTATAGAAATCGGTATTGAGAGTCAGAATTCAGACAGACTGAAGAAGACCGCCACAGCTAGCATTATTGATAATTTTGAAAAATTCGATTAGAAAAGTTCATTATCAGATAATCCAGATTTAACAATAGGTGTACCAGTTATGCATTCTAACTATAAACACCACATCATGTTCATTCTGGTTTCCTTTTTCATTTGCAGTTCAGAATGTCAAATTCAATCCTCATCACTTGCAAATTATGACTTGGATATTATTTTATTTCCAAGTGATTTGACGGATTATCTATTTGAAAAAATTGTTTTGTCACCACGAACCGTACTACTTGTTGGTGCAACTGTTAATCTAACAAAATTGCATGGCAATTACAAAAAAGGAGGTGACTACCCAAGTTCATTGTCGAACAGGAACTGCAATATCTTAACAGTAGTGGAACCGCCTGAGAAAGAAATCACAAATATTGCAGGATTCCCAAGACAAATATTCCGCAGAGAAAACGACAGACCAAACGATAAGTTTCTAATAATTGGCACAAAGAATCATTTTGATAAAATTAAAGACAATTTCGTGGATCAATTGAAATGGAAATTGACGAATGCAGTTTATTTCATGGTCATCAATTCTAAAGTGTCACTATTCACCAAAGAGTTTGCAAGGATTGATCTCACAACATCACTTGAAGAACTTCAGAGAGGAGTAACAAGAAAAGGTTTACACAGAAATCTTCATAAGAAACATATTCCTGCTACGCATTGGTCCCTTCAAGATACGAAAAACGAAATTGCACGAAAATGTGCTTCTTCGTCGCCATACGTTCTTATTAATAAAGGAATACTTGGTGAATGCGTTGAACTAGTACAGTATCCACAGGTCGAAGCAATGGCTGACTATTTAAATTTCACGTCCGTCTACAAAAAGTATGCTTCTGTTAGTGGAAATGAGTTTTGTGGGAGGATAGATCCAGAAATGTATTATCACGAGTTATTTGAGGACTCTAGGTCAAGAGTTATATATCTCACATTTCCTGGGGAAACGACATTCATGTATTGTGTAGACAGAGAAACGTACAACGATAAGCCGCTGTCCATCTGGATTGATATAATGGACGTGAGTACCTGGCTATTATTGCTAATCTGTTGTCTTTTAGGCAATGCACTAATATTTCGATTTACAAAACAAAAACTGACATTTGAATCTATTAGTAACTTCTTCCTTTCCGCCATTGCCATTCTTCTCCGCCAAAACCACAACCAAAGGAAACTCCTTCTCTATGCAATTCTGTGTTTAATGTTGACCATTTTTTTAACTCAGTACGAAACTTACATCACAACAGAAGTTGTTGCTCCTGTAGACAAAAAGAGAATGACCAATTTCAAAGAACTAATTTTAAGTGGATATAAAATAATTTCTGTCATTGGACTTTCATATCACAAGAACGAAAGTCATGGTTACTATTCTGTGCATCCTTTTTTTGCACAATATGGTATTATGGACAAACTAAACACAAGTGTTCACTTTTATAATGCTGATAAAGTTAGCAGGCTTTCAGTTAATGGTGTATTCTCAAGTTTATCCGACCAGAAACTGAAACTCTTTTACGACTTCGGTAGTCACCATTCGAAGTTAATTTTCGGTGCACAACAATCTCTTCCCTCATTGAAATGTTTCAGAACAAAGGAGCATGCAACGGATGATAGACCCTTTTCATGGATATTTACTGGATGTTTTCGGTATGAACTTCTGAATGTTGTCCAAGAACTGAATGAAATGGGAATGCTCAACATTTGGCGACAACTTGGGTTTTTTAGCTTTGAGGCATCCAGCTTTTTCGTAAAAGAAAAGCATTCTGAACTCCAGGTTCGCAGTCTTAGCTTCGACATGAAAATTGGTGCAATTTTTCCGGTATTTGGATATCTGGCCATTGTCCCTGTTTTTGTTTTTCTACTTGAAAGACATTTGAATTTACTCATTCGAAATATTCTTGCTTTTTATTCCTTAATTGCCGAATTATATGTGTATTACACTGCTTTATTGTTTGATTCTGTGCGCCGTATAATCAATGCTGTTTAATATCGGGGTTAGCGTTAAATCGTCGCTATTTTGGTTATTTCAAATATTTGGGCCGTTTCATTTTAAAATTATGGCAATTATTTTCGTAGAAGAGCTACGTCATAACGGATGTAACCTAGAAATGCGATTTTTCTGATTCATCAGCGAGTTTTAAATTTAGTCAGTTGGTGTATAATGATTGCCTGCTGCTAACTTGTGTTCTACGAAAATCTCTACAGCAACCACAATTCAGCACAATTTTGACCCTTTGCCTAGGCATTTTCCTAATTGCCTGATTTGTCGATTTACCGCTAATATCCTGTGTTAACTTTGATGCAGTATATTAATAAAGTACAACGAAAAAAACCTCCCATTAGACAACCTAATACTTTTTTTTAGAATTTCCCTAAGTTCTCTATTCTAGAAACAATCTTTATGACTAATGAGCATTATTTGTAAACATTTTTAAATGCTATGGTGGTGTATGGATATAAATGTATTTATTAAAGGGAAATTGCATAAAAACACATGAAGTCATTAGTTAACAGCATAATTTGTAAACTATGAAAGCGTATTTTTCGAACTGTCGTACAGGTATGCATGAGTATAATTTCTGCTTATAAGTATGTGTTTTATTTCTAGATATAACCAAAAAAGCTATATTATAAATGAGAGACTACTAAAATTAAGTACAGTGGCGGGCATAAATCACGCAACATAGGGAAACGACATTAGGTACGATGTTTGAAACTGCTTTTAAGCAGTTTTAGACGGATTTTCAAACATTAGATGTATTTTCTCATGGTGCGTGACCTACGTTTTATTTTATTCCTCTATGATGCTTGACTTAGGTAATATGCAATGCATTTAGGTACTTAATCTAAAGCGTACATTAATGTGCAAAACATGCATAAGAAATAGACAATGTATATAATATATTGTCTTAAATATAATACACTTAGGTTATATTTGGAATATTTATAATATGTAGATGGTACCTTTATTTGCTACATTATATTTTTTCTGTGCAACATTTGGCAGTTTAATAAATATATACTGGCATATACTTATTAAATATTCATTGAGAAAACATTGATTTTAGCCATGAAAGAAAACTAGTGTGTTGACTGTATTGGTTACGATTAAGCCCATGAAGGTCATAACGAAGGACTGAGCAATAAAGCCAAACACTCCTACCGCTATACAAATGGGTTTCATCCCTCTGGCAATCAGTTCAGTTCTGCTTTTATATTTCCTGCATTTTCTATTTTAATTAAGAGTTTCTGTGAGTGGTGATGCATCAGACTGCCCATCTGCAAAAGAGTTGCTTCCAGAATGACCAGAATTAAAGCAAGCATTGGGTAAAATAACCCCACAACACTATCCAAGTGTTTAATTGTTCCGTAAATGCTGCCGACACTGAGACCTTGAGCACCGACCAGAAGAGTAGGCACAATTATTACAATGTGGTCGTTTATGTAACGAGACAATATTTTCAGATTCATCAGAGCTCTCAGGATTTCTAAAATGTTCTCTTCATTATGCAGGGGGATATCTTGAAGTGCTTTTGCCCATTTTGTAAATGCAGCAATGTATATCGTTCCCAGCAATAGATATACAGTAGAAGAACCAACGAAAGACATTGCTACAGTGAACATGGCAAAGCCACTGCCAAGTCTCTTCATCATTTCCACAAATGTAATCCCTTTTTCCGGATTGAATGCTGGAACCCAGCTGACTGGAGAGTCTGCAAAAGCTACATATAATGAAATCAAAACAGCAATTAACATTTCTAATGGGAGTATGGAAAATGTAACCAGTCCTATTATGTCAATTTTAGAATCCTCTGATTTTCCGTCGGCCAGAATTCTATTTCCTGCAAACCAGTTATTTCAAATTTAGTGTAAATAATGGAAATTAAAATTTTCTTTTGATTTCTGGTGAACTCCCAAAATGTAAAGCATAATCTTACGATTTTTAGAGATATGTATTATATAACTTTGAATATTTACAAAAGTTTTATTTGTTAACTGACTTTTCAATTCATTGTCCAAGCACATAAGAGCATTTACTAGAGTATGCACTCCATTGCCACATAAATGATTAATCATAAAGTTTAAATTTGCCGAAAGAGAGAGTGTTACAAGGCAGATGACGATAACGGAAAATATCTTTCCAGATGGTTTTAGTTTCTTGCCCGTTATCACATCTTCAAAAAAGATGATAAACATCATGCACAGATATCCAAGATTCAACAATGTCCCTAGAATCCATACAAAGGATTTCCACCTTATCTTTGTAAGGGAAAGCTTTTTAGAATTACGGTCCCACTCAAACGGAATAATACCAAAATAGGAAAACATGGAAAAGTATATATTTACGGAGTAATTCATTAAGCTTGAAATCATCGTGTCGAGCAAATATATTTCTTAAATTTCTCTTTAGTAATGTAGGCTTCCCAAGATAATGTTCCAAATCAGACTATGGACTGACTATGAAAATTGGACTGAATTAACTCTATGCTTCGGCTAAGAGTTGAGCCTAGCTTAAACGTAGCCGCAACTCTTTATAATACGCTTCGACACAAAAGTTTGACATGCTTCTAAATTAACTTATTTCTTCGACAAAAGTTAATTTAGTATTTAAATTAGCTTTTGCTTAGCGTTTGTAACCCTTAATACCAATAATGTCTTGCTTAAAATGGGTTGCAACCAAATAAAATAATCGTACTTAAGCAACATTGATGTAAATTACATTTCTGCCGAACATGTTTAGAAATTATATTGTAGTTATGCCAAGCCAGTAACAGTACCATTACTTTGTATTGCCTTTAGGTATTATAATGGAGCTTACACATCTACTAGAGATGGGATCTATTTACTATTTCAAGCCTCGTATTGATTCGAATCAATAAGTTTCCAAAATCGATTTTAGTCGATAAACACAGACTAATCTCCAATGTAAAGCAGTCCTGACGGAGAACAGCCTTGAGCTGATTGGGACTATCTCTTAAACAAAGAAGCAAATAAAACCAATGTCAATAGCACCATAGGTTATACAGTTTAATTGCGTATTTATGCTGCTTATGTTAAAGAACATTTTTATTCTAGAACTAGGCCGTAAAGCGCCAAAGAGAGAATTCGTTTGCCTGTGTGATATTTATCACAAGCGTAATGTATGTTTCGAATCAAGTTTGAGTAACTTCGCAGTTTAATAAAAGTACACGTCAAAAATGGTGAGACTATAAAGTAGGCCATTAGGTATACTTATATAGTTTGTTTTCGTTTGGCAACTACTAAACTCGGTATTTGTCACTTTTGAGTGGAGTTTTTCAGAATATTATATTGCGACAAGTTTTGCTCTCTAATACCGCCATGAAAAAAAAACTTTACTGAAACAAGAAGAAATTTTCTTGTATAACTCTACGTATGAGATCTCATTTTGGTTTTTACATTTAATATCAGCCACCACTAATATAACGCACTGCTAACTGTTAATTATGGTAAATATTACATTGGCATAAACAGAAGAAAGCTTACACTGATCCTAGAACTAGTCTGAAAGCTACTACAGGCAGAATGGTACTCTTGTTTGCGTGATGTTTGTTTGCAGCTCAGAGAAGTAAAACTGCTTGTGTTTAGTTCTACAGAATGGTAGAATAAGCTTAATATATGTTCGCAATCCACTCTTAGTTATTTCGCAGTTAGTTCGACTTTCCTCAATACATAAATTAAGGTTTAAGCAAATAAAGTAACACGCAAGAAGTGTTATGACTATGAAATTGGCCAATAGATAAACTTATATAAAACTTTGTTTTTGTTCGGCGACCACGAAATGAGACTTTTGACTCTTTGAACTGCGTCTTACAGAACATTATAACGCACGCGATTCTGAAGCAACACTTTCAAGAGACATAATGTATGTTCCTACTTGTACAATTTTCTGATATAAGATACTTATGAAATCTTATTTTGGCATTTTACATTCAGACACCACTTCTGTTATACATTCTATTTATTAAAAAACTTGTGAACGAATTATCTCAAAGAGTGTATACAGTTTTCTTAACACACAAAGTATAGATATCGTTATTGGTAGTAACAATACAGACAGGACTGAACAGAAACATCACAGCTAATATTATTCATAATTTTGAAAAACTGGATTAGAAAAGTTCATTATCACATATTTCAGATCTAACAACAGGTATACCAGTTATTATGGCTTCTAACTATAAACGTCACATCACGGTTATTCTGGTATTTTATTTCATTTTCAGTACAGAATGTCAAATTCTATCGTCATCACTTGCAAATTATGATTTTGACATTATTTTATTTCCAAGTGATGTGACGGATCATCTATTCGAAAAAATTGTTTTGTCACCACGAACCATATTTGCTGATGCAACCGTTAATCTAACGAAATTGTATGCCAATTACAAAAAAGGAGGTGACTACCCAAGTTCATTGTCGAACAGGAATGGCAATATCTTAACAGTAGTGGAACCGCCTGAGAAAGAAATTATAAATATTGCAAGATTCCCTTACATATTCGGCAGAGAAATGGACAGACCAAACGATAAGCTTCTAATAATTACCACAAAGAATCGCTTTGAGAAAATTAAAGACAATTTCGTGGATCAATCGAAATGGGAATTGACGACTGCAGTTTATTTTATGGTCATCAATTCTAAGGAGGACATTGAAGTACTAACAGTGTCACTATTCACCAAAGGGTTTGCAAGGATTGGTTTCACAACATCACAAGAAAAACAGAGAGATGTCACACGAAAAGGTTTACACAGAAATCTTCATAAGATACATATTTCTGCTACACATTGGTTTTCGGAAGACACTAAAAACGAAAATGCACGAAAATGTGTTTCGTCGCCATACATTCTTATTAAAAAAGGAATGCTTAGTGATTGCCTTGAACTACTAAACTATCCACAGGTAGAAGCAATGGCTGACTATTTAAATTTCACGTCCGTCTACAAAAGGTATGCTGCTTTAATTGGAAATGAGTTTTGTGGCAGGATAGATACAGAAAGATATTATGACGAGTTATTTGAGGACTATAGGTCAAGAGTTATATATTTCACATTTCCTGGAGAATGGTCTTTTCTGTATTGTGTAGACAGAGAAACGTACTACGATAAGCCTTTGTCTATCTGGATTTATATTATGGACTTGAGTACCTGGCTTTTATTGCTAACCTGTTGTCTTTTAGGCAATGCACTAATATTTCGATTAACAAAACAAAAATTGACATTTGAATCTATTGCTAACTTCTTCCTTTCCGCCATTGCCATTCTTCTCAGACAAAACCACAACCAAAGGAAACTCCTTCTCTATACAATTCTCTGTTTAATGTTGACAATTTTTTTAACTCAGTACGAAACTTACTTCACAACTGAAGTTATTGCTCCTGTGGACAAAAGGAGAATGAACAATTTCAAAGAACTAATTTTGAATAATTATGAAATACTTGTTAGGATTGGACCTGTATATCACAGGAACGAAACTCAAGGCTCCGTTATTGTGCATTCTTATTTCGCACAATATGGCATTATGGACAAATTGAACTCAAGTGTTTATTTTTTAAATATTGACAAGGCGACTTCAGTTTATGATATATTCACCTCGGCATTATCAGACCCGAAATTGAAAGTCTTCGCTGACGGAGTTAGTCATGATTCAAAACATTTTTTCCGCTTACAAAAATCTCTTCCCTTGTTGAAATGTTTCAGACCAAAGGATTATGCACAGGATGATAGACCCCTTTCATGGATATTTCGTTGATGTTTTCGGCATGAACTTCTGAATGTTCTCCAAGAACTAAATGAAATGGGAATACTCGACATTTGGCGACAACTTCAGTATTTCAGCTCTGAGGCATCCAGCTTTTTCGAAAAAGAAAAGCATTCTGAACTCCAGGTTCACAGTCTTAGCTTTGACATGAAAATTGGCGCAATTTTTCATGTCATTGGATATCTGGTCACTGTTCCTGTTTTTGTTTTTCTATTTGAAAGATATTTCACTTTACTCATTCGAAATATTCTTGCTCTTTATTCCTTAATTGCTGAATTATATCTGTATTACACTGCTTTGCTCTTTGATTCTGTGCGTCTTATAAATAATAATGTTTAATATGTTGTTGTACAATGTCCTGCTAGCATGTATTTTACCATTCTACGAAATTCTGCACAGCAACCATAATTCAGTACAATTTTGACGCTTTGTCTAGGCATTTTCCTAATTGCTGGATTTGACGATGTACCGCTAGTATCCGATGTTAACTTTGATGTTGTTATCTTAATAAAGTACTATGAATAAAAACTTCTCATTACGCATCAATTTCATCTCTCTAGAATTTTTATAATTGACTTCTCGATTTTAGAACCTGCTAGATCTGCTAAATAATAATATAATTCGATAAAATAATTTCCCCATTTGTCCAATAAAGTTCTCCTATTTCATCATTTTCAAGCGCCGCCCGCATATTTACTATGAGCTAAGTACCTGCACCATTAATTTTATTCATTAGTAATGGCAATATTCATTAAATGATTTTCTTTAGGGACTTTCTGACAGTCTGACAGAACATAACAAGCTACGGCTATGCAACATAATGAACCATCTATTCAGGCGTGAATTGAACGATATTACGTTGCTGCCTTTGTGATATTTACGAGAATAATAAATGAACCGACATTCAGGACATTGTTCGCCGTTCATAGTTTTCTGATTGCTGAGGTTCACCAAAGAAAGTCAATCAGTAGTACTACTCATCACATACAATTAGTACAATTAGTTTCTAACTTTGTGCCTCCAGGTCGAATGCCATTACGCCATGCCGTTACAACATCTACTACTATTATATTTTAATGAGTGTCTAGGGCAATATAAATGTCCTACGTTCAATTAATGCTAACCACTGCAAGGGTGACTAAGAAGCAAACAGGTATCTTCAGTGGGTGAGCAGAACAAGTTATTATGGAACACGGCCTGGTCTTTTCGCATTAAGTAATAGGAAATATTCTCCACTACTGAGAATGAAATATTTCTTATTACTTAAAACGCAAGTCCGGAAGTTTTGTAGACTACCACCAAGAAAAATTTAAAACTTGATTACATAGAATACCAATATATGTACCGGGCACATGTACAGGTTACAAACATATATATTTTTTTACAGGCAGACATAAAAAAATATCTGGTGCGAGTTTTGAAGTCACAATGTTTGCCAAAAATAAATTGAATACACCAAATCTAATAGAATAGTCACTGCCCACTATTTTGTTGTCTTTCCAAAATGTAGCAGCCGAGATGGAGATCCCTGTAACGACAGCTGAGGCAGTTGTGTTGCTATTAAACACAATTGAAATAACAAATGTGATTATGATATTTGGCGAGGCTGCTTTCGGAACAGTGACATTTGTTATCCTATGGACAATTTTCAAATTTGCAAGGATAACCTATCACCTCATTAGGTCTCTTGCAACGCAAGTGGACCTTCCTGTAGATACACCTTAATTTTTTTATATTCAAAGAGTATTCCATTATTCTGCTAAATGAAAATGACATTGCTTTTACAACTTAATACGTGGTGCAGTAATAATACAAAGTAGTAGTAGTAATAATATGTGACACCCTGACAGATATTGGGACTATTCCCTGTAAGCGTTAAGAATTATTGCGCTAAATTTGCGGCAGCAATACGGCGCAATAATTCGTATGGCATACAAACAATGTTACCGATTTCTTTCAGACGGTCACATATACAAACAGTCAGTATTAGGGTACTAGGCACAGAGCTGAAAATTCAGGTCTCACATAACGATGGGGTACCAATTCCTTGTTAAATTATTTTTGCTTATAAGAAAAAGCATTAAATGGGATAAATATTCTCAACTGTAGCCGTTGAATCCGAGTGTACACCATTACGCCTAAGGCTACACCACTTAAACTACCGTGGCAACTCTTATTTTGTGAACTGCAACACTACGGATTTGGCTCGTGCAACATCTAGGATTTTCGACTAAGGTTTGTCATGGTTTTTAAATTCAATGTGAACATTCCTATTTTTATTACTAAGTTCTTCAAGGCAATCCAAATTACAATTATCATTTCTTAAATATCTAAAGTATTGCTTCTGAAATAATACATCTAAAAGTTTACAATTTCACTTTTCAGGGCATTCAACAGGAATATGTTCACTCCTATACCAAAATTACGGAAATGCTTGACCGAGAATTCAGAATGCAAAGATTTTTACCATACTTTTTCAATTCTATTCCTGGAAATTTTAAAAATGAATCGACAAAGATAACGGTAACCACATTATTGGCATCTAAAAAATTGTTTTGAATTTAATTGATTTAATAAAATCTACTTCGTTGACAATGGAGTCAACCTTAATTAGCCGCAGGTGTAACGCTGCGCGAACTTAGGATGAATTAAATTCATCCTAAGTTAAAAAAATTCTGGATATTAAAGCAGTTTCTGGAGACAAAGCAGTCTTATACATTACAATTGTTTCCAGAAATACATCAATACACTGTGTAATGCATTAACATGGATGTACACATAATGAATATACAGTTTATACCATAATATCTAAAATGTTCGCTACCTTTTTTCGGAATGCCTTCCTTGCCTTTGCAGTTAATGTTGCAGAAAGATTGTCATCGTACATGAGACACGCTGCGTATTTCAAGAGCACAACTGCACAGCCTTTTGAAGAGCTGTAGCGTACTGGGCCATGGAGAAACTCCCAAGTCCACTCCTCTGCCCCGTCAAACAACCTGAGCGCTTTGCATGTGGCTTCCCCAAAATCTGCAAAAACTTATTTGACTTTAATGTTTGGGTCCCTCATTAAGTAATTGTTTGCTTCAAAAACATTGACCTTCTTTGACTCCCTGTCCACATGCACAAATCCACAGGGGTAAGTTTTGCTTGTTGGCATTCGTGAGTAGGTATTCCCATCAACATTCAACCATCGATAGTAGGTTGACGGATGTTGTTATGACATCTCCTCGAAGCTGCCCTCTGTATCCTTTCGAATTCAGCAAAATTTGTAGTATTAAGTCCACTTTACCAGTTGTAGCAAAGAATCTCATATTTTCCAGTGCCAAATTGTTTAGTTTGCAAACTTTGAAGTGGAGAAGTTGAAATCGCGATTCAACCCCATCCTTAACCAAGTCATACATGTAGGAAAATCTAGAGTTGACTTCCGCTGCGGTCACAGAAGAAACTTCTAGGGCAGAACGGGTTTTCCAAATTGCTGCGTTGTACTAAAAGCTTCATCAAATATATTACTTTCCTCCTGTGTAGCATCATCATCTTTTACAATTAGAATTTCTAACTTGGGATGGAAATTATATAAGCACTAAAAGAAGTACAATTGAGTATGAACTGCCTGACGCAAACATTAGTAGGTGTACAACAGAAGGTCAATTTCATTTAATGTTGTCTACATCGTTGTATTACAGGGGTATACCAAGGCGGCATCAGTTTGACGCCAGCAATAGCAGTCGCTAGAAAGATTCTGACTTAGAAGTAGTTGCTGGATGCAAGAAATGACGCAACTACAAGTACTTCTACATTACCTTTTTCATACTTCATGCTTACTGTTGCGCTAAATCTTCCATGACATTTTTAATTCTACTGTGCAGTATGGTCAGTTATCCCGATTTTGCTGCACAGAGAAACCCCAACGTTGCCCTTATTTGTGTGGAAAATTGTTCGTATGCATTGCCTGTCGACAAGAGTAGAATTTTTTTTCCGAGCTGTTGTGCAATCTTTCCTCAAATTGAATGTCGTCTTCGAATCGCCTTCTTCCAGTAAACCCGAATTACCATTTACAACGGAAAATACAGCTGTAGCTATTTGGTTTACGGTTGCCCATTTCTTCAGAGCTGCTTGCGACATTTTTGGCCTTTTGCTTTAGAAACTACTGTTCTATTTTGAAAATCTACTGCTTTGCTTTTATTAAAGCAGTTTTCTTGCTGTGTCTACCACAGGCAACAGGAAAGATAGAAAGATGGCTAATGTTATCCCTATTTTTTACACTTACAATACACGGATCAGTTGCTAATATTTCTAGCAATCTTAATGAGATTTATTCAAGCACGTTTAGTGTAGATCTCATAATTCAGAGTACATTTATTAACTTAAGAGCTTAGGTTAAGTTGTTAACACACATCCATTATACAATGCAAGGTTTGCGCCATTATTTAACACATGAAGTATACTAATAATGATTAAAATGTAAAAATACCTATCATTTATATTCAGCAATTTTAGCTGCGCTGGCGTTTGCTAGCTGCCCTTGTTCCATCATTTGTTCAAAAAATTCAATTGAACTGGCATCCATGTTTACGGTGTTTTTCTCAGTTTCCTTTGCTTTGATTGTAATAAAAATGCGCTACCCATACCTCCTGCTCCAAGTGCGACTAATCCTCCTCACTGCGACTAATTGCCGTCCTTTGTGGCTACCAAGGAAGTGACGAACTGCTTTAAGGTGTACTGCATTTCCATTTGGTCAACTGATATATACACTACTATACATACTGCCAAGGAACGTAAAATTAGGGTTACTAGTGCTCTTGCGGAGGTAAGATAAACTCTTCCCATGTCTTTTACTGAAGTCCTAGTATAAGCACAGCACTAGTTATACCTGTTTTGCAATTCATTTCAAATTCCCATTCCACTGTGGAAATCACACACATACTGTATTACTTCTTCTCAAAGTATAACCATTGAAATATTATTACTTACAAAAAAATAAAAAGTCAAATTAAATGAAATATAAAGACAGCACACCATCGACCTTATAAAGAAATGGTTCTCTCATTCTCTCTCTCCACAGAAGTGTGAGGGTCGCTGTTATGATATGTATAGAAGACGAACTAAACGAAAATGTCAAGATGGCAATTGCATATAATGATGAGCCAACACAATAAACGTGTACCCATTACGTAAAACATGATAAAGCACCACTAAACTACGGTGGGATAATTAGTAATTTGCATAATTTGAAATTAAAAAGTAAGTGTACTATTTAAAGTTATGTAGTGTAATATAATGGCTTACATAATTTAGCAGCGCTAAAACCATGGAGTCATATAAACCCAGACGCACCAAGTACTGACGCACCCTTCTATGGACAGCCACAATTTAGTGTCTTTGCCAAACTAGAAATGTAAAACTTTTGAAATCAATGAGAAGTTGTTTTGGAGAAAACGTTCTCAAAGACGAAGTCTTATACGTTCATTGGTTATTTCTTAATATTTTGGAGAGCATCTGCAGAACTATGTCACGCAGAGTGAAGTTCGCTTCTTTCTTATTTAACTTAAGTGCCATTCTTTTCAGTTTCTTTGCATTAATTAATTTGTATGCTTTTTAGAGCAATGCTTTTAATTAACTAGCTTTGCCATGTTAGGGCTTAAGTTTAATAAACTAGTTTTGGCTTATTAGAGCCTAGCTTTAATTAAGTAACTATGCCATGTTAAGGTCTAAACTTTAATTAACTAATTATAGCCTATTAGGGCTGGCTAATACTAATATGCAAATGCATTCAGAAATTAGTGATTTATTTATTACATACCTTGAGGAGTAATGAGTAAAGATGATTTTACCAGGATTGAGTTATAGAAGTTATTAGAGAACTTTATTTTATAAGAACGAGTACGGAGAAAAAGATTTACAAGTTGAGATTTCACTTGTGCGTATGTCTTAAGTCTTATATGTTACAGAGAGATCATGGAAATTAAGAATTCTACTCTCTATATTCTTTGCTCTCTTGCTCTTGCTTTTTGTTGGGCTTTGTGTGGGTGTCAACTCCCGTACATGGAAAGTGTATTGAAATTATTAACATTGTGTCACACTTTCTGCTCTTGATCTTGAGCTTTCTTTAGGGATTTGCTCGGGGCATTGATTTTGCTTAGAGTGTATCGGAAGTGTTTCTACCAATTGCCATTGTGTCAGAGCAATTTGGGTAGGGATTTGTTTGTATGCATGAGCATGAGTTACAAAGTATTGTGCGTATTATTAGACATCGCAAAGATTTAAAGATATAGCTTATATCTATTATATAGAATATTTCGTATTACTATATAAAATATTATCTTATGTATTATATTATGCATGTAACATAACTGGGGGCAACACAAATCTGATGCCCACATCAGCAATTAACCTAAATTAAAATACATACTTAACCTAAATTACTAAACTATTACTAAAACTACAATTAATTAATAAAACTAATAGCTAAGGAAATAAAAAGCATTTTTATAGGGTTTTGTATTAAAAATATAAATTAAAAATATTAAATTGATTAATTAAAAACATAATGAAAAATGAAAATAATAAGGAAATATAAATCTGGAAATAAAATAATGTTTAGTCTGGCATTTGATCATAGTAGTCTGGATAATTAGGCGTAGGAGGCCTGTTGGTCACAGGATCTAATATAACATCGTACTGAAAAGGAGAGTCATCATCGTCGATAGTTGAGTAGAAATCCATTGGATATGCAGCAGAAGTTGAAGATTGTTTCGGTGTGGATTGGTGTTGTTGAGTTGAGAATGGAACACAGGCGTCGGCTGGTATGAGTGAGTTTGTAGAAGGGATATTTTCTTGGTCAATGCTTATGTTATTATTAGTAGAAAGTTCATCTTGAGTCATGTCAGCAAATTCATTTAAGGAGTTCACTGTGCATGTGGGATCAAAAGTTTTATTATTGAACAAAGTGTTTGAGCAATGTTGCAGTAGAGCGAGAAAGTCATCATTTTGGCACGTTTGATTTTTTGTTGTATTTTGTTGAGCAGTTGAAGTGTAAGAAGGGGTAGGCACATTATGATAAGAAGAATCGAATACTGGATGAAATAATCTCGGTTGTGCAGTTTGTTGATTCGTTTTGGCAATTACTGAATTGGTTTCAGTTAAAGTTGTTGGGGTTGAGGTATAAGGGACAACATAAGTATTTGTAGTTGCCTGTACTATTGGCATGTATTTTTAAACTGTCTTACTTGAGCATTGTTGATTAGAAGTACTGGAACGTGTTTGCTTGGGAGAAAAATTATCAGTCAATATATCAGTAGTAAGTAAGAAGGATTAGTTGCTTTGGATGAGGAAGGAAATGAGTCACGTTTTAATTGTTTTGTAGATGAGTAAGAGGATTTCTGAGGATAATAAGGTCGAGTTCGTTTGTATTGAGAGTAAGGAATAGGACTTGGAGTATATTTAGGTTTCTCCGCTGCCTTTGGTATGGGTGCATTTTGAACTGGTGTAGATGATATGATCCTTGAATTGTAGTTTTTCTTAACGGGCTTTGTAAGTGTGGGAATATTTGGTGTGTTAAATTGGTTTATTTGATAGGTATATTCCGGGCCGCCAACTTCAGTATAGTGAGTTAGATTTCTGTAACGTGCAGAGTATAGGGCTTGATGAATAATGCACACATCTAATCGCAAGAGAACTTGGGTTACGTTAGATGATTGAATGTGGTCAACATAAGCATGGTAGTGACGTAAGCGAAGATAATGTGGAGCTGCATCCCACGGATTAAAGTTCGGTGGTGCTTCTGGGATGGGATATTTTCTGTATCTTGAGAATTGAATAGTAGAGAATTCACGGAAGGTTAACGTGATAGGATGAGGGTTGTAGTTTAGACGAGGTAAATGATTTCCTTGTTGAGCCATCTATAAAGATGTTGTACGATTGTTTAATAAAAATTTAGTTTAGGTTTTTCCTATACCAGACTGTTACATTTATATATATATATATACTTGTCAGATATATCTATATCAAAATAAATGTATAATATTGTATGTACATATAATATGTATTTGAATGCTTTGAGTATGGAACAAGAGTATTTTGTGTTTAAATTATTTGAATATGAAATAATGTATTTTTAGATAATTTTATGCAATTAATTAGCATAAATTGATTAGTTAAAATTTTTAATATATTGGGGTTTGTAAAGTAGTATGTTTTATTTAGTTATTTACCAAATAAGAATAGATCGTTGTCATCTATCCATTTTATTTGATTAGCATAAATTGATTGGTTAGAATATTCAGTATATTGCGGTTTGTGTGTTTTATGTAATGGTATAGTGGTTTATTTTATCCAGTTGGTTTTCCTAATAAGAATAGATCGTTATCATCTATTGTTATTAGTATCCATTTTCAATAAAGATTGCTCCTTTATTGAAATACTTTTCATGAAAAGTTTTATTTATTGAATAAATTGCTTTGGACCATTTTTCAGGTCTGAAATCTGTAAAAACTTTGTTCTGACTCTGACTTTGTTTGGCGTAAACATTAATTCTGTGAACATGAAATGTACTGTAGATATATAATATGGGAATAGGCAACTGTCAGTAGGGAACCGTATCCCCAACAAATAAATAAATGAAAGAAATGAATTATTTTTTTCATTTGCAGAGTTTCAACATTTGCATTTTAACACGCTAACATTTCTCACGTAATGCTTCCTGCACACAAAGAGTAACTCTATGATTTTACCGCTTAAGGCTTCCCGGAGGTAATATTTTATTCTGCAAAGTTTTCGTCTGCTTTCCCTAGAGGAAGAACTAATTGGCAAGATGGATTTTTTTGTTAAAAATGAATGCCTAAGAAACATTACCAATGTATAAAAATTGGATGTTGGATAAGAATTGTCTTTTTTGCTGAAATGTTACAAACAGTACTCTATTTTCAGGATTTCCCAGTAAAAATCGCAAAATAAGTATACTTCCTCCGGTAACTAATCGATAAGAGGGCATAACCAACAAATGTTATACCTAAAGAAAAAATAAATGTCACATATTAAAGCTGACTTTCATAACTTGTTCTTTCGTAATACCGCTTAAAACCCATTTACACAGGCAAACTAAATCAAAATGCAAACAAACCTCAATTACTGAAGGGCTAAGCGCTTATTTTAAATTAGCTTTTCATGGATATGCGCCGCCTTCTTGGCTTGCTGGTACGTTTAACTAACGAAGTTACCATTAGACGCAGTCGGCACTGGTAGTTTTAATAGCAGAAAATTAAAATTCTTCATGGGCTTCAAGACTTTTCTATAAGGGTTAGTTCTAAACAAATAACTTAGCTTATTAGCTTTACCTAAACTACATTACATTCTATATCCTGAACTGAGCGTTCTATAAAAATTTTAAGGAAAAAAATTTAAGTATTTTGTAGTTGTTAAACCATTGATCACGGGCACATAATAAAAATATATAAATAATAATAATAGTAATAAAAATATAATAAAAATAAATAAAAATTGAACTCTAGAATATATCCAATTATTTTGGCCGGAAATTAATAAAATTATAACAATTGCTAAATTGGTTATTACTTGTGTAGGATAAAAATATGTTAGAACGTGTAACTGTTTTCATACTTTCCAGCACATCTTACTTCACTAATGGATCGGTTCTTTCAAAAATTACTAACTTGGAAAGCGGCCGTCATTTAAATTTTATTTCTGGTGGAAACGAATTATCTCGATCTTATAAGACGGTTAACAAAGATTTATCTAAACTGAACAATCCCTACAGTTTGACGAAGATTAGCGTTCTGAAAACTCATGTTAACCTGGTTTTGGGTTGCACTGAACAAAATATAAGAAACTATTTCGAGTATGGTGAACTTAATCTTTTTAATAAACCGAAATGTTACTTGCGAGAGATTACCTAAAACAGAAAATTATCCTCTCCGAGTTTGAATTCCCGTTTAAACTGCCTATCTCACATTCTGATTGGTTTTGACACAACCGACCTTGTAGAATTATATTTCACGAATTGCATCATTAATAACTTAAATAGAATGGATTTCAAACCAACAGCAAAATACAACTTTGATCGTTACAGTGCAATTCATATCATATTCCGAAATTTGACAGACGTTTATAACTTGAAAGACAACCATTATCAAATGACGGATATAGCGTATAACCACCAAGAAAAACTTCACCTTACTCAGGGAGATAAATTTGTCTTTATTTATTTCAGTCAAGGCCCCAGTTTTGTTATATTTTTCCTGTTTGCTTGCTTAACGGAGCGTCATTATTCTCGTCTATCTGAATTTGTTTTGATTATATTACCATCAGTTGGAGACATTAAGAAGATAGCTAATAAGCATTATTTGAAGTATCTACAACGTAGTTGCAATCCAAAATTTGTCATTTTTGACAATAAAAATTATGCATATGATTTAGATATTTCGATAAGCAGATGGCCGAGAAAATGTATTTCATTAATCTTTCAAAAATGCCATTTGTAATGCACTATACAAGCGCTCTATCCAATGACTTACTAAGGCCTATTCCAACCGCAACTAAGATACCATACTGTAAATAAAATGGGATGATTTCTGCCCGAAATATGCAATGCCCTGGCATGGATCACCTTAATAAGGGTTTATTACTCAACCTATTCTCCAATATTGATGTAATTCCCTTAGATAAAATGCATAAAAATAACCAATTAGATTATGTACAATATTTAATGAACCAATTCAATTTAGATCAATATTCAATTAACTACAATAATTCAAATATAATAATGCCCAAATAATAAAACATCGCCAAGCCGTAACATAAAGCGAGCCAGAGGATAAAATTATTTGCTTCATTTATAATTTGATAATCTTAAATTAATACTTTTTTCAGAGCAATGAAAAACATAATTCTTCATGGAAACTCGAAAATATTAAATTTTGCCAAGGCAACGCAAAATGGATAAAAATTTTTAAAAAAATTGAAATGTATTAAATTTTGCCATGGTAACTGAAAGCTATAAGTAGAAGCAACCAAAAATTAATTTGGCGCTTCCCACAAGTAGAAACACCCAAAAAGTTAGCTTACCGCTTCATAAAGTGGGAAACACCCAAAAAGTTGGCTTACCGCTTCATAAAGTGGGAAACACCCAAAAAGTTAGCTTACCGCGTCATAAAGTGGGAAACACCCAAAAAGTTAGCTTACCGCTTCATAAAGTGGGAAACACCCAAAAAGTTAGCTTACCGCTTCATAAAGTAGGAAACACCCAAAAAGTTAGCTTACCGCTTCATAAAGTGGGAAACACCCAAAAAGTTGGCTTACCGCTTCATAAAGTGGGAAACACCCAAAAAGTTAGCTTACCGCGTCATAAAGTGGGAAACACCCAAAAAGTTAGCTTACCGCTTCATAAAGTGGGAAACACCCAAAAAGTTAGCTCAACCGCTTCATAAAGTGGGAAACACCCAAAAAGTTAGCTTACTTCATCATGTAATAAAAGCCATCCAAAATTATGAATATACCGCTTCCCAAAAGCGGACACACCAAAAAATTATATTTTACACCTAAAAACCCGATTTGACTGTTTTATTCAATATAAAGTGGAAGCGGTGTAGAATATTTTTTACTATCACACTAACAAACTACTAGATGCGGTGTAAGACATTTCAGTACCCAAAACCCCATTTTCATACCTTATTGCTTATAAAGTGAGCGCGCGTTATCTCCGAAAGGGGTGGGGTGACCACGCCCATTTTAAATAGGGTTCTAAGCTAGGTCGAGATGAGTCCAAATCCGAGGTTTTATCCAAATCGGTCAATGCCTTCAAGAGTTATCGTGTTCACGTACATACATACACACGTACATACATACATTCTTACATACATACATCTTCAGTACGACTGAAGATGTAATTGGAATATTCTGCTGTGAAAAAAGGCCACTTGGGGAAGCTAGAAATGAAAATTTCAAAATGCTTCATTTGTATTTCAATAAATGTAATACTCGTGAACCCCTCACGTCGTATTACCACGACCACTTTGACCCCCCGAGTCAATATACTATCCAAACTCCTTTCAGTCCCAACAGACAGTCTTGCAGTGGAGTTGATCTGAAACTCTTTGAATTGAATTAACTGCAAAGTAGATATTGTTATAATGGTTATGTCATAATGAAAGCGTAAAAATTGAATTTTGAAATTGAAATAATATTCGTTTAATGTCAAAAATTGATAAAGATATTGTTAGAAAAATTTTGTGTAGACAAAGGAAATTTCTACATATATTTGTGGAGACACGTATAAAGTGTATGTTAGTAAGTAAGATAAAGGACAAGGAGGACAAATTATGCATTCATAGTTTTCGTGAAGTAATTTATGCTAACTTGCTTTGATGTAATTTTTAGAGACGCTTGGCTTGATGCTTGATGGCGGATTTAACCTTGCAGGAATAAAAACGCCCTCTGACCAATCAATAGCCACAGATTAAAAGCGCTAGGAACTTTGTAAGTAAAGTATGAAATTATAACATGTATATGTCTATTACTATAAGTTTACAAAAACAAAATTGTAAAATAATGCAAACCAGCTAGTTCTGCTAGGCTAGCATATTATTGTAAAGGCATGGATTCGCCAGCCATAGTATGAAAACTTGGATTAGCAAACTATGGTTAAGTGGGAAAAGACCAGTCTAGATTGTCCAAATCTTTTTCAGACCAAATTCAGTAATATGTTTCTAGGTTATGGAAAACAAGTAGAATGTACTCGTTAGTATGAATATTTGTGTAGAAACAGTGTGTACTTAGCTCACTCAAGTATTTTTAGGGTAATTATCTTTAAGTTAATAAAGTAATTAACTAGTACTTGTTTTATTTTTGTGTCAATTCATTATAATTGAGCACACTTTGATCTATAGTTGGATAGGTCAGAATAGGGTCATAAGGTCAAACAAGTAGATCTAGGCTGTCAGTTGTCAGTTAGGTCAATGATTTTGGTGTTCGATCCAAGTCACAAGGAAAAGCTTAGAGAATAGTTCAAACCCACAAACCTGTGACACCACCCCCACAATGATTTATTATAGTTGACATGAGCTCAGTCAGGGAATAGCATATAGCTTTACCGCGATAATAAATAGAGTAAATACCACGACTTTGTGTTGCCCAGCATTTTTCTATGACCGTGCCTAAAGTTAACATTAACTCTATGTACACGCAAAGTATTGTAAATATATAATGTTGGATCCATGGAAAACAGTCTTAGGGAGCCGTGTCCCAAATAAATAAATAAACATTTTCGTTAGCTGATTTCAACATTTGAATTTTAGCATGCCAACAATTCTCACGTCATGTTTCCAACACACAAGGAGTAATTATTATTTGAACATACCGTTATAGCCTTCCCGGAGGTAATATTCTTTCAGGCAAATTTTTCGTCGGGAGAAGTTTTTAAGATGGAATTGTAATTTCAAAATGAATGCTTAACAGATGTTAAACATGTATGAAAAATTGTATAATGTGTAAAAGTGTATATTTTGCATAGATGTTGTCGACAGTCATTTGTATTCAGGATTTTTCAGTGAACATCACAAAATACATATAATTCCTCCGGGAGGAACTAAACGATAGGAGGACAACACGATAAATATGATACCTAATGTAAAAGAAATCCAAGACTTTCATAACTTGTTATTTCGTGATGACGCTTAAAGCTCATTTCCACACGCAAACAAAACAAAAAACCCAAATTAGTGAAGTGCTAAACACTTATTTTAAATTAGCATTTTATGGACATTGACTTATGAATTGCTACAATTGCCAGAACAGGAAGTTGCAATAGCAAGGCAGTGAAATTCTTCATCTGGTTTTCATGATATTTTTCTAACGATCTTAATTTTGAATACAAAATTTTGGAAACTAAGCATAATAACTTTATCTAAACTGAGTTATATTTTATAACAAGATATAAATAGGAATTTTCATCTAGAACTGCGTATCCTACAAAGTTTTTAAAGCAAAACAGAATCAGTATAGCTGTTAAGTGTTAAGCCATTCATCACCTACGTTGTATGATAATAAACTTAATTCGAGTCTAAATTAAATGCATTCGACATTTTTGGCCTGAAATCAAAAACAGATTATATTACGACGAAAATGTTAGATTACATAGTTGTTCTTATACTTGTTAGCACAACTTACTTAACAAATGGATCCGTTCTTACAAAGATTAATAACATGGAAAACGGCTGCCATTTAAATTTTGTATTTGGTGGAAACGAATTGTCTCGATCGTATACGGGTGTTAACGAAGATTTATCAAAACTGAACAATCCCTACAGTCTTACGAGGATTAGTGTTCTGAAAACTCATCTTCGCCAGTCTTTGGGTTGCACTGAACGAAATATAAGATTACATTTCAATCTGACACTTTCAATGTTCTTCAATCGTTTTAATAATCGAAACTGTTACTTGCGAGAAATGATCTTAAACAGAAAATTATCCTCTCCGAGTGTGAAGTCTCGTTTCACCTGTCTATCTCACATTCTGATTGGGTCTGTCGCAAATGACCTTGTTGAACTGTATTTCGCAAACTATATAATTAATAACTTAAACGGAATGGATTTCAAACCAACAGCAAATTACAGCTTTGAGCGTTACAGTACAGTTCACATCATAAAAAATCTTGCAGAAGTACAGCGATTTAAATACAATTATCACCAAATGATGGTGAAACAAGAATTCCAGCAAAATGAAATTCTTCTAACTCTAGGCGACAAATTCGTCTACATACATTTAAGCCAAGATCCTTATGTTATCTTCTCGCTATTCGCTTGCCCAAAACAGAGTACACGTAATTGGTTTACTTATAAGAAATTCCGATTTGATATAATTATATTACCATCGGCTGGAGATTTTAGGAAGATAGCAAATATGCGTTATTTAACGTATGTACAATCCAATTGCCATCCTACATTTAGCACTCATGTCGATACTGAGGATTCATGTGGTTTACACGATAAGGCAAGTGCCGAGAAAAAGTATTTCATTAATCTTTCAAAAACGCCAATTAAAATGCATTATACGGACGCTCTGACACATGACCTACTAAGACGCATTCCAAATGCATGTAGTACTTCATGGAACAACGGCAATAGGATTGGAATATTCTACAATGACAGAATGTTGGAAGAAAAACAGGAATTGCTATCATTTTATTTCCCTACAAGCATCGATGGCTTTAATTTCATTTCGTGTTCTATTCTGGACATGGAAAATCTGTCATTTCGGGGATACTTGAAACCATACAAGTTGGCACCTTGGCTAAGCATAGTTCTGTCAGTTGTCATCCTCAGTGCTTTTTGTCATTCAGTACAGCAATTTAGAAAACTCAAGAGCTTTTCGTTTTTACTTCTTTATTATGCTTATTTATTGGAAATCAGTTATTCATTGCCCAAACGTTGTCAAAATTTGAGCTGGTTAAAATGCATTTTGCCTTGCTTTCTTCTGATGGGAGTTGTACTCACAAATGCTTACAAAGGAATCGTCATTGTCGACTTAACGAGGGAAAGAGAAGCGGAAAAACTGGAATCCGTTGAAGAATTTGGCAAATTAAATATTTCATCACTAGGTTTAGAAAATTCTAAATACCGTAACGAGTTATGGATGCTCTATGAAACATCAATGAAGACAGGAATGGAAACGTTTTCAGAAATCCATAAAATGTTAAAAATGCTTTCACACTCATTAAACCCTACTGAATTTAGTACAAAGTGTTTGCAAGATTCTTATTGTAAAAGTGTTTTATATCCCTTGTAGAGTGAAGATAAATACAACTCTTGTTGTTATCTTACTCTTTCATATGAACACGCGTTGTGTACCTTTTGTGTAATAAAAAGATGTTTCCTTTTATGTATATAACGTCAGAACAAACCTTGAGTCATTTTTAAGATAAAACAGATACTTGTACTTTAATAATTATCTTATTTTTATTTAAGTTGTATCTTGTATAATGTTCTTAATCCTAAAAGTACCTTAAGACTACAGGAAATAATAATGATAATTAAGTTATCTATTATACTCCAAGGTAGAAGTTCTTGAAGCAGAACTTAGGTAAAACTGCGTAGTTTGTTAATCAATTGTAAAACAAACTACGTCATAATAATATTGTACCACGCCTAAGATTCTAGCCCTATAAATACCTTCCCCTTATCTGAGTTGAGCAGTTCAGTTTGACTAAGTGCTTGCTCACTTACACCTGTACTCCCGGACTAAAAGAGAATTACTTGAATAAATAATCTGCCTTACTTACTCTTCTCTACGGTTCCGGTTTATTTGAAGACCCCATACAATTCATAAATACATCAGAATTAGTATCGTTTTTACGATACTAATTCCCTTTTACCCTTTTTACCCTTTTACCAAACCTTGTCTGATGAAATCTCTCAAAGAGCAAGTTTTCTGAAGCACGAAAAGATTGCCCAATATGAAAACATGTTAAAAAATTTTCTTGTGATAGATGAAGGTGCTGAAATTCAGGAATTGGCTAAATGCAAAAATTCTGCTTTAGTTGTACCCCAAAATGAGATATCAAAGTATTTAATTGGGAAAACTGCACTTTCTCCAACTGAAGAAACCAAGTTTTATGTGGGTAAACCGGGAAATATTTTTCTGCCCAGAAGTGTCGGTATTACAGTATATGGAAAAAGTTATAAATTGTTGACACTTAATCTCTACCGTGGACTACGGAGACTTGATCAGTCTGGAATATATCATAAATGACAAAGTTTCAATGCTACCAATGATTTTCGGTTTTGCAAAGGATGTGGAAAAAGTTGGAGACCGCGACGGCTAAGCTTGCATACTTCAAATATTTCTACTATATTTATAATATGCGTTGCTGCTGTTTTCCTTCAAATGTTAGCTTTCGCTTTCGAAATAAGAAAAATCCTAAAACTGTTTATTACGTCGGTGTACTTATATTTAAAGCACAACTTAAATCACATTTGTAAACGTATATACAAAGGTTTCAGAAAAATCCATTGTCCACACTAAGACCAACAGATATGTTAAACGTTCCCTTTAATCTACGAAATAATCAATGTGTTGCCTTCTTCTGTTTAATTTTCTCTTCTGGTCGTTCCCTCTTCTTGTCCCTAATTACATATACAAGTATATATATAATATATATGCCGTGAAACATTTGAGTTTAAAAAAGGATTTAATAATTCCACAATCCCACGAATTGTAAGCGTGATGAATTGAACGTATAACAGAGATGACTAAGTACAACAGTGAATTGTCTAAAATATAGATTCACGTGAATTATAGAATTATGTTAAATTGGTATCTAATAGGTTGTAAAGCTTAAATCATTCAACTCATTGTAATTCTGGTTATGGACATCAGTCGGTGCCTTGTGACCATTCTTCATACAATACATACTTCATACAATGCACACAAGTATAATTGAGGATTTGACTCTTTACTTGAGGCAAAAGTACTTTTATGTTAGCAATTTGTACTAAAAATTGAGGCAAAGGTTTATTTATTATCAGTTCTAATGATGATACTTGAGGCGGGATAAATATTTCTTAGGTAAATGTATTTATATGAGGCAAAGTGATTATTTTTATTGAGGTAAACCGATTATTTTTGAGACCCATTAAATTGGAGCCTTTTGAAAGGTGGCGAAAACCTGGGAATTTATTAGGTTAGGTATAATTTAAGTATATTTGATTCTACTGCTATTTGCAGGACAATTACCTTTAGAGTTGTAAATGCTGCATAGTTTCCTCTGTCTTTCTTAAGAAATCTATTTATGTCAAATAAAAGTGGTATTGCTTTTATTTATTATTTGTTGACGGCAAGTAAAATATTAAGACTTAACCTCAACTCAACGTAAATGTAGCCGCAACGTATAGCGCGTTTTCCTACTATTGTTATTTTATTGAATGTAAAACTGTTTAATACAAAAGCAAATTTAATAAATAAACTAATAGCACTGAGGTAATCAAGTATCGTAAGCAAAATATAAAAGGTCGCTAAAGGTTTCTAGTAAAGCCAATGCGGTATTTAGTGTTTTAAATGTGTTTATGTGCTATCTAGCACTAAACAGCCAATCTGGGTGGGAGGAAATAAGCAATAGAAGAATATACGACACACGTTTCGAATTAGGTTTGAGAAACTTCGCAGTTTGTTCCACCTACTCCTAAATAAATTAAGTTTAAAACAAATAAAATATTCAATAACAACTTACGTCAGAAATGGTGAGACTGTAAAGTAGGCCATTGGGTATACTTATATAGTTTGTTTTTGTTTCGCAACTACGAAACTCGGCATTTGTCTCTTTTGACTGGAGTCTTTCAGAATATTATATTGCGATAAGTTTTGTTCTCTAATACCGCCATGAAAAAAAAACTTTATTGAAACAAGAAGAAATTTTCTTGTATAACTCTAAGTATGAGATCTCACTTTGGTTTTTACATTTAATATCAGCCATCACTAATATAACGCACTGATAACTGCTAATTATGGTAAATATTACATTGACATAAACAGAAGAATGCTTACACTGATCCTAGAACTAGTCTGAAAACTACTACAGGCAGAATGGTACTCTTGTTTGCGTGATGTTTGCAATACGTCAGCTCAGAAAAATAAAACTACTGGTGTTTAGTTCTATAGAATGGTAGAATAAGCTTAATATATGTTCCCAACCACTCTTAGTTATTTCGCAGTTAGTTTGACTTTCCTCAATACATAAATTAAAGTTTAAGCAAATAAAGTAACACGCAAGAAGTGTTATGACTATGACATTGGCCAATGGGTAAACTTATATAAAACTTTGTTTTTCTTCGGCGACCACGAAATGAGACTTTTGACTCTTTGAACTGCGTCTTACAGAATATTATAACGCACGCGATTCTGAAACAACACTTTCAAGAGACACAATACAAGTTCCTAAGTGTAGAATTTTCTGATAAAGATACGTATGAAATCTTATTTTGCATTTTACATTCAGACGCCACTTCTGTTATATATTCTATTTAATAAAAAACTTAATTGTTAACGAATTATCTCAAAGTGTGTATACAGTTTTCTTAACACACAAAGTATAGATATCGATATTGGCAGTCACAATACAGATAAGACTGAACAGAAACATCACAGCTAATATTATTCATAATTTGAAAAGTTTGACTACAAAAGTTCATTACCACAAATTTCAGACTAAGAAAAGGTGTACCAGTTATGGCTTCTAACTATAAATATTACATCACGGTTATTCTGGCTTCTTATTTCATTTCCAGTTCAGAATGTCAAATTCAATCGTCATCACTTGCAAATTATGATTTTGACATTATTTTATTTCCAAATGATTTGACGGATCATCTATTCGAACAAATTGTTTTCTCACCACGAACCATATTTGCTGATGCAACTGTTAATATAACAAAATTTCATGCCAATTACAAAAAAGGAGGTGACTACCCAAGTTCACTGTCGAGTAGGAATGGCAATATCTTAACAGTCGTAGAACCTCCTGAGAAAGAGATTAAAAATATTGCAAGATTCCCTTACATATTCGGCAGAGAAATGGACAGACCAAACGATAAGTTTCTAATAGTTAGCACAAAGAATCAATTTGATAAAATTAAAGACAATTTCATAGATCAATTGAAGTGGAGATTGACGAATGCAGTTTATTTCATGGTCATCAATTCTAAGGAGGACATTGAAGTACTAACAGTGTCACTATTCACCAAAGAGTTTGCAAGGATTGATTTCACAACATCACAAGAACTACAGAGAGGAGTCACAACAAAAGGCTTACACAGAGATCTTCACAAGATGCATATTTCTGCAACACATTGGTTTTCGGAAGACACTAAAAACGAAATTGCGCGAAAATGTGTTTCGTCACCATACAGTCTTATTAAAAAAGCAATATTTGGTGAATGTTTGGAATTATTAAACTATCCACAGGTCGAAGCAATTGCTGACTATTTAAATTTCACGTCCGTCTACAAAAGGTATGCTGCTTTAATTGGAAATGAGTTTTGTGGCAGTATAGATACAGAAAGATATTATGACGAGTTATTTGAGGACTATAGGTCAAGAGTTATATATTTCACATTTCCTGGGGAATGGACATTCCTGTACTGTGTAGACAAAGAAACGTATTACGATAAACCTTGGTCTGCCTGGATTTCCATAATGGACTTAAGTACCCGGCTATTATTGCTAATCTGTTGTCTTTTAGGCAATGCACTAATATTTCGAATTACAAAACAAAAACTGACATTTGAATCTATTAGTAACTTCTTCCTTTCCGCAATTGCCATTCTTCTCCGCCAAAACCACAACCAAAGGAAACTCCTCCTCTATACAATTCTGTGTTTAATGTTCACAATTTTTTTAACTCAGTATGAAACTTACTTCACAACTGAAGTTATTGCTCCTGTGGACAAAAAAAGAATGAACAATTTCAAAGAACTAATTTTGAATAATTATAAAATACTTGTCAGGATTGGACCTGTATATCACAGGAACGAAACTCAAGGCTCCGTTATTGTGCATTCTTATTTCGCACAATATGGCATTACGGACAAACTACACTCAAGTGTTTATTTTTTAAATATTGACAAGGCGACTTCAGTTTATGATATATTCACCTCGGCATTATCAGACACGAAACTGAAAGTCTTCGCTGATGGAGTTAGTCATGACTCAAAACATTTTTTCCGTTTACAAAAATCTCTTCCCTTGTTGAAATGTTTCAGACCAAAGGATTACGCACAGGATGATAGACCCCTTTCATGGATAATGCGCGGATGTTTTCGGCATGAAATTCTGAATGTTCTCCAAGAACTAAATGAAATGGGAATACTCGACATTTGGCGACAACTTCAGTATTTCAGCTCTGAGGCATCCAGCTTTTTCGAAAAAGAAAAGCATTCTGAACTCCAGGTTCACAGTCTTAGCTTCGACATGAAAATTGGTGCAATTTTTCATGTCATTGGATATCTGGTCACTGTTCCTGTTTTTGTTTTTCTACTTGAAAGATATTTGACTTTACTCATTCGAAATATTCTTGTTCTTTATTCCTTAATTGCCGAATTATTTCTGTATTACACTGCTTTACTGTTTGATTCTGTGCGCCATATAAATAATAAACCGCGGTGCAACACGGAGTAAGTATGTAGCGGAGGTAACCAGTTGATTATTAATCAGTTAATCATCGGTTGATCATTGGTTGATCATTGGTTGATCATCGGTTGATCATTGGTTGATCATCGGTTGATCATTGGTTGATCGTCGGTTGATCATTGGTTGATCATTGGTTGATCATCGGTTGATCATTGGTTGATCATCGGTTGATCATTGGTTGATCATTGGTTGATCATCGGTTGATCATCGGTTGATCATTGGTTGATCATCGGTTGATCATTGGTTGATCATCGGTTGATCATTGGTTGATCATCGGTTGATCATTGGTTGATCATCGGTTGATCATTGGTTGATCATCGGTTGATCATTGGTTGATCATCGGTTGATCATTGGTTGATCATTGGTTGATCATCGGTTGATCATTGGTTGATCATTGGTTGATCATTGGTTGATCATCGGTTGATCATTGGTTGATCATCGGCTGATCATTGATTATTTAGTGAAAATTCGACCAAGCGGAATCAAATGGAGGGAGTAACTATGACTCTCTTAAGGTAGCCAAATGCCTCGTCATCTAATTAGTGACGCGCATGAATGGATTAACGAGATTCCAACTCCGTTTTGGACTATATTTCTGGAACCCATTGACCGATTGACCCCATCTTCTAATTTGACCTTCAATTGGATCTTATCTAGTGGTGTTCTAAGTTTTAAGTCATTATCTCAATGCATTCTCCCACTTCTAGGCTTTTCTCAAAATTAAGCTATGCAATACATGGAGCTGTAGGCTCTATATTTGGGGCTGTATTTCTGGAACCCATTGACCGATTGACCCCATCTTCTAGATTTAGCTTCCACTGGAACTCATCTATATGTGTTCTAAGTCTGAACTCATTACTTCATTGCGTTCTTGAGTTATAGTGGATACGGACGGACGGACAGACAGACAGACAGACAGACAGAGCGTTCACATAATGTAGCTCCGCTACATAACAGAGCGTTCACATAATGTAGCTCCGCTACATAATAATGTTTAATATCGGGGTTAGCGTTAAATCGTCAAATTAAGTAATTTTGGTCGATTTAATAGAATACCAGATAGCAGACCAATGTATCATATGTATTACATATGATACATATGATACATATGTATTATCATAATAAAGTACTACGAATAAAAACTTCTCATTGCACATCCAATTCTCTCGCTAGAAAATAAAATTCAGTACAAATTTGACGATTTGCCTAGACTTTTTTCGCAATTGCTTGATTTGATGATTTACCGCTCAGGTGTTATCTTTGATGCAGTATCTTAATAAAGTACTACGAATAAAAACCTCGCATAAACTGAATTTATCTCTCTAGAGTTTTTCTATTCTCAATATCTTTCTTATTATTTTCCAAAGTTTCTATTCTAGAAATAGATCTGCTAAATAATAATATTATTAGATAAAATAATTTTTGTCCTTTGCCCAATAAAGGTCTTTCTGCTTCCTCATTTTCAACCGCACCCAACCACACCAGTCCCAAAAATATTTTTAAGCTAACCGAACGGCAACAGTCCCAAAAATTTTTTATGCGATCCGCACCGCGTTAGTATTAAATAATTTTTGAGCGAACCGTACCGCACCGCACCGGATGTTAAAAAATTATCGAGCGAACCAAACCGAAGCATGATGCGGTTCCGTCCGGTTCCCTGTTTTAGCAAACCACACTGGTATGGTTCGGTGCACCACAAAGTTGCATGTATGACACTGATCCTAGAACTAGTCTGAAAACTACTATAGACTACTATAGAGGCAAACTTGTTTGCGTGATATTTACAATAAGTCAGCTCACAAAAATAAAACTGCTCTAGTTTAAATAAAACTGGTGTTTAGTTCTATAGAACGGTAGATACAGCAAAGGTTTCCAGTAAAGTCATGAATGTTTTAGTAAACCAGCCTAACTGGGTGTACGAATGTATCGTAGACAATATATAGTGGACTGCAGCCTGCAGAACTTGAACCTCAGTTGCACGTAATAATTCCAGATAATAAAATGGACTTCAAAAACAGAAGACAATCAAAATACACCGAACGAGTCAATTAAAGATTTTAATGTGTTACAAGTTGGAAATTAGTATGTCAAAGGGTTCGGAAGTTATATCTTGCACGGATGGACGGACAGATCGGGCATTCCTAACAGTATCTACGATACATAAAAATCTCCATCCAAGTTGTATCAAAGGCACCATTGTAGAATAAATGATAACCTGAATATATGTTCCGAACCCACTCTTAGTTATTTCGCAGTTGGTTTGACTTTCCTCAATAATAAATTAAGGTTTAAACAAATAAAGGATCGTCAGAAGTGGTATGCTTATAAAATTGGCCAATGGGTAAGCTTTTGTAAAAGTTTGTTTTGGTCGGCAATCACGAAACGCTACTTTTGACGCTTTGAACTGGCGTCTTACAGAATATTATAACGCACGCGAGTCTGAAACAAAACTTTCAAGAGACAAAATGTGAATTCCTACGTGTAGAATTTGCTGATATAAAGATACGTATGAAGTCTTTTTTTGACATTTTACATTCAGACCCCACGGGTATTGCATACTCTACATATAAGAAGACGTGAATGAATTTTCTCAAGCGTTTATACAGTCATCTTTCGAAATCGAAATTGGCAGTCAGAATACAGACAAGGCTGAACAAAACCGTCACAGCTAATATTATTCATAATTTTGAAAAACTTCATTAGGAATTTCATTATCAAAGATTCCAGGTTTAACAATAGGTATACCAATTATGGTTTCTAACTATAAACATCACTTCACGGTTATCCTGGTCTCTTATTTCATTTTTAATTCAGAATGTCAAATTCAATCGTCATCACTTGCAAATTATGATTTTGACATTATTTTATTTCCAAGTGATTTGACGGATTATCTATTCGAAAATATTGCTTTCTCACCGCGAACCATATTTGCTGATGCAACTGTTAATCTAACGAAATTTCATACCAATTACAAAAAAGGAGATGACTACCCAAATTCATTATCGAACAGGAATGGCAATATCTTAACAGTAGTGGAACCTCCTGAGCATGAAATTACAAATATTGCAGAATTCCCTTACAAATTCGGCAGAGAAAAGGACAGACCAAACGATAAGATTCTAATAATTACCACAAGGAGTAACTTTGATAAAATCAAAGACAATTTCGTGGATCAATTGAAATGGGAATTGACGACTGCAGTTTACTTCATGGTCATCAATTCTAAGGACGACATTGAAGAACTAACAGTGTCACTATTCACCAAAGAGTTTGCAAGGATTGATTTCACTACATCACTTCAAGAACTTCAGAGAGGAGTCACTAAAAAAGGTTTACACAGAAATCTTCATGAGAAACATATTCTTGCTACGCATTGGTCCTTAAAAGATACGAAAAACGAAATTTCACGAAAATGTGTTTCTTCGTCGCCATACATTCTTATTAATAAAGGAATACTTGGTGAATGCGTTGAACTGGTACAGTATCCACAGGTTAAAGCAATGGCTGACTATTTAAATTTCACCTCCGTCTACAAAAGGTATGCTGCTTTAATTGGGAATGAGTTTTGTGGCAGGATAGATACAGAAATGTATTATGACAAGTTATTTGAGGACTATAGGTCAAGAGTTATATATTTCACATTTCCTGGGGAATATACATTCCTGTACTGTGTACACAGAGAAACGTATCATGATAAACCGCTGTCTATCTGGATTGATATAATGGACGTGAGTACGTGGCTATTATTGCTATTCTGTTGTCTTTTAGGCAATGCAGTAATATTTCGATTTACAAAACAAAAACTGACATTTGAATCTATTAGTAACTTATTCCTTTCCGCCATTGCCATTCTTCTCAGACAAAACCACAACCAAAGAAAACTCCTTCTCTATGCAATTCTTTGTTTAATGCTGACAATTTTTTTAACTCAGTACGAAACATACATCACAACAGAAGTTGTTGCTCCTGTGGACAAAATGAGAATGAACAATTTCAAAGAACTAATTCTAAGTGGATATAAAATATCTGTCGCCATTGGACCTGTATATCAGAGGAAGGAAAGTCAAGGTTATGATGCTGTGCATTCTTATTTCGCACAATATGGCATTACGGACAAACTACACTCTGGTGTTTATTTTTTAAATATTGACAAGGCGACTTCAGTTGATGATATAGTATTCTCCAGTTTATCAGACACAAAACTAAAAGTCTTTATTGACGCAGTTAGTCATAATTCAAAATTTTTTTTCTATGTACAAAAATCTCTTCCCTTGTTGAAATGTTTCAAAACAGTAGATCATGCAACGGATTATAGACCCCTTTCATGGATATTTAATGGATGCTTTCGGCGTGAACTTGTAAATGTTGTCCAAGAACTGAATGAAATGGGAATACTCGACATTTGGCGACAACTTCTGCATTTCAGCTTTGAGGCATCCAGGTTTTTCGAAAAAGAAAAGCATTCTAAACTGCAGGTTCACAGTCTTAGCTTCGACATGAAAATTGGTGCAATTTTTCCTGTATTTGGATATCTGGTCATTGTTCCTGTTATTGTTTTTCTATTTGAAAGATATTTCATTTTACTCATTCGAAATATTCTTGCTCTTTATTCCTTCTGGATATATTTGACAGAACTAAATCTGCATTACACTGCTTAACTGTTGGATTCTGTGCGTCATATAAATAATAATGTTTAATATCGGGGTTAGCGTTAAATCGTCAAATATGCAATTTTGATGTCTGTGGTTAATTTTGTAGAATACAAGTTAGCAGGCCAGTGTTTACCAACTGGCTTATTTCAAAAGTGGTTGATGATTTAGAAAAATTTCATTTCAAACATGTGGACTATTTCATTTTAAAATTATGATAATTATTTTCGTTGAGGAGGCTCGTCAATATTACTTGATGTAACCTAGAAATGCGACTTTTCTGATTCATCGGTGACATTTGAATCACGGCGTTGGCGTACATTGGCCTGCCAACTTGTATTCTACGAAATTGACCTCAGAAAATAAAATTCAGTACAAATTTGACGATTTGCCTAGACTTTTTCGTAATTGCTTGATTTGACGATTTACCGCTCAGGTGTTATCTTTGATGCAGTATATTAATAAAGTACTACGAATAAAAACCTCTCATTATCATAGACTCAATTTATCTCTCTAGAATTTCTCTATTCTCAATATTCTTCATAATATTTTCCAAGGTTTCTATTCCAGAAACTGATAGATCTTCTAACTAATAACATTATTAGATAAAATAATTTATCTCCTTTGTCCAACAAATGTCTTTCTGTTTTCTCATTTTCAAGCGCACCGCGTCGCCTGCATACTTACGATGCTTTACGTACCTGTACCATTAATTTTGTTAATTAGTAATGCCAATATTCATTAAATGATATTTATTAGAGACTTTATTATGGTCTGACGGAATATAGCAAGCTACGGCTGCTAAAATATAACGAACCATCTATTAAGGTTTAAATTGTCCAGCGACATTACGGTGTTGTCTGTGTGACATTTACAAGAATGTTTTCTTAGACAAATGGAAGCTTAAAAGTTTGGTTCTATAGAAAGTCGATAAAAACTTCTAGTAAGGCCAAGGCTGTATTTATTCATGTAAATGTGTGTATAGGTTATGTAGCACCAAGACAGCCAATCGAAGTGGGAGGCAATAAGCAATAGAAGAATATATGACAAGCGTAATGTTCTGAATCAAGCTTGAGTAACTTCGCAGTTTGTTCCACTTAATCCTTACTAAAAAGTTGTAAGCAAATAAAGTAATCAATAAAAGCACAGGTCAGAAATGGTGAGGCTACAAAGTGGTCCATTGGGTTTACTTATATAACTCGATATTTGTCTCTGTTAACTGGCCTCTTTCAGAATATTCTATTACCATAAGCTTTGCTCTGAAATACCACGTGGAACAAAAAAACTTTATTGAAACAAGAAGGAATGTTCTTGTATAACTCCACGTATGAAATCTCATCTCGGTTTTCACATTTAATATCAGGCATCACTAATACAACGCACTGCTCACTGTTAATTATGGTAAACTTTGCCTTGGAGTAAACAGTGGAATGCCTACATTGATCAGACTTGCAACTGTGGCCCTGCGAGCCGAACCGCGGCGTTCCAGTTGTTCCCAAAAATTTGAGCGAACCGAACCGCACCAGTAAAATATTGTTTAGCGAATAGAAACGAACCGCGCTAGTTAAAATTATTTTTTTGAGAGAACCGCACCAAACCTCACCAGTTCCAAAAATCTTTTTGAGCCAACCGAACCGCAACAGTCCCAAAAATTTTTTAATGCGATCCGAACTCCATTAGTATTAAATAATTTTTGAGCGAACCGTACCGAACCGGATGTTACAAAATATTCGAGCGAACCGAACCGCAGCATCGTGGGGTTCCCTTTGGTTCTCTGTTTTAGCACGCCATACTGGTATGGTTCGGCGCACCACAAAGTTGCATGTATGACACTGATCCTAGAACGAGTCTGAAAACTACTATAGACTACTATAGAGGCACACTTGTTTGCGTGGTATTTACAATACGTCAGCTCAGAAAAATAAAACTGCTGGTGTTTAGTTCTATAGAACAGTAGACACAGGCAAAAGGTTTCCAGTAAAGTCATGAATGTTTTAATAAACCAGCCTAACTGGGTGTACTAATGTATCGTAGACAATATATAGCGGACAGTATATAACCTCAATTACACGTAATAAATTCGAATTAATAAATTGGACTTCAAAAACCGCACAGAACCAAAATACACTGAACGAGTCAATTAAAGATTTTAATGTGTTACAAGTTGAAAGTTAGTATGTCAAACGGTTCGGTAGTTATACCAGGCACGGATGAACAGATTGGGCATTCCTAAATGTATCTGCCATACCTAATAATCTCCATCTAAGTTGTATCAAAGGCTGCAAGCCATTGTAGAATGAACGATAAACTGAATGTATGTTCCGAATCCCTTCTTTGTTATTTCACAGTTGGTTCGACTTTCCTCAATAAATAAATTAAGGTATAAACAAATAATTGAACACGCTAGAAGTGGTCTGACTATAAAAGTGGCCAATGGGTAAGCTCTTCTAAAAGTTTGTTTTAGTTGGCAACCACGAAACGCGACTAATGACGCTTTGAACTGGCGTCTTACAGAATACTTTAACACACTCTATTGTTAAACAAAACTTTCAAGAGACATAATGTAAAATCCTACGTGTTGAATTTTCTGATATAAAGTTACGTATGAAATCCTATTTTGACACTTTACATTTGGACGCCACTACTACTATATATCTATTTACTAAAAAACGTGTGAACGAATTATCTCAACGCGCTTATATACCTTTCTCAACTCATATTATCGACTAACTCGATTAGAAAAGTTCATTATCGCATATTCCAGATTTAGCAATAGGTGTAGCAGTTATGGCTTTTACTTATAAACATCATATAACGGTTATTCTGGTCTCTTATTTCATTTCCAGTTCAGAATGTCAAATTCAATCGTCATCACTTGCAAATTATGATTTTGACATTATTTTATTTCCAAGTGATGTGACGGATTATCTATTTGAAAAAATTGTTTCCTCTCCACGAACCATATATGCTGCTGCAACTGCTAATCTAACGAAATTGCATGCCAATTACAAAAACGGAGGTGACTACCCAAATTCATTGTCCAACAGGAATGGATTTATCTTAACAGTAGTGGAACCTCCTGAGCATGAAATTACAAACATTGCAAGATTTCCTTACATATTCGGCAGAGAAAAGGACAGACCAAACGATAAGCTTCTAATAATTGGCACAAAGAATCACTTTGAAAAAATTAAAGACAATTTCGTGAATCAATTGAAATGGGAATTGACGACTGCAGTTTACTTTATGGTCATTAATTCTAAGGAGGACATTGAAGTACAAACAGTGTCACTATTCAGCAAAAAGTTTGCAAGGATTGATTTCACAACATCACTTGAAGAACTTCAGAGAGGAGTAACTAGAAAAGGTTTACACAGAAATCTTCATAAGATACATATTCCTGCTATGCATTGGTCCTTCAATAATACTGAAAACGAAATTACACGAAAATGTGTTTCGTCGCCATACGTTCTTATTAATAAAGGAATACTTGTTGAATGCGTTGAACTAGTACAGTATCCACAGATCGAAGCAATGGCTGACTATTTAAATTTCACGTCCGTCTACAAAAGAGATGCTAATTTAAATGGGTATGAGTTCTGTGGCAGGATGGATACGGAATGGTATTATGACAAGTTATTTGAGGGCCGTAGGTCAACAGTTATATATTTCACATTTCCTGGGGAATGCACATTCCTGTACTGTGTAGAGAAAGAGACGTATCACGATAAGCCATTGGGTATCTGGATGTCCATAATGGACGTGAGTACGTGGCTATTATTGCTAATCTGTTGTCTTTTAGGCAATGCACTAATATTTCGATTTACAAAACAAAAACTGACATTTGAATCTATTAGTAACTACTTCCTTTCCGCCGTTGCCATTCTTTTCCGCCAAAACCACAACCAAAGGAAACTCCTAATCTATGCAATTCTGTGTTTAATGTTGACAATTTTTTTAACTCAGTACGAAACATACATCACAACAGAAGTTGTTGCTCCTGTAGACAAAAAGAGAATGAATAATTTCAAAGAACTAATTCTAAATGGATATAAAATAATTTCTGTCATTGGACATTCATATCACAGGAACGAAAGTCATGCCTACAATTCTTTGCATCCTTTTTTCGCACAATATGGTATTACGGACAAACTAAACTCAAGTGTTCACTTTTATAATGCTGATAAAGTTAGCAGGCTTTCAGTTAATGGTGTATTCTCAATTTTATCCGACCAGAAACAGAAACTGTTTCTCGACTTCAGTAGTCATCATTCGAAGGCAATTTTTGGTGCACAACAATCTCTTCCCTTGTTGAAATGTTTCAGAACTAAGGAACATGCACAGGACGATAGACCCTTTTCATGGATATTTACTGGATGTTTTCGGTATGAACTTCTGAATGTTGTCCAAGAACTGAATGAAATGGGAATGCTCGACATTTGGCGACAACTTGGGTTTTTCAGCTTTGAGGCATCCAGCTTTTTCGAAAAAGAAAAGCATTCTGAACTGCAGGATCAGAGTCTTAGCTTCGACATGAAAATCGGTGCAATTTTTCCTGTATTTGGATATCTGGTCTTTGTCCCTGCTTTTGTTTTTCTACTTGAAAGATATTTGACTTTACTCTTTCTTAATATTCTTGCTGTTTATTCTTTAATTGCCGAATTATTTCTGCATTACATTGCTTTATTGTTTGATTCTGTGCGTCGTAAAATTAAGACTGTTTAATCTCGGGGTTAACGTTAAATCGTCAAATTACGCTATTTTGGTTTGTGTGCTTGATTTCGAAGAATGCAATTTGGCAGGCCAATGTACACCAACTGACTTAATTCAAAAGTAGCTGATGAATCAGAAGAAACTCATTTCAAACATTTGGGCCATTTTATTTAAAAATTATGACAATTAATTTTTTTGAAGATCTGCGGCATATTAACTGATGTAACCTTGAAATGCTATTTTTCTGATTCATCAGCGAATTTTGAATTAAGTCAGTTGGTATAATGGCCTGCTAACTTGTGTTCTACGAGAATCTCAAGAGCAACAATAATTCTGTACAATTTTGACCCTTTGCCTTGGAATTTTCCTAATTGCCTGATTTGTCGATTTACCGCTAGTATCCGGTGAACTTTGATGCAATATATTAAAGTACAACGAAAGAAGCCTCCCATTAGATAACTAATTTATCTCCCTAGAATTTCCCTGAGTTCTTTATTCTAGAAACTGCTAGTTAATTATGTAGCTTTTGTTCGGAGGAATAAACAATCTTTATGACTACTGAAAAATAACTGTAAACATTTTTACATGCTATGGATTGTGTATGTTTGTTAAAGTTTTTATTAACGATAAATTGCATAATAAATTGAAACACATGAAGTCATTAGTTAATACCATAATTTGTAAAATATGAAAGCGTATTTATCATAAGTCGTAAGTTACATTAGGAATAAGAGACTACTTAAATTAAGTACAGTGGAGGGCCTAAGTCACGCACCATTGAGAAATGACATTAGGTACGATGTTTCAAACTGCCTTTCAAGTAGATTTAGACGGATTTTCAAACATTATATGTATTTTCTTATGGTGCGTGACTTACGCTCAACTACAATATATGACAAGATAAAAAATCTTCCTTGATCCTGGGTAACAGTGGGGGTCCCAAGTTAAGTTCTTTTAGTAAACATCTTAAAGTTTAAGTAAATAAATGTCGAGTCCTCGTAACAGCAAGTCGCAGGTGCGCTACCATACTGGGATTTGATTTCTGGAGCCCTGCACACGCAAATCTAAACTTTCCACCTCCCCCTGCACCACCTTCGCCTCCCCCACCTCATCCACCTCCACTTCCCCCACCTCCTCCACCTCCCCCACCTCCACCTTCTAGCAAGATGCCTAGACAAGTTATTTCTCTACCTAGGTGACGCCATACTAATAAACATAGTATTATACGACCAGTGCCAAGACCACAGAAAGGGGATTCATTGAGTAGAATAACTCAATGACCGAGAGAGTTACATATTCATGAATGAATGAATGAATTGTATTTTATTCAAGTGCCAGTTAAAATCGGTACAAGCAGTTATGCTCCGTTTCTCAGAAACCAGCACCGAAGACAAGCCAGTGATGGTTGCCTTACTCCCTAAGTTCAAGCCGAGTCGTAAGGGGGATAATTATCGATGAGTCCAATTTTATATACATCTAGTTATTGTGATAGTCACATAATTTGTAGAAAGAGCTTAGTAATCTTAACCTATTCACTAATTAAGTAATACCCTTGTGTGTCTTAATTAAAATACATATTAATTAATGGAGATTCTTTGATACATGTTAATTTAGGTCATTGTCGGGATTGAATCAAGTAATAATTTAACAGATTAGAGAAAATCCCTATTGACTTGGTTTTTGCTTTGAGACTTGAACTGAGGGAGTTCCATGTAGTGTTAGCGTAATAAATCGGGCTTTTCGAGAAAAGAGCCGTATGATGGGATATGGTAGGCAAATCGTTGGCTTGTCTGGTGCTCCTTCCTGTTACAATATCATTAGATGGATAGTATACTTTTAATGCATTAATATTTGTTCCACTTAGCAACATTTTATAAAGAGGAATCATGGTTAAATAAATTAATCTTTCAGATACAGTTAATAAGTTACTTTTTTCAATTAACTTAAAGTAATCGACTTTGCTATGCTGAGTCTTACATTTATTTTTTTGGCTTTAATAGCTATAACTTTATCATTTCCTGCTTGGGTCGTCCAATACCGTTTGCTATAAAATTTGTGCAATTTTGGGTTGACAAAAATTCCCAGGGCAATATTTATTTGGTTTTGTAAAGAACCCAGTTGTTTTAACTGAGTAGGGCCCCAAATTGAAATGGCATAGTCGGAAATAGGGAGAACGTATGCCTTAATTAGTAAAGTATACATTTTGAAAGGGACCAATCGTCTAATTCTATTTAAAGCCCCTAAGGCTGAAGCATACCTTGCCTCAACGGCAGAAAATTGTTCATTAAAATTTAGAGTGGGGTCCAAGAGGACTCCTAAATATTTAAATAGGTATACTCTTTCGATGATGTAATTATTCCATTTCAGAAATGGAATTCCGTCCACCTTAAGACCTGATTTATGGAAAATCATAAATTTGGTCTTTTTCATGTTAATTAATAATCCAATATTAGTGCACCCTTTCACTAGATTATTTAATGCGTTTTCAAAGTAATTTATAATGTCGTTTGCGTCGGAGTTGGCATAAAATACAACCAAGTCGTCTGCAAACATGACATGTTTTATGTTTTGTTCATTAAGTTTTATGGAAATAACATAACATAAGTGGTCGAATCCTTTTATGTTTATCAGTATGGCGTCACCTAGTTAAGGGTTGTCTAGGCACATGGAGTAGTAGAAGTAGTAGAATTCAATAAACAGCAGGCAAGCTTTCTATTTTCATTAGTCCATCAGAATAATCCCAAGTGTAAGGCAGTCTTGACAGAGAACAGCCTTCAGCTGATTCGGACTATCTCTTAAACAAAGAAGCAAATAAGACCAATGTCAATAGCACCAGGTTATACAGTTTAATTGCGTATTCATGCTGCTTATGTTAAAGAACATATTTTTATTCTAGAACTAGGCCGCAAAGCTCCAAAGAAAGAATTCGTTTGCCTGTGTGATATTTATCACAAGGGTAATGCATTTTTCGAATCAAGTTTGAGTAACTTCGCAGTTTGTTCCACTTACTCCTAAATAAATTATTAAACAAATAAAATAATCAATAAAAGTAAACGTCAGAAATGGTGAGACTATAAAGTAGTCCATTGGGTATAATTATGGTAATATTGCATTGGCAAAATTGCCATAGGCAGAAGAATGCTTACATTGATCCTAGAACTAGTCTGAAAACTACTACAGACAGAATGTTTGCGTGATGTTTACAATAAGTCAGCTCAGAAAAATAAAACTCTTGGTGCTTAGTTTAATACATGTTCCCAATCCACTCTTAGGTATTTCGCAGTTACAACTTTCACCAATACATAAATTAAAGTTTAAGCAAACAAAGTAACACGCAAGAAAGGTATCACCATAAAATTGCCCAATGAGTAAACTACTATAAAAGTTTGTTTTTATTCGCAACCACGAAACGCGACTTTTGATGCTTTGAACTGGCGTCTTAAAGAATATTATAACGCACGCGATTCTGAAACAAAACTCTCAAGAGACACAATGTCAGTTCCTACGTCTAAAATTTTCTGATATAAAGTTACGTATAAAATCTTATTTTGGCATTTTACAATCAGACGCCACTTCCATTATACATTCTATTTATCATAAAACGTGTCAACGAATTGTCAAAGCGTTTATACAGTCTTCTTAACTCTCACAGTATAGAAATCGATATTGAGAGTCAGAATTCAGACAAGACTGAAGAAGACCGCCACAGCTAGCATTATTGATAATTTTGAAAAATTCGATTAGAAAAGTTCATTATCAGATATTCTACTCCAGATTTAACAATAGGTGTACCAGTTATGGCTTCTAACTATAAACACAACATCATGTTCATTCTGGTTTCTTTTTCCATTTGCAGTTCAGAATGTGAAATTCAATCTTCATCAATCGCAAATTATGATTTGGATATTATTTTATTTCCAAGTGATTTGACGGATTATCTATTTGAAAAAATTGTTTTCTCACCACGAACCGTACTATTTGTTGATCTAACGAAATTACATGGCAATTACAAAGACGGAGGTGACTACCCAAGTTCATTGTCGAACAGGAATGGCAATGTCTTAACAGTAGTGGAACCTCCTGAGCAAGAAATTACAAATATTGCAAGATTCCCTTACATGTTCGGCAGAGAAAACAACAGACCAAACGATAAGCTTCTAATAATTAGCACAAAGAATCGCTTTGAGAAAATTAAAGACAATTTCGTGGATCAATTGAAATGGAGATTGACGAACGCTGTTTATTTTATGATCATCAATTCTAAGGAGGACATTGAAGTACTAACAGTGTCACTACTCACAAAAGAGTTTGCAAGTGTTGATTTCACAACATCACTTCAAGAACTTCAGAGAGGAGTCACACGAAAAGGTTTACACAGAAATCTTCATAAGATGCGTATTCCTGCTACGCATTGGATCTTTCAAGATACGAAAAACGAAATTTCACGAAAATGTGCTTCATCGTCGCCATACAGTCTTATTAATAAAGGAATACTTGGTGAATGCGCTGAACTAGTACAGTACCCACAGGTGGAAGCAATGGCTGACTATTTAAATTTCACCTCCGTCTACAAAAGACATGCTAATTTAAATGGGTATGAGTTCTGTGGCAAGATAGATACAGAAATGTATTATGACAAGTTATTTGAGGACCATGGGTCAAGAGTTATATATTTCTCATTTCCTGCGGAATGGACATTCGTGTATTGTGTAGACAAAGAAACGTACAACGATAAACCACTGGCTATCTGGATATCGATAATAGACGCGAGTACTTGGCTTTTATTGCTAATCTGTTGTCTTTTAGGCAATGCACTAATATTTCGATTTACAAAACAAAAACTGACATTTGAATCTATTAGTAACTTCTTCCTTTCCGCCATTGCCATTCTTCTCCGCCAAAACCACAACCAAAGAAAACTCCTTCTCTACGGAATTCTCTGCTTGGTGCTAAATATTCTTGTAACTGATTATGAGAGTTACGTCACAACAGAAGTTGTTGCTCCTGTGGACAAAAAGAGAATGAACAATTTCAAAGAACTAATTCTAAGTGGATATAAAATAATTTCGGTCATTGGACATGTATATAACAAGAACGAAAGTCAAGCCTATTATTCTGTGCATCCTTATTTCGCACAATATGGTATTACGGACAAACTAAACTCAAGTGTTCACTTTTATAATGCTGATAAAGTTAGCACGCTTTCAGTTAATGGTATATTCTCAAGTTTATCCGACCATAAACTGAAACTCTTTTTTGAATTCTGTATTCACCATTTGAAGTTAATTTTTGGTGCACAACAATCTCTTCCCTTGTTGAAATGTTTCAGAACAAAGGAGCATGCACAGGACGATAGACCCTTTTCATGGATATTTACTGGATGTTTTCGACATGAACTTCTTAATGTTGTGCAAGCACTGAATGAAATGGGAATACTCGACATTTGGCGACAACTTGGGTTGTTCAGCTTTGAGGCATCCAGCTTTTTCGAAAAAGAAAAGCATTCTGAACTGCAGTTTCACAGTCTTAGCTTCGAGATGAAAATTGGTGCAATTTTTCATGTCATTGGATATCTGGTCACTGTCCCTGTTTTTGTTTTTCTACTTGAAAGATATTTCACTTTACTCATTCGAAATATTCTTGCTCTTTATTCCTTAATTGCTGAATTATTTCTGTATTACACTGCTTTACTGTTTGATTCTGTGCGTCATATAAATAATAATGTTTAATATAGGGGTTAGCGTTAAATCATCACATTAAGTAATTTTGGTCGATTTCATAGAATACCAGATAGCAGACCAATGTACACCAACTGGCTTAATTCAAAAGTAGCTGATAAATGAGAAAAATCACATTTACAACATTTGGGCTTTTTTATTTAAAAATTATGCCAATTATTTTCGTTGAAGAACTACGTCATAATCATAACTGAAGCAACCTAGAAATGCGATGTTTCTGATTCATCAGCGAGTTGTGAATTAAATCCGTTGGTGTATAGTGAACTGCTAACCTGTGTTCTACAAAAATCTCCACAGCAACCGTAATTCGGTACAATTTTGACTCTTTGTTAAGCATTTTCCAAATTGTCTGATTTGACGATTTACAACTAATATCTGGTGATAACTTTGATGCAGTAAATTAATAAAGTGCAACGAAAAAAGCCTCCCAGTAGACAACCAATTTATCTCTCTAGAATTTCCCTGAGGTCTCTATTCTAGAAACTGTTAATTAATTCTCTAGCTTTTGTTCGGAGAAATAAACAATCTTTATGACTATGAAAAATAACTGTAAACTTTTTTACATGCTATTGATGGTGTATGTTCGTAAATCCTTTTATTAACGGTATATTGCATAATAAATTGAAACACAGGAAGTCACACATATTAGTTAATAGCATAATTTGGAAAATATGAAAGCGTATTTGTCGAACTGTCGTACAGATCTGCATGAGTATAATTTTTGCTTATAAATATGTGTTTTATATGCTTAAATATAACCAAAGTTATATTAAGAAAAAGGGACTACTAAAATTAAGTATAGTGGAGTGCCTAAGTCATGCACCATAGAGAAATGACATTAGGTATAATGGTTCAAACGGCCTTTCAAGTAGTTTTAGACGGATTTTCAAACAGTACATGTTTTTTCTTATTGTGCGTGACGTAAGCTATATGTTATTTCTCTATGGTTGACTTAGGCCCTTCATTAGACATGATAATGTTAGTGCTTGTGGGAATAACTGTTCGTTATTGGTTTTCTAATATCATTAATACACTCCCTACCATTGCTTATTATGAATGACGTGCAGACTTTAAAGTAAGCACTGTTTCAAAAAATTATTCCTATTATGATAATGGAACGAACTGTTCGGATTCTGCTACAACTAAGAAAATAAGTATTTTAGTAACAGTGAGAATACCTAATACAATGCCTATCATATTATTAAATGCGCGTTTTTGCAGTTACAATAACTGTGCCAGACTTTGATACTTACTTTAATACTATTATCTTGTTTTGGATTAAATACTAAATAGCTCATGAAGTATTGTCCAAATCAGGTTCTTTACATAACAATCATTCAGGGAACAAGTAAAACAGTTTTTATTACATCAAATTAATAGACATAACATATATTTCGGTTGGGACTCTTTGACAATCTTGGACAAGATTCGACTACAACTTGACTTGTCACACACTTAAATCGTACTGCTTATATTATTGAATCACCATGATGAATTACCTACTTTGTTGATTTTTATAATTATACTTTCACATTACCATTAGTTACAATTTTCAACACTCCCTCTCTTGAGATTCCAAAATTTTACAATTTTAGAAACTCAAAACAATTTAATACATAATACATTGAATTTTTAATTATGGAACACTTTTATCAACTTTAGAAATGACTTCTAAAGGAATTAATCGTTTTACTGGACGAATGCATTCTCCCTGCGATGTTTTCAATTTAACAACACGAATTTCATGATCTTTTCCAGGGAATGCTTCTATTATTTTTGCCAAAGGCCAATCCATTCTCTTTAAATTATCGTTTTCAATTAAAACGATTTCTCCAATCATAGGCTGTCTAATTTCTTTAGTTCTATCCCGGTTAATCAACTGTCCAAGATATTCAGCTCTGAAACGTTTTCTCAATTGGTCGCGTAACTTCTGTAGATACTTTAGTCTTCTGTTCAACTTATGCGAATCAACTTCATCCAAATCTGTAACACCGATGGTTGAGATTTCATGTAAAAACATACTTGGAGTTAAGGGAACTAAATCCTTTGAATCTTCAGACATATAAGTTAACGGTCTTGAGTTTATGACTGCCTCACAATCACACAAAACTGTAGATAGTTCTTCATATGTCAAGCATGCACGTCCAAGTACTCTCCGTAACAGATTTTTAACTAAGCCAACTAATCTTTCCCACCAGCCTCCAAACCAACTAGCAGTAGGCGCATTCATAATCCATTGAATCTTTTGAACATTTGAAACTGATTCTATTTTCTCCCAATCAAGACTTTTCAGTTTATTTTCCGTTCCAACGAAATTTGTCCCATTATCTGTATAAATTACTGATGGTCGACCACGTCTTGCAATGAATCTACGTAATGCTTCAATAAAAACTTCTGTTGACAATGACGAAACAAGTTCTAGATGCATTGCTCGATATATTGCACAAGTAAACAACACAATCCATGATTTCTGACCATTTTTCAAATTTAGAGGTCCAGCTAAGTCAATACCGGTGACTTCAAATACTGCAGCATCTTTAATTCGATTTTCTGGTAATGGAGCAGGCTTTGTAATCATCGGTTTTCCAGCAAATCTCTTACATTTCACACAAGCTTGAATTATACTCCGTACATATCTTCTTGAATGCAAAATCCAGTAGTTTTCTCTCAAATTCGACATTGTGATTTGAGTTCCAGCATGTAATAATTCTACGTGCTTAGTGTGAATTATTATATCAACTAACGGATGATTGTACGGTAATACAGCAGGCGTTTTAAAATTTTCTTTATCATCCCTCATGATAATTTTAGTCTTAATTCGTAAAATACCATCAGAGTCTTTAAAAACTTGTAATGAATTCAGCTCATCTGCTTTTTTGGTAAAGGATTCTTGCTGAATCAATTTCACTAACTTCAATTCGGCAACTTTTATTTCTTCCAATTTAATTCTTCCTCCTTCACGACTAGAAACTTTTCTTGCATTATTAATAAAACGAAATAACAATGCAATCAACTTCAGTATCTTATGAAAATCAGTTGAATACTCTGAAATCCAGTTTGTCTTGACAGGTTTACTAACTGACATCAATGTAGGTACATTACTTATCATTTCTTGAGGCCAGTCTTGCTTTTTCAGTTTCAGCCACCGAGGTCCTTCCCACCACTTCGACTCTAGTAGTGTCTTAACTGTGCATCCTCGGGATGGCAAGTCTGCAGGATTTTCGGCTCCAGGAACATGACTCCAACTGTCAACTTTACTTAAAGAACGTATTTCCTTCACTCTATTCCAGACAAACGTTCCCCATGTATCTTCATTTGTAATCCAACACAACGCATTCATACTATCTGTCCAATAGAAACACGGAATATCTTGTAAGTGTAAATCTTTCTTCACTGTTTCAGTTAATCTTGCACCAATTAGACAAGACAGTAATTCTAAACGTGGAATTGATACTTCTTTCAGTGGTGCTACTCTAGATTTTGCTTGAATCATGTGCACCTCAACAGTTGACTCTTTTTCTATTCTTAAAAACACGCAAGCAGCGTAAGCTAATTTACTAGCATCCACGAAAGTGTGAAGTGACCAATTTTCTTTCTCCTTATCTTCACTTCCAAACCATCTAGGTATTTTTATTTCACTGACTTCAAAAAATTGATTTATCCAGTATTTATACTTCTTCATAATATTTTCAGGCAGTTCATCATCCCATCCTACTTTCATTTCCCATATTTCCTGTAGTAACAGTTTCGGATACAATGAAATAGGTACAGTAAAACCTATAGGATCAAAAATACGATGTGCAGATGACAGAATATTTCTCTTCGTGATTTTATCATCTTTATTTTCTTTCATTCTAGATAAATCACAACTTAAAGTATCATCAGTCAAACTCCACTTCAATCCTAATACAGATACTTGCTTTTTCATGTCTGCAGGGTTAGAACTGGAAATCCATCCACGTAAATCAAATTTTCCAGTAAGCATCAAAGTAATTGATTCCGAAATAAACTTTTGTACTTCAACCTCAGTCTTCAAACTAACAATACAGTTATCTACGTAAAGTGAATTTTTCAATTTCGTTGCAGTATCTTCATATTCAGCAGGTACAGTATTTAACATGTATTGTAAAACAGCTCCAAGCAGAAACGGACTGGATGAAACTCCAAAAACAACTCTCCGATGTCTAAATATCTTGATATTACCAGTTCCTTTTTCCCACCATAGAAATCTTACATAATTTCTATCCTCCGGACGAATACTTATTTGTAAGAAAGCTTTTGTTATGTCTGAAATCACTCCAAACTTGTTTATGCGAAAACGAGTTAATAACGTAGGTATTAGCTCCAATAAATTCGGTCCAGTTTCTAGACATTCGTTAAGACTGAAAAATCCTTTCTGTTTCGCAGAGGCATCGAATACAGGACGAACTGGAGTAGTTAAACTTGCTGCGTTGAAGACTGGTCTATGTGGTAAATAATGACCAAACAACTTCTCTTCGTCAACAGGAACTTCTTCTATTATTCCCAGTCCGATCCATATTTCCAAAATATTTTGATATGCCATTTTCTGCTTTTCAGTTAACTTCTTTGTCATTGTAGAAAGTCTTTTCTCAGCTAACACTTTATTATCTTGTATAGGAGGATGACCGGAAATCCATGGCAGTGTGATCTCATAACGACCTTCTTCGTTAATTTTCACTGTCTGTAAAAAATGTTCCATGGTATTTTCATGGTGAACTTGCTTACTCAATTTTTCAGCTGGATCTTTGATTCCAATGACATCAAGACTCCAAATATCACTGACTTTAGCTTCCTGCATAAATAGTGAATGCACTAACAGTGTAGTATCTTTTCCATTTCCATTACTTGGTAGTTTTCCAATTAATGCCCATCCAAGGTAAGTTTCAAAAGCTGCCAGTCCATTTTCCAACTGAACTTTTCTTCCAGTTTCTAATTTTCCACAGATATCTCCACCAATCAACAAATGAATTTCAGCAGAATTTTCTCCAATATCTGTGAATTGTACATCATATCTTTTAAATTCTTCAATCCAAGGAGCTTTCCGAATTTTTGGTATCTCTCCACAGATTACATCTTGATCCAACACTGTAAATTTGCATTTATAGTCATTATTCAATGACGAAACTGAAACTTCATATTTATTGTGTAGAGTAACATCAGACTCCACTCCTCCAAATAAACTGTGAATTATTTTTTCACTGCCGATAGTTTGTAATCCCAATTCTTTGACTATTTTCTTTGTTAAGTGTGTTCTCTGGGATCCGCTGTCTATTAATGCTCGAATTATTTTCTCTTTCCCATTTCCTTTAATTCGAACCATCAAAGTTTTCAGAACTACTTCAGAAGAACATGACTGATTTGCTAAAGAATTTTCTTTCGACTCCTGTACAATACTAACTTCAGTTGTTAAGTTCTTAACTTCTTTCTTATTACATGGGAGATCCGGACAAATGACAACATGATGTTTTCTATCACAAATTTGACACTTTATCTTGCTTCTACACTTATTAGAAACGTGTCCTACTTTCAAACAAGAAAAACATGCTTTCTTTTGCATAATTATCTTTGTTTTTTCATCCATAGACATTTTCTTGGCAGAAAAACAATTCTGACTTTCGTGGGGTTTCTCACAGAAAATACATTCCACAATTTTTTTCTCTTTTGCTAGATTTTGGTTTCCACTGAACAAACCTGCTGCTGTAGGAATATCTTCTACTTCTTTATACTTTTGATAAGATTTTCCTTTCGGTTCCAGTCCAAATCCAGCTCTGGCTAAGCATATTCTTTCTTCTCCCTCAACTTCTCTACGAATGAAATTCATAAGTTGGGATAGACGATTTGTTGCTTCATCATTTTGATGAAAATTACTTCTGTTTCTTTCCCATGCTCGTAAAGTATCTTCAGGAAGACTTGATTCTACCAATGGAAATAGTATGGAAGCATACTTTTCCGCCGTAACTCCCAAAGACTCCAATGCTCGTAGCTGGGCTTCTAACTTGTCGTAAAGACTTGATAACAAAATCTTCTGTTTGCAGTTCATCGCGTTATTCAAAACTAACTTCAGTAGTTCACGAACGTATACTTCAACCAACGTGTCTTCATTTCCAAAACGACTTTTCAAGTGATTTATAGCTTTTCCGTAATTTTCTGCTGACTGTGGAAAGCTTTCTACAACATCTCTCGCTTTGGAACCTTCCACTGTTGATTGATACAAGTATTGGAACTTATCCTCTGCTGCCATATTCTTATCTTCATGAATTTTCTTGAAACTATTCCAAAATGACAGCCAGTCTTTAATTTCACCTCCAAATTTCTTGATGTCCAGCTTAGGTAAATTGTACTTTTTCTTATGAACTTCAGCATCATTATTATTGGGTACAATAACTGGAATGTTATTCCCTCTTTGTTCTATTGTCTCCAGCATGTCAATGACATCAACTTTCAGTGAGACAAATCTTTCATTATACGGTAGGCATGTTTCAAATTCCATATTATATTCTTCTTCTGCTTCTTCTGGAATCAAATCTCCTATTTTCTGATCAAGTTCATGAATAGTGTTGATACATTCCTCCAACCGAGTAAACATTATCTTAATCTTAGAACTCTGTGGGGCATCCAACGCTAATTCTGTATCCAGATTGTCTGCCAATCGGGTGAAAAGTGTCCTTTGAGGACCTCGATCTCTACGAAATCTTTGCATGACTCTCGATTCTTGTTTTTCTCGTCAATAAAAATTTTTCCCGGACCAAAACGACTCGTTACTGTTTCTTCTCCTCCGAAAATGACTGCAAATCTCTTCCTACGGTCGCCAAATATCTTGTTTTGGATTAAATACTAAATAGCTCATGAAGTATTGTCCAAATCAGGTTCTTTACATAACAATCATTCAGGGAACAAGTAAAACAGTTTTTATTACATCAAATTAATAGACATAACATATATTTCGGTTGGGACTCTTTGACAATCTTGGACAAGATTCGACTACAACTTGACTTGTCACACACTTAAATCGTACTGCTTATATTATTGAATCACCATGATGAATTACCTACTTTGTTGATTTTTATAATTATACTTTCACATTACCATTAGTTACAATTTTCAACAACTATAATATAAATAAATATATACAAATACTTATATTAAGTAGGTAAGTATTATATACGAAAATAATACATTTACTTGTATATAATACACTTAGGTAATATTTATAATATTTAGAACACGTAGGTTCAACTTGCATTTGCTACATTATATTTTTCCTGTGCAACATTTGCGATTTTAATAAATATACACTGGCATCTACTTATTAAATAATCATTGAAAATGTATTGATTTTAGCCATCAAAGAAAACTAGTGTGTTAACTGTATTGGTTACTATTAAGCCCATGAAGGTCATAACGAAGGACTGATCAATAAAACCAAACATTCCTACCGCTATGCAAATGGGTTTCATACCTTCGGCAATCAGCTTTGCCTTTTTATTTCCTGTATTTCCTATTCTAATTATGACTTTCTGTGAGTGGTGATGCATTAGACTGCCCATCTGCAGAAGAGTTGCTTCCAGAATGATCAGAATTACAGCAAGCATCGGATAAAATAATCCCACAACGCTGTCCAGGTGTTTAATTGTTCCGTAAATGCTACCGACACTGAGACCTTGAGCCACGACCAGAAGAGTGGGAACAATTATTACAATGTGGTCGTTTATGTAACGAGACAATATTTTCAGATTCATCAGAGCTCGCAATACTTCTGAAATGGTCTCTTCATTATGCAGTGGTATATTTTGAAGTGCTTTTGCCCATTTTGTAAAAGCAGCAATGTATATCGTTCCCAGCAATAGGTATACAGTAGAAGGACCAACGAAAGAGATTAATACAGTGAACATGAAAATTCCACTGCCAAGTCTCTTCATCATTTCTATAAATGTTATCCCATTTTCTGGATTAAATGCTGGAGTCCAGCTGACGGGAGAGTCTACAAAAGCTACATATAATGAAATGAAGAGAGCAATTAACATTTCTAATGGGAGTATGGAAAATGTAACCAGTCCTAATATGTCAATTTTAGAATCCTCTGATTTCTTGTCGGCCAGAATTCTGCTTCCTGCAAACCAATTATTTCAAATTTAGTGTGGATAAAGGAATATAAAATTGTGATCAATAAGATTTTTCTTGTGGTTTCTGATGAACTTCCAAAATGTAAAGCATAATCTTACGATTTTTTGAACAATATAATTTAAAACTTTGAATATTTACAAAAATTTTATTTGTTAACTTACTTTTCAGTTCATTGTCCAAGCACATAAGAGCATTTACTAGAGTATGCACTCCATTACCGCATAAATGATTAATCATAAAATTTAAATTTGCCGAAAGAGAGAGTGTTACAAGGCAGATGTTGATAACGCAAAATATCTTTCCAGATGGCTCCAGTTGCTTCCCCGTTATCACATCTTCAAAAAAGAAGACGATAAACACCATGCATAGATGTCCAAGATTCAGCAATGCCCCTGCAATCCATACAAAGAATTTCCACCTTTTCTTTGTAAGGGCAAGCTTTTTAGAGTTACGGTTCCACTCAAATGGAATGACCCCGAAATAGGAAAACATGGAAAAGTATATATTTACAGAGTAAATCATTAAGGTTGTAATCATCTTGCCAAACAAATAAATTTTTGAACAAAGATTTCTCTTTCCTAATGTAGGCTTAGTACCAATGGACTGAATAAACTCAAAGCTTTGGCTTGATGTTACCTCAAAGAAATATATGTCATGAATAAGCAGTATGGCAGTGGTATGGTGGTTACCGCAACTCTTTATAATACGCTTTATGTTGCTTCGACAAAAGTTAATTTAGTATTTAAATTAACTTTTGCTATTCATTTGTAACCCTTAATACCACTAATGTATTACTTAAAATGGGTTGCAACCAACTAAAATAATCGCATCTAAGCGACATTGATGTAAATTACATTTCTACGGAACATACTTACGATTTTTAGTTATGCCATTTATATTGCAGTTATGCCAAGCCATTAACAGTACCAATACTTTGCTGTACCTTTAGGTATTGGCCCAACTAGGCATTTTGTAATACAGTTACACATCTACTAGAGGTGGGATCGATTTACTTTTTCAAGCCTCTAGTCAATTCGAAACAATAATTTCCAAATAGAAAATATTTTAGTGGAAAAACCGCAACCCAAATCAAAAATAGAATCGATAATTTGACTGGTAGGTCCAAATCGAAATCAAATCGATATTTTGAAAATAATTCCACGTTGTTACGTGTGTATTAAATATTATGCAATAATTTATAAGAATAATACTCCTATATAAATAAGCAAAGACAGAGCAAGCAAGAGAGCGAAAGGAGATGAACAATTCCCAACTTCCCTTGAAAAGCAGAGAACTCTCCCAGAAACCCTTGAGCGAATGAGCGAAGGGATCACCCCTTCAAACTTAAGCAACAGCTAATACTTCCTATGCTAAGAAATCTGTACACAGATCCCTTAGCATAAGATCAGCTGAATGTCTATTTACACTCTCGCTTAGTATTAGACAGACTCCATTCACGTTTAGTGAAAATTCACCAGATCTCCTGTTCAACTTTGACTCCCACTGAAAATCTGAATCACAGAGCTTCAGTTAGTCAGAAATAAAATTCATTCCAATTCCACCACTTGCCCTCTCCAGTTCACTTCCAAATATCTCTCTTGACTTGTAAAGTTTTCAAACTAGTAAGTAAAAATACAAAATGTACTTTGAATTATTTTGCTAAAACCTTTTCAACTTTACTTTTAAAAATAAAACAAAATCACTACAAACACATGGTGTGAACTTCAATTCTTTTTCGGTATGTTATTTCAAATCAAACTATATTTATAAGAAACATCAATTTATGATTTCATGAGTTTATTTCAGAACCAGATGACTTCAAAACAACAAATGGGATTAAGTCCGTAAAAAGACATTACCCATAGCGAAATTCTTGATGTAAGAAATTATAAGACGTTTAGCTACGTCAAAAACTATAAAACGTTTAGCTACGTTAAAAACTATAAAACGTTTAGCTACGTTAAAAACTATAAGACGTTTAGCTACGTCAACAATTATAAAACGTTTAGCTACGTTAATAATTGAAAATGTTAAACTGTGTCTAAAATTATAAGTGCCCTACAAAGCACATTAATTGAAAAGAACTTTAGCTAGTTCTCAATTAAAATAATAGAAGCACAGTCTAACGCACAATTAGAATTATGTAATATGAATATCCCATACGGAAGAAAAGATTCTTAAAACGTCGACCTTCTAAATAAACCTACATTTCCTATGAAAGCCTGAGGAACATAGAACCTGAAATATTATATTATAAAAATATTATAGAAATATTATGGAATATAACACACGTTTTCAAAAGTTACGCCATATTTCTACACTTTTATATCATAATCAGCTCAATTAAAACTCTTCCTCCAGCTATATATCATAAATCGAATCGAAAATTTCCATATTCTCCCAATCGAAGTCGAATCAAATCGAAATTTTCCATATTTTCCCAATTAAAGTCGAATTGAGTCGACAATTTCCATATTTTCACAATCGAAGTTGAATTGAGTAGATAATTTCCATTATTTCCCAGTCGAAGTCAAATCGAAAATTTCCATATTTTCCAAATCGAAGTCGAATCGAATCGAAAATTTTTATATTTTCAAAATCGAAGTCGAATCGAAAATTTTCATATTTTCAAAATCAAAGTCGAATCGAGTCGAAAATTGACTGGGAATTTTTCTGAACGATTTCGATTCTATTTAACCGAATTGGTCCAATCTCTAACATCCACCGACTGGCTTCGGAAGTTGAGAGATTTCGGCTTGACTTGGAATCTGGTATTTTTTCCCCTCTTTTTTTGTTTGCTTGCTGCCCTTCACCAGCAAGAAATATACTGCTGACGGCATATTATATAAAATTCGGAAAAACTATGTCTGAACTCCCCGAAAAATAAAATGCTTTCTGGTTTTGCATTTGAAGATTTTATCAGTTAAGTAATTTCAGTCAGCGTAGCAAAAAGAAATGTTATGCCAAGCAACCCGCTTATGAAAATAATTTCCATTAAGGCCGTTTTTCAATTTTTATTCTACCTCATATTTTACTGTGTAATATAATACATGTATTTCAGGGTCACCATCACAAGGCCTATCATATATAAAGGAACTCGATTTCTTGAATTCTCATTTTTGAAGAGTTGAACAACAAAACAAAATTTAATTACAGTATTGCATTGCAGGTAGACTGAATATGAAATTCACTCAAACATTTTCAATCGATTCGTAGATCTAGTATTACTTTATTTTTCCCATGCTAAATAAGTAAAGTATATGTAAAGTCCTTTATACCTATGCTAATTAATTTAGTTCACACATTCAATATAATATTGCTGGCAGTAAGTAGATTTATAGTTTTTGTCATTACTCGACTTATTTTCACTTGACTATGCTACATTGATGGAATTCCTTTTTCATTAAACAGGCGTTCAATTACAACTTCAACTGCATAATAATCTGCAACATAAGTATGCGCATAACAAAAGCGAAGCAATAAGAGACTTTTTGACCTTACTGTTACACGAAAGAGTATTTTCCATACAGCAGTCTCGTTTGGTGATATATGCATATAAAATCTTTCCTAACTTGCATATCATGCATAGATATATCGACACTAGAAATCCTTTACTCATCAGTTTGCTGTGATGTCTAATTACATAAGAGTATTATTGCCACATATAAAAATATTAAGACTTCGTTTTCTAATAAATAGCTTTGTTATAGATTTTACGCAAAATCAGGAAATTTGCAAAACGCCTAGGAACTTTGTAAAATGTTATTCAGCTTTTGAGCCATTACTTTTTTTGGGATTATTTTTCAATAATGCTGTGGGTACCAACAGAATTACAAGTGGAATGGAGCATGAATACAAATAAATAACAAAGCACGTTATTTGTAAGTTGAAACTGTTGTGGCTGAAAAACTGAATAACATGTTACAAAGTTCTTAGGCATTTTACAAAATTTCGTATTTTGCTTAAAACATGTAACAGCTCCGTAGAATGTATGCTTTAATATTATGAAAAAATTTAAAACTACTGCAGAGGGTTTATACAATCGACGAACTCACTTTTTGTACCGATTTTTAAACATCTCTCTTGTGAAACCACAGTTTTAATAAATGTTACTGTGTAAACTGACTGACGAGTCATTTAGCGGACTACTTGTTGTAATTTTGTGTTTATGTAGGCTGCCTCTCATAACATTTTTAATATATCGCATTTTTCTATAAATGATGCCTGTGGTGTGTTATTTAATATGCTGAGCTTTCTAAATGTAAGCATAAAGAGTAATCTAATACACGAAAAAGATTAGTGGTTTTACTGCAATATAATCTTAATCAATCATTTCAAATTTAGATGCTGGAACACGTTAATTTATTTTGAAAATAATTATAACAGACAGTTCAAAAAATTGATTTTGATGTGCATACTATTACTATTGGATCCTCTATTACAAGGATGTAAGGGGTTTCAATTATTTCCAAAAGAAAATTAATAGTTAAGTGGGAAATGATGGGAATCATAAAAATCTAGTGGTCCATAGTGGTTTCCATGAGTGCTATTTGCGTCATTATTTGCTGGACTCTCGTATTATCCACAATGGTAAGAATTTGAACAGGGGGCATTGTGATACTCATTGGGATAATTTTGAATGGATATCTTGGAGATTCACACTGCAAAAATCGGATTTCTTCGTAATCAAACCCCATCGCTCGAATCGTCGCTACAACTTCAGCTGCATCTACTCTTTCTACAAAGGGCTTAGTTGCGAGCAGCATATAATCTGCATAGAGATTGTCCACACAGCGGTAATAAAGAACAAAGCTCTTTCCATTCGTCAGTATCAACCAATCCAATTCAACATCTAAATTAGAAGCGCAAATAATTATTTAAATTCAAAATTTAAATTACAAATTTTCATTGGCGATTTCTTATTCGGTTATCGAAAATGGGCTAATAAAATTTCAGGGAATTCAGGAAAATATTAGAATATGAGTTACTCCGAAATTTCAAGAGATAAATTATTATAAGGCACCCAAAAACACGCTTACAAAACAAAACTGCAAACCATTTATACTAAATTAAAAAAAACATTTTACAAATAACTTTTTACCCGGTTATCATTTACATTATAAAAGTGCCGCTTACTTTCAAAAGATAGGTCAGTTCCTTCTGTACCGCTATTAGTTTTGTGCGAAATGCCTGCCGTAGCCATCAGCATACGAAATACTATTGGTGTTCGAGAAATATTGCGTCAAGCACATTTCGTGCAATTCGTGTTCGAATCGGACCCTTCTGCCCAAAAGTATACTAGCAAATAAAGAGTATCTCCAGCAGCTGCCGCCTGATTGATAAAACATCCGAGGCATTGCCAACTACATGAAAATGTGATTCACAAATAACAAAATACAGCGGTGTTCCAAAATCACGCACCATAGGGACATTATGGTGCTAAACTTAAACACTTGAAGTATTTACCCGCTCATACACATTTGCATTAGAAGCGTGTCGCCAACTTTAGCACCGCGTACCTGTGGTGCAAGATTATGCACCTCGCTGTAGACAAAAAAATCCCGGTAGACAAGTAATTCATATAAAGGTTCTTACCCAAGTTCTATTAGTTTTTACTGGGTCATCCTGATTAGGAATGGCTGATGCAGGAAGGCACTTTGGTGGTGTTTTGCATTCCAAAGATTTATATTCGGAATCGTAGGGGTTACTTTGATAAACATACCCAGTGATGTACGGCCTGTTAGCGTAGTCAGGTTTCTTCCTTGATAAGGGTTCGTTAGTTGGGTCGCAACTAATTAAACTGATAATCCAGCAACTAGCTAAGGCAATAAATATCTGCTTGTTCATCCTTCAATTAAAAAATGTAGGTCAAAAAAATATAATTCAAATATTAATTTTAATTATTTAATTGAAATGAAAAGTTCTTTTAAAATAAGCATCACATAATTTGAAAATTCGGAAATACTTGTCAGGTTATGTCTTAGCAAATTTTACAGAGTTGCTCATCTAATAAAATATGTTTGAGATAAGTCTTTTATAGTACTTATGTTAAAATTACCTTTCTTCTTGCTAAGTTTTTTTAAGTTTAGTGATATTCTATTGATTTCTAAGAAATATTATTTTGATTTGATGAGTCTGTAGTTTTGCAGTGAACTACAATGATGAAATATCGGTATTTTCTTTTCTGGTATTACTGCAAGCACGAAATGTGAAATGCTTGCATATATTTAACGTTAAGAATTTGTTATAATCGTTTATACACGTTTAGTCTTTAGATGAACGAAAATGTGATGAACAATGTGTACGAAAATCTTTTAGTTGCAGTAAGAGCAATAAACCAATTGTATTATAGCTAATGAAAAATCCACCTTATTATATTGACACGTATTTTATACTCTGCTCATCACAATTTCAACACATGCAAGTCAATTAGTTTTAAATGCTCGGAATAATTAACACACATTATAAGTGAGATTATATGATAGACATGCCTAATAGAAACAATTCCTTTAATCAGCATTTTAAGTGGCACCACCAATCGGGCTTTGCAAAAATTTCTTATAAGGCAAAAGACAAGTAAAAAGAGCTGCCTTTATTTTCAGTGAAGTAAAATATATGTTGAATATTCAATGTATTTCCTCCGTTTGCACTGTTTTGCTTCCGCTACTTACTTTCATCCATTTTGCAGTGGTTTATGTACTTTTACCGAATTTAAAGGTTTTTAAAGTAAGCTCTAGAACTTCCTTTAAATAATTTTTCCTCAAGCAAAACCAAATGGTGTTGTTTTTCTGTTACCCAACCCCGTCCATAGGACGGTTTATTTACATTTAAAATTAAGATTTGCTTTCTTAAATTAGTTTAGTGCTTCTAGTAAACAAGTTTTATTTCTGGCTAAAAATAAAATAGTGATAATAGAAATTGGAACAATTTTTGCTGCACTTCTGGAGAGAGAATTGTCTTCGGAATTCGCATAAGGGATTATATCTACAATAAAGGTAGAGGGGGTCCAAAAGTCGCAAAATGTTACTTAAAAGTTTGTGCACGCTCCTTAAGAGTGTTAGAACAAGACAAATCAGGATTTTGTCACGCTGCTACAGAGTGCAACCAGTGATGACTCAGCAAATACCAGAACTTTCGATTACTTTATTTACTACACTGCTTTTAGTGCAATGCAAACCCTGACTAAAAGTTGCAGTTAAAGTTACACGTCATCTAAGAATTATTTTAAATCGCATACACAGTCAGTTTACTAAACAAAGTTTTATTGAAAGTTAAAGATAATATCAATTTTGCAAAATCGAATCACTAATTATTCAAATTTATTATTTATCATTTTCAGCAAATTCAAATTTGTTTGATAGGCTGTTTTATTTTCAAGTTTCCCAGATACAGTGAGAAAAAACAAACTTAAGCTAATACATACTGTACTTCGCAGAACATTTTTTATATGCATTTGGCATATACATTTTGGAATATTCATTCTGCAAATCAAGAAATCCTTCAATATTTGTAGTAAAGCCAAAAGTCGACTAGTTATATAGTGCACATAAATCGACATCGAGAAAATATCGTTAATTTTTATTTTCTGTTTGTTCCTGAAAATCCTGACTGAGGATTCAAATCCGCTATGACCGATATCTAACCTCCATTTTTCAGCACCAAAAACAAACCTCATTCGGGCGGTCCTTCATAATTGCTTATTATAAAGTAAATGTAAGTAAGCATAAAGTGTGCTAATTTTATATGAAAGCAGTTGAAAGTGTGGGTAATATATTATATATCGCATTGTAACTAAATACTCAATATTTACTATTCTCTAATTAGTTTATTTAAATATCTTTTTCGTTTTCGCTTACTTTTCAGTCATTGCTTAGCTGGGTAAAAAGTGCGGTTTGGGGGAAGTCGATTTAAATGATGGAGAAAGATTTCCATTTACTTCTGTGATGGTCGGAGAAGAACATCCGAGTAAGTTTATAATGTTTAAAAACGCAATGACTCCAATACGCCATCAGTTTTGAAATAGTAAACGTCAAACTACGAGCTACGCATCAAGTTTTATTACGTAAATTCAAGTTTTTTCTCAAACATGCAGTTAATAATATTTAATTATGGTGTTACAGCCAGGAGACAATTTTTTGTAAATCCATTCTAACTGCCTTGGAAATGGAATCCCAAATTTTCTGTAAAGCTACTAGGAAGTAAGTTTATTACTATAATTTTTTATTTAAATATTACTTCAACTATATTTCAACTAATGCATGTTTACAGCAAGTTAATTCGATGTTTTTTACAAAGGATAAGAATCTGGATTTTCTTGCCCAACTCATTCTCTACACCACATTAAAGAAAGGGAACCCAAACCAAAGAAGCCTTGGAAGTTGGTTTCATGACAAATTAACAATCTCACCAAGTGCAAACTTACTGATAATTCGCATGTATAAAGTCATTTTCAGTTTGTATTTTGTAGCTTTTGTACCCCAAAACTCAAGGTCAAGTCGCAAGTATTCTTTGGCTCTTAGCTAATACACTGATTTAGGCCATTTAATAATTATTATCTAACTACTAACCAATATCTAATAATAATATTCATATTTTCTAAAATGTAACTTTAATAACGGCAAAATCATGATTTTTTATTATTAATTCAAATAGTAATTGGTGAATGCTGTGCGCTTAAACTGCAACTAATCTACTAATACATTCCAATTTGTATTAGAGGGGGTAAACTGTTCCCACCTTGAACAAATGATTTCAGTTCTTATTATCAAACTTAAATTTGATGACCACATGATGAGTATTGTGTATGAAAAAATTGGCATAATTACGTGAAAAAACTGGTTCATTCCATATTGGATATGCTTATAAAAAAGTCAGGTTAGCAGTTCAGTTCTCTTCACCTGGCTATAAAATACTATTGAGAGAGACTGGTGCATTTGAGTAGTGAAGTGTAGTGAACAGTAGTGATTTAAGACAAAAATAATATTAGAAATAAGATATAAAGGGGTATTTATAATCTTAAAAAGGCCTACATTAAAACAAAACTTTAAATGGTATTTCCGATGTTCAGAGGTGACATTAGTGGCATGACAAGATATTGCAGTTTGCACGCGTAGGTATTCAATAATCATTTATAAAATGCCAAGATTTAAAGATTGCATCTTTACAGGATGGATAACTAATAGCAAAACTGGAAATTAAATTAATGATGTTATCTAAGAAAAGAAAAGAAATTAACAGAAAAAGAATTTAACAGTATGTGCTGACTATACAGTCAACTTGTGCTATTTATGTGATATGGGTGTCCTCACTAAGCTCTTCACAGAATTTAATTTTTACATGTAGTAGAACCATCCCGTTTGCTATCATGTTATTGAATTCACGAGCAACTGTTCGTATTTCCAAATAAGAGAAGAATAAGAAGCAATATATCTGCATTCGTCGCTCATCGATAACTTCAATATATTTTTAGGAATTTCCTTTCTTCGTCGCTCTTTGTGGACCGCATGGGTCTTGGTTCACTAAAAAAATACATGCTATTATGTTGCGTTATTGCGACGAGGCTGTCTAGATGGCTTGGTTGCATTTGTAAAGTTTAATGTTATGCAGAGGAAAATGAAATTTCAGGTTATACAGAGAAATATGAAATTTCAGGTTATACAGAGAAATATAAAGTTTAAGGTTATCCAGAGAAATGTGAAGTTTAAGGTTATGAAGAAAAATATAAAGTTTAAGGTTATGCAGAGAAATATAAAGTTTAAGCTTATACAGAGAAATATGAAGTTTAAGCTTATACAGAGAAATATGAAATTTAAGGTAATACAGAGAAATATGAAGTTTAAAGTAATACTGAGAAATCTGGAGTTTGAGGTTATACAGAGTGTGACGACGGTAGTTTGGGGGTGAGGGGCTGGTTGGACAGTTATGAATTTGAGGGGATACTATGCATACTCCGAGTCCGGGAATTGGCCGAAAGAACAAGAAAGTTAATCTTTAGAGAAGAGAGTTGTCTACTTTATTAGCAACTTCACTCATCATTTTATAATTTTTACAAGAATGCTTTAGAGGATGTTTATAAACTAATTACTTTAATAACAAAACCGTTCAGCACTACTTTGAGAATCCGAATCAGATAATTATACACGTTGAGAATTTGAGGTTAACATCTACTATTTGGCTGACTTCTATAAATGATACAGTTTGACCTATATTGTATTCCATTAAGAGCATTTACATAACATTAATCTAAATTATATTCCAATAAGAACGCTTACAATTACAAAACTTATCATTGGGGAGAATCTTGAGGTGAGACTTAACAATACCAAATATTATGTATGCTTATATGAGAGAAACGGGGGAAGAGGTGGGGTGGGGGTTAGACTGTTGTCACAGAAAGAGCCACAGGAGGAGGAAGGTGGCCGGGCAGATACAGGAGGAGGGGGTGGAGTACACTTTTGCCACACGTCTCCATCTAGCTATTTTGGTTCCATCCAGATTTAGATAGATGGTAGATTAAAAATGGCACTAAAAATGGCTTAAATGTGACGGGGTTATCCGAGTCGGGATGCTGTGCAATGACGTGGCCCAAAGTGGGTATGGGGGTAGATGAAATCATTACGGAGAAACCAGGGATAGGAAGGGAAATGACTTTCTGTTGTTGACCCGAAATACTTAGAAGACAAGGTGATTGAGCCGGGAGCTGGTACTGCCATGTCCAATATCCTTGCGTACAAGCAGTGGAATCCCGGAGGGAAACGAATAGACGACCGCAGTTGATATATGGGCATTTTGGAGGATTCGGATGGTAGGTTTTTGCATGGCGAACTAGACAGCGCAGGTGGCCCACGTGTCCACACAAAACTTGAGTTGTAAGATGTGGCAGACATGGAGTTACGATTCGGGAAAGGCATTGTTGTTCACAGAAACAGGAATTAATATTCGGAATAGGGTTACCAATGCGTTGATTTCGTTCTGCCTCTTGCTGGAGTCGGGCAGCTTGGTAGATATCCAATTCTTGTTGGCTTCGTCGCGAGTTCCAACGTAGGCGATGTAAGTTCAGAACGTGGCTTAAATTTAGATTCATAGTTTCGGGTAGCGATACAAGTAAGGTGTTTGATTATTGAGGATTTAAAAAGATGTAGGACGATAAATGGTCAATTAGTAATTTGGTAATGAAAGGATTAATATCTCCGTACAGAAGAGAGCGAAGAAGATCAGATTGATGAGATTGATGAACACTCTAGATGGAATGTGCTCATGCTGACATGGTGATGAATTAGGAAATTGCATTGAACTATAGAATTGTGGCATATTAACTTCAGTATGTCCGTATTATGAATTTGGATGGTGTAAATAATAGAAGTGTGCAGAGAGTAAATTCTGGAAAGTAGTTCGAGCGAATGGAATTCTTCAATATGATATGATTCAATATTCGCAAAGGTTCTTTGTGTTGGTAATTAATGTGCTGTAAAGGAGAATGTAGAAAGCTGTCGGCTGCTCTTATGGAATGTAGAAAATGTTCTTGAAAATTCGGCTATTGAGTGGTATGGGACGGTTAGCAGGCAATTTAGACCATTGATGACTGATGCTGTAATAAAATCTCAGTAAACGAGGTCATGAATATGAAAACTTGTATGCTATGCAAAATTGTGTGTTAGTTATCGGAAAGTTTCCGTTGTTGATTGACATAATTTCTTTTTCTACACATCTCGATTGAGTGATTGGCCTTTTTGCAGTATCAGCAAATAACCTCCACAGAATTTCTTCTTCTGGAATGCTGACGTTGAAATGTTTGTTGCAAAGGCTGAGAGATTTGGTACTGATGAATTGTATTGTATGGCTGTTCAGTGTTCAATGTAATGTTAGAATTTGTCGGGAATGTCTGTATTGGGTTGAAGATTTGCTGAACTGGGTAACCAGGTTGATTATTGTATGACTGCCACAATTGTTGTGGAATTGTAGTGCAGGAAATAAATGGAATTCCGCAAGTAGGAGATCCAGAATTCCGTAATTGTTGGTTTGCTGTATGAAGTAAGGGTTGGGCTACGAGATTGGTAAGAGCATCCGCTGTCACTTGTAATTGCTGAATTAGAAAAGTTAAGTCAGTATTAGGAATGGATGTTTGTGAATTGCAAGTGGGTGGGGAATTTTCCGATAGTGATAGTGGCGAAGGAATGAACGTATGGGTTGGTAACTTGCCATGAAATCTCGAATTTCCGAGTGGATGGTGAGAATGATGAATGTGGAGGAGATTGTAATGATGACGGTGGAGGAAATTGTGGAGAAGAGAAAATTTCTTACATCTTCATGATGGTGGCTCTTTAGGTTAAAGTAGCAGCATTATTAGCAGTAAGGTGGTTATCATCCTCTTCCATATTTACTTCCGAATTAATAGAGACAGGTGCACCACCAGTGGTAAGATCAGAAGCCATAATTATAAGCTGGTGTATAAGGAAGAAGGAGTTGCTCAGAAAATGTTTATGGATTACGTATGCAGCTTTATATAGAATTCCTTTTGACTTTTGATGATTTTGCTTATTTTTAATTGTGCTGCCAATTGTTTTTAGTATTGTGATGAAAAATAGGGACGTCCTTCCTTTTCAGAAATTGGAAAATTAATGTTTTAAGTTTAGCCCGTTTTTTACGCGTATGAAGTTATTGATTTTTCTCGAAGAAATCTGAAACAGGATTTTGTGTCCCACAGAGTATATATATTCGTTCGTTTTTGATTTCTGACGGTTTTGTAAGCGCAATTATCAGTGTGCTATCACTTTAGCTACGTCTTCTATTTTCTATTATCCTATCTATTTTAAGTTTTTAATGTGGCGAGCAGTTGCCCTGTAGGCGAGCTGTTGCCTGCTAAATTTTCTCTATCGAATTTCTTCCACGAAACTGCGAGGGTATGGCCTGTAGTCGTGTCACACCATTCACTGGGGAATTGGCCATATCTAGAGTTACGCTATAATGCTGCTGCCACATTGTGTGCGATGTATTTTGCCAATCCTGGTGGCAGAATACTTAGCTTTGGTTTTCTACGATAAAGCGGTTAAATTATGTCGTTTAAAAACTAGAAATTGTTTGAATATTATTACAATACCTGGAAAAACGGTTTCGGCATAGGTGGTCGGAAGCCGCGGGCATTTGCTAAAAGTGTGTTTACAGGTATTTGTCCTGAAATATGTCGAAAACATATACCTAGTTATTGGTTTCGTTTTCAAAAGTGTCCCAATCATACTCTACATTTTTCAAAAGTAATTAGGACTACTTCCAGTAATGAACCAATAAATTTTAATCTCTAATTAACTCGTCCTACGCAGCTCGTTTTTGTTTTACGGCTATATACTTTTCTGCTTTTCTGCTACCCTGGCTGTTGCTACGCTGATCGCTGTGATTCCACTTCTGTAATGGCTAAAGAGTTAATTAATGGTTCTTTGTCCCCTCGACTCTCTCTTAACGCGAACTCGAACTCTCTTATTGTTTTTTTCTGTTTCTACTCTGGATATTTTCTAGTTTGCTTTTTATAGTGACGATGCAAATAATGATCAAGCAAATGGCAATAACGGCCAATAGAAATATAATAATAGAAAATGATTTATATTCACGATCCAGGTCTTGCTTTTGTAGATCTCGTTTGTCTTCTTCCACTTCTCTCTGGTTATGATTTGTATACGCGTTTATTGCTTGGAACATCATTTGGTTTGTATAAATATCATTGTGGTTCTGGATCAGACTTTTCATGGAAATACAACACGACTTCCCACTTGGCCGTCAGAAAGTGACCAAGTGGGAAGTCGCTAAATAAGGAGCGACAGTCATCTTAATGATGGTGACTGTACACAACTTAAAAAAATATTTTCATAATACTTACTTCTCTGATAGCTAACTCTGTTAGTGGCTTTGCCATTTGGAATTCATAATCCTTAATGTATCTTTGTCGAGCTTTGGCCTTATTACGTTATATTTCAATACGGATGGGGGAGCAGGAGATGAGGAGGAGGGTACCTGCAATAATAGAAGAAAGTAAGCACATAATTATGAAATATCTGGATTCATTATTTATGGCTTGTCTGGTTAGATCCAGTTCACTTCTTTTTGCTTTGCGCTCGAGAATGCGTTGACGGCCTGGTAAAGGAGTTGCGTGTTATATACGTCGTTGTAGTTCAGGTTAGTTTTTGTTGAGAAATCACAGCCAGAGCCGAACATTGTTTTGATGCCTGTGACAAACGATGAAATTGTTCCTGCGCTTATGTAGTTAGCAATTGCCCGCTACGAGGGAAAGTACTATAATGTTGATCATACAAATCATACAAACAAAAGCTTTTATGATTGCCTCATTCCTGCATAGGCACAGGTAAGTGATTTGCTTTAATAGATAAAATCTTTTCCCAAGAGTTTATTCTTCGCCAGGTTACTAGTATGCCCATGCATCATAGTAATTAATTAATTTTAATCAGTGTGTTACTTATGTCTGTAACTGAATGAATGATTTACTAGTATCCCTTAGAGCTTACGCCCATAAAACAAACCTTACAGTAAACATAATTAAAACAATGCATTTCCAATACATACAGCAAGTCAATGCTGGCCTCCTCCTTGCAATAAGCTGGGGAAGGGCTTGGCGGGCTTGGTTTGTTTTTTAAAAAGGACGCCTTGAGAAGAATAGGCTTTGTTGATCGTTTTATTTAGTAGCAATATGGAATTATTTTAACGTTACGTTCTGTGTTAAAGCCGTATCATAGCTTTTTAAAACTATTATTTATATTAATTTATTTGCCTTTTTGTATTACTTATTTAATTGAGATATGTTAATTTTTATTATTATCAAGAAAACGTTAATAATAATTGCCTTTAAGTATATTATTAATTACATTAATTTTAATAATAATTAGATGGGAAGTTTCTTTTACTCCTCTTCCGCTTGTATTATTATCTCTTCCTCGGTTTTCCTTACATGTTTGATTTTGAAAAGCTTGGGAAATATACTGACAACAAAGATCTGATGATATGACCGTAGTCTTTACATCGTGTACATAATGCGTTATTACAAAATTATTTCATAGCTGGAGTTGGGTTGAGGCAGGTAGTCTATCTTTGAGTCAGACCACAATTTGCTTCGTATATAAAAAGTCTTCACAGATATACTAATATAAGGCTATTTGTTTCACTTTAACAAACAATGTCACATGGGGTGTTCAGTCCCAACACTTTTATAGGTAATACGTATCAGGAATTTTCTCTATATTACTAAGCTGCAGTCATAAAAATACTAATGCGTATTTATTCTAATTCTAAAAAAACACCTTTAATTCAAAAAATATAGTGCGAAATATAATTTGAATTCATTAAATGTCGAAAAGTATTCCAAAACAGCTTCTCCATTTCAGTTTAAAAGTTGGTAAATCGTTTTTCTATGAGATTTTTCATTTTTACAGGAGATTCATAAACCTCAAAAAAATTATTGTTGCATAAATAATTTGAGTTCATTAAATGTCAAAAAGTATCCCAGGACGGTTTCTCAATATCAGTACATAGAGTCTAGATGATGGGGTCTAGATAGTGGAAAGGTTTTGATGGTTCTGCGTGGTGTGGGAGGAAAGAAGATTGTTCTTGGATTTTTTTAAAACTGGAGTGTGGGAGGATCTGGAATTGTCGTGGTATTGTTCACTTCTTCATTGTCCAAATCATATGCGTTAGTGTTGTAGACATTTTCACTGAACCCAATAATGTCATCCTCCTCTTCTCTCTGTAGGCTTCGCTTTATGTGTGAGACTTGAAAAATACGCTTTTTCTTCCTTCCGCAAGTCTGACAAGTAGGCGAGCTGACCATCCTGAGTACTCGATGTGGGCCCTTGTAGCGAAATTGAAGTTTATCACTTTGTTGTATCTTTCTAACAAGATCCATATTCGTATGATTTCATCCACTTTATACTCGTCAAGTTGGTGTGGCTTGTCAAAACTTTCTTTTACATTACATGTACTTTTGTTAACATGTTTTTGACCGCGATTTCTCTTGCCGCTGTGAGACGGCTAATTTGATTTAACCTATTAACATCTCCTGTAACTGGCTTAAATGGGGCATCAATAGGGTAAGTCACCTCGATACCGTGCAGTAAATAGAAGGGTGTAAAGTTTGTATTGGCATGCATCGTACTGTTGTACGCGTCAGTTTTTTCAGGTATGAGAGCATCCCAATCACTGTGTATGGTGGACTGTACGGTCATACTTATCATTGTGGAAAATGTTCTATTACCTCTCTCAACTAGCCCATTTGTTGATGGGTGTAATTGGCTTGTAATTTTCTTTTCTATGCTTAATTGCTTGAGATTAGTTGTTATGCAGGAATTAAATTCCTTTACATCGTCTGGCAACATTAGTTTAAACAGCCTATCTTAGTAGTAATGTTTTCCCGTAGGAAGTATGCTATCTGTCTGTCTCTTTACTCGGAATTGCTTTGTGAAGCATGCCTTTGTTAGGTATTCTGTCGCCAAAATGAGATATTTGTTTCCTAAGCTACTGTAGAGATGTACAGGTAGAAACAATCTTATAATATTGCTTACAAATATGTAACATATTTAGGTTAGTATAAAACAAGTGTAATGAACTGTAGATCCATGTAAACTGCACCAGAATGCAGGAAAATTCCTCTACACACATCGTTCCACGTAATGCTCTAGAAATAAGACCTAATTATTTAGTATTACGCTTTAATGTTATGCAATAAGAAATAAATAATATTTAGTTGCTTACCAAAACTCCTCCAGAACAACCAAATCTTTTGTATTCGGTGCATAAATTATATCCCAGCAATTAGGCAACTCCCATGTAGATAGTTCATGGTTAATAGTTCAGTATACATACAAGAAATAGTAAATTCATCTCCAAGTAGTTCATATTCGATCAACTACTAATAATAAATGGACCAAAAAGGTCAATTCCAATTCTTTAAAAAATTGTTTGCACTCTGATACTATTTAGTATACCATGGGTTGCTTTTGTCGTGTTTTTACGACCCTGACCCTTTTCACTTTTTGTGATACGTACGGACAAAACATAAATGAGCTGAAAGAGTTTCTTCGTGTGGCTTGGGATTACCATTACTGGCATGTGGTGCATTATTTTGAGGATATGTGTTTATTAATATTATTGATTGGTAGTATAGTTGTATTGTTAAGTTATCATGTCTTATAAGGGTAGTGCAGCAGCCAATTGTCTGGAAGTGCTGATTCTGTTTGTTAACTCTGTGTTCTGGCAGATGGGCTTAATTTTGACAAATACGAATTGAATTGGTTTGAGTTGGTTTATTTTTTTGTAATATAGTACTTCTTCCCTTAGGAAATAATTCCTGATTTCTTTCTATTATAGTGGTTGTCCGATTCAGCCAACAGATCAATAATTTGTTTCCAATAACACTGAGTGGGTTTTTGACATAATCAGGGATACTGTGGTCTAACTTATCTTCTCCCTCTTTTATGGGTAAGGCTGCCTTAAAAAGACAGTCCACCTAATCCCCTGTATTCAATATAAGAATCCCCTGTATGTGATTCAATTTATTAACCTTATACCTGAACAGTTGGATTCAATTAAAAATATTTTCCTGGTAAAACTGAATTCAATAAAAAAATTTATTCTACCGGTTAACTTTGTTCTGTTTGGTTCCTGCCTAATTGTAGGACAATTTTAATGTTCATTTAAGCACTTGTGCTCCTCAACTTTATTTGCTCAGTTAACTTTTGGAAGTTACGTTAGTCATTTCCTTATCATGCAATAGTCTACTTTAGTTTCACACAAATACTTTAAACGACCAACAAAGTCGTTAAGCCGTACAAATGTGGTGATTAGTTATTATGGTTTTTATAGCTAAAGCAAAAACTACTCGGCCGGAGCCAATTACCGATTCTCTCAATGATTTGTTGTTTTGACTCTCTTTGTTATCTCAATGAATGAATGAGAGACATTACGAGTTGAGTGTATGGCTGTGTTATTTGGGTTTACACAGCGGTGATCAAAATTATTTAATTAGACTGAAAAGTCATACTTTGATTTTTAAATTTTTGGAAATTCCTTTAAATTAGACCGAAAATTTGAAAGAAAATTTTAATATTGGGTTTGTATTCGGTAGTGAAATAAGCAGGGATTGAATTTACTGAAAATTTTATTAAAAAGGAAAATGTTTACTTTTACTGTGTATGTAATGAGAAAGATTAAATTGGTAAATAATCTTTGTTATGTAGTAAGCCAGGGTAGACTTTTAGGAAGAATATCTCCTTCACACTTCACTTTTTTCCGAAAACGGGTTTTGGACTGTTCTAGAAGATCCCGAACAGTCCAGTCCAAGTCCTTCTTGTATTGTTTAATATTTATGTTTGAATATGGAGAATAAAAACAAGTTTGAGATAATGAGGGCTTTGCAACGAGTGTGTTTATTAAACAAACGAATCGGGGTTGAGAGTTGAAAATTATAGTTATATGGACTCTTGGCTGACCTGGAAAGGAAGGGAAGTTACGTAAAGGAATGGTTGAGATCCCACTGTTTTATGACTGAGAAATCTCAGCACTGCCATTGTGGCATCTCAGTGTTAGATGTTATTTGACACTTCATTGGGTATTTAGTTTTTGACATTGCATATATTAGCTATACATTCTTACACAAGGTAATATTAGTAATATTTAGCATTATAACAAAATATTGCAATAATCCTTAATATTTTTAAATGAGGTTTTGTGTCCGGGTAAGTTGGGTTTTTGCTAAAATATGCAATTTAGTTGTATAGCTGTAAAACTATTTAATTAAAGGCATAAAACAGCAAATTTCCTTAAGAAAGCAGCAGCAGTAAAACTAGCCAGAATTTGCATTATGGTAAATTCGTACGAGATAATTCCTTTCAAATGATTTTTGAGTAAAGTTCCCTAAGACAAGACATATTTCATGTAATTATTGCTACTCATCTACGTCATAACATAAATCATAAATAGTGTAATACTTATAAGAATTAAGGCATCTTGATTATATTGCGTTGATACTACTTTGATCAATTTTTATAGAATAGAATCTCGTTTAGTAAATAAAATTCATATAGTGAATCGAATAAGAAACCTATGTAACCTATATTTGGAAACATTTATGTGGATATCTATAATTAAATAATTTGCAATCAAAATCTTTCTTTGAATGCGGTGTGTTTTTGTTTTATGAATATTATTACTGAAGTTTTATTAATGTTAATAAAATTTTAAAGACAATTCCGCTGTGCATTTTTAATTTGGGAAATGTTGACTTCTTTTTAAACTGAGTACTTTGAGCAATATGTAATTTGCAATCGTTAATTTGTTAATATATACCACTACAGAGAAAAATGTTTCATTATTTTGTCAGCATTGCAAATAAATTCTTATTTATGTCCTTATTGCACCTTTGGGTATATCAGGATCATAGCCCGGCATGTGAGGTAGCCTACCCTACTTTTTGCCTACCAACTTTTTGTGTAGACTACCCTACCCTACCCACTGCCTACTTTACATACAGTGTTGGCTACACTACCCTACTCTTTATCTACTAAGGCTATTGAGAAGGCCACCCAACCCAGCTCTGTGCCTACTAAAGCTATTGAGAAGGGTACCCTACCCTACTCTCTGCCTACTAAAGCTATTGAGCGGACTACCCTAACCAACACTATGCCTTCTAAAGGCATTGAGTAGTCTTAGTAGGCTACCCTTCCCAACTCTGTGCCTTGTGCCTACTAAAAATAATTTCAGTTATCCCGATTCGGGATAACTGAAATTATTTTTTTCACATGTTTGGTATTACATTACTGAATTGGCATCGTGATTTACCATCATTTCCCACTTTTTTATTATTTCCAATTTTCATCTCCTCAAGATTTCCCCAAGCCGTTTGACATCCGAGAGAAAAATTAAAAAGTAACAACTAAAGTGGTAGTACTTAATCTTATTTTCTTATTAAATTTGCAGTAAGCTGAGGTAAAGGTACTGAGGGATTAGGAAAACAGATACTTCAGTTTACATACTTTCCTCAACCTGAGATTACAGTGGCAAGAATAAACTACTTTAGGGTACCTTTTGCAGCCTTTAATATAAAGAGATTGAAAATTGTCTCAACATTAATTTGATATAAAATCATTCAGCTTTTCACATAATTTACACCATTTGCATTTTCAAAACTAGTAGTTGTTAATTGTAGTGCTGGAAAACTTCATTGCTGACGGTAATACTCTGTTTCCAAGGATTATTTAAGGATATAATGCAGTTTTGCCTCTTTTGGCCGGGCAAAAGGAGTTTTAGCCGGCTATCCGAACACTGATTGCACTATACATTGTATTGTAATTTAGTATTTAGAAATCTCAAGTTGTATTACGTCCTATACGTCTATTATGTATACATGAAGTGAGGAAAGAGCAATAAATAATAACTGAAAGACTATTTCTTGCAACCCTTACTGATTTAACTATTTAAATCCTTGAAGAATTCTTATGGGAGCATTTAAGTTGTGTAATTCAATGTATTTCTTAAAATATCTACTATATATACCGTATTTTCGCTAAATACGAATGCCAAACCTTTAATAAACACCGGGGAAATGCTCCCTTAGCACACAATAAGCCGAGGGGCTTTCTTTTGAGGAAATACGGTATCTCTTAACTGTATCCTTATGCAAAATTTGAGTACTACATCATTTGGGCACCGAGGAATTAATAAGAATTAAATTTATTGCTGCTAAAATGTACAGTGTTCTCCTTAGAGTTATTAACAATGTGTAAGTTTACAATTGGCGATGAACCCAATTATGTGGCAGAGTTCTGCGGCACTTTCTTCCCTGAGAATTTTGTTCACTTCTTTTTACAGGTAAGCTCACAAACAAATCGATGTGTTTCGGACTGTGACTCTATACGCAATTCTACATTGTCTGAACTACCTGGCAACCATATCGCCATTTTTAACAAAGAATTCCCTGGCTGGTCATTACTCCAATGGAAATCGGTCGAAATCTGTTCGTCACTATCCCACATCCACTGTCCTTTAATATATTGGCCATTTGTCCAGAATTGGCTAGCTATGAGAAACAACACAAAAGAAACATTATTATAGAAATGGGGCTTTTAATTGCTACCACCTGTTTTAAATTATTAGTTTGTTGTAAATTATGGTGCATAACTGATATCAAAGTATTTAAACACAAAGCCAAATTTTCTGCTCATTTCCCCTTTTTTCCCGTTGTCTTCACGAAATTTTTATATTTTTAGCTTTATTTAGTCAAAAGTATTACAAATTGTGGGGATTTCTAAAAAGTTTTCAAATATTATTTCCACACAAATGAGATTTTCGAGAATATTTTGAATGCAATTTCAATTTTGCAGTTTTGATATTTTCTGCTATTTTTGGAGAAGAAAACTTATAATAATACTACTTTTGAAAATCATTAATAACCTACCAAAGCTGTGAAATTTTTCCAGATATTTACGCAAGGTCTTCCCTTCCTCAAGGGTTTGAATTTTCACCAAAGTTGCTTTATGTCCTAGACGGTTGGCGCAATCAACATTTGCCATCTGCCAAGAAGCCTGTAATAAAATAGTGATAGATAAGATTTATTCTGAACTTTTAATTTAACCTTTAATGCAACTTACAGCGTTCTCACTTGCGTAGTAATAACTCTTATAGTTTTCGGTTTCGTAAGCCTTCGAGCGAAATGAACCGAGATACTGGAAACCTATTAATTAATTTTTCATTTTACAAACATCTCAATAAAATTAATTAGTACTGAAAACTTCATACCGAACTTACCATCGAATTTCGGTGGACTTCTAGAACTACTGTGAATTTGTGTTGTGCAAGTGAGCATTAGCCACAAACTTATACAAAATACTGGCGCTGAGTTCATTTTCCGTTTCCAATATTATGAGAATTTATTAAATGGGACTTCAAAAAAGTTGGAAGTAGTAAGTACAGCTCCGAAGGAAGAAATGGATGTAGATGGGTAATAAAAACTTCCCTTTTATACATTTGTTTAAAAATGTGCACTTTCATTTTATTTGATAACTAATAATATTAAAAATAACTTGTATTCCAGTTGATAAGGTTAACATGATAAGATAAATTGCATTTCAGTTAAATTTGCTGTTTCTTCTTTACTGGATTGTTTCAGATAGCCCACTTTGCAAGCAGTGTTATTCTGGTATTTAAAGTACAAGAAGAATGAGGTCAATTACCCTAATCTTTTAAATGTACTATATCTACGTGCATGCATATCATAGTTATGTATATTATATCTGTAGTGTGTAATATTATAGTATGCGTACAACATTTCTTTTACTAATTAATATACACAGTAAGCCGGTAATTTAATGTTGCATTCATTGCAATTGACCACACACTGAAATTTTTTTCTGAACTTAAATAAATTTTTGTTTATTCTGGAATCCACGTCCATGAATGATCTCTTGAACATGAAGAAATTTAGTCTGAAATTAGAAAAGTTGATTTCTTGAAAAGTTGATTTTTCCCTCCAAATATTTTCATGAAAAAAGTTTATTATAAAATCTGCAATATAGAAAAGATATTGCATATACAAAAATAGACCGCCTTCAAACTGCATAACTCTCAATAATGAGGTTTGCATTTTATATTGCAATTTAATATTAGTAAAGCTTTCATTTTTCGAATAATCAGTTTATAATAAACTGTTCCGGTCTAATATCATTAGACGTACTTAAAATTTTATTAGATGTAAACTGTGCCACGTCATTGTTAATTCTTTGGCATTATAAAATTTGAAAATATTATTAGTCTCTATTTTCGCATGAAAGGTTCGTTCCAACGTACTGTAAACTGTATACAAAAGTATATACTTAACTGTCATACAGTATATGTCGGCCCATTAAAAGATTAGGTTAATTGCCCTCATTTTCTTTGTACATTAAAATCAGAGTAACACTCTTTCTAAAGTAGGCTATCTGGAACATGACTGTAAAGAAGAAGCGACAAATTCAGCTGAAAATTATTTATCTAATTTTTATTTCAGTGTGTTACAAATAAAGTGGAAGAGCATATTTTCAATCAAATGTATAAAAGGAAAATTTTTAGTAGTTACCTGCATCCATTTCTTCAGTCAAGACCATACTTAACACTTCACACTTTATTGAAGCAATATTCAGCAACCAAATTTCAAAAAATCTCATAACATTAAAAACAGAAAATGAAATCAATTTCTCCAGTTCAAATCGCTTTGTTGCTTATACTCAGCTGCACGGTGCAAATTCAAAGCAATCCTGTGGACCACAATCAGGAAAACATTGCAGGTGAGACGATTGTATTTTTACTACACTAGTAATTCCATTCGTACTAAGAAGTTTATGCAATCAAATGTAACTAACAGGTTCCGGAAGCAGTCCTTTGTTACGTTATCCACTAAAGGACAGCAAATACCACATCAGTGTCGAAAAGGTAATTAAGAAAGCAAAATAAATATTATTATTTAATAAGTATTTAGAAAATTAGAAATGCAAAAGTATAATTTCTTGACCCTGTTTTATTATAGGCTTCATGGCAAGCTGCAGATGCGGCTTGTAACAAAATACTGGGAGATGGTGCCACTTTGGTGCAAATCGAAACCATTGAGGAAGGAAAGCACGTGCGTGAAATGTTAAAAAATGGTAAAATTTTCAGAAAAAATGCACATTTATTCTGTATTAATAATATCGTCTCCAAGCTACCAATTTTACAAAAAAACTTTAAATCGAATTTACAGTACTCAAAAATATAATTTAATACATCAATTTTAATTTGCAAATTTTCAGTTCTAAAATTGCATGAACTGAAATGCTCAAAATTACAAAATCTACAGTAATGATAAAACACAATACATTTTTTATTTCCTATAGATGGTGAATACTGGACAAGTGCATATTATTCTGGAGAAGTATGGAAATGGGAGACTCAGGTGCTTTTGAAAGATTTTCTCTGGAGTGGTGGAAAGCCGCAAAAAGGAGATTCGTCATCGAGAGCGTTACTTCATTTTCCACGAGGTAAGGAAAATGTAGAAGTTCGCCCAGAAGATATGTCCAAGGAACATTTTTATGTCTGCGAACTTAGACGCCCTAATTATGACAACATTGATTACTACGACTGCTCTGAAAAAGAGGATGGTTGGTACACTCACCCTACAGACTTCACACGGTTCATTATGTGCACTAATGGCCGTGCTGCAGATATGGCTTGTCCTGACTGCGATACCAATAATATTAAACAATGTGCCGGAGAAGATTATCTTTGTTGGGATCAAGAAAAGTTAATATGCAATTGGCCAAGTGAAACAAAATGCAACCCAACTACAGGACCAACTACGCCAGAAACAACTACATCAGAGCCAACTACACCAGAACCAACAACACCAAAAACAACTACATCAAAACCAACAACACGAAAAACAACTACACCAAAACCAACAACACCAGATGATACCTATGAAGACTGCGTATTTTGGGAAGACTAATCTGAAATGACGGAAGGATTGAAAATTTTAATCTGCTTTTAATACACCGTAGAATTAAGATTCCGGTTTATTGTGTTATTTTATTCTTCTACTATTTACCCTATTCTTTCTTTGTTTTCGTAAATGATGTCATGAATCTAAGTTCATCTAAGCTTATAATTGAATTATAATAAATATTTAGAATTTTAATTTGTTGTGCAAAATCTTACTTTATTTTGGCCATTCCAAAGGGAGGAACAGTAAATTTTTATTGGTTTTTATTCTAGGAATAAAACTGTCTGTATAATGTATTTTGTACTTAAATTATGGGTAAATAAATCTAAACTGATAAACTACATTGTCTTTGTAATGAGCTGAAGAGTCTATAATGCCTCAATTTTAGATGAGATTAAATCTACAGTTCTAAGATGATTTAAAAATGTGTAATACAGGCAGGTCTATCTTGTGACACTTTAATGCAGTTTGTTTCATGGAGGTAGCATGATTAAAAAAGTAGTTATGCACCATTTGCGTAGCAAAACACATGCAATATTGACTTTTGCAAACGACCACAGTTCCTACTTTTCGTCATATGAAAAGAGACCACGTAAGAATTTCTCCACCTAAATAAGACAATATCAACAGAAAAGGCAAATAAAAATCTTCATGGAAGAACAAAAATTTGGCTAAAAGTATCAATTAATTTTACTGATATTGTATTTTTTAGCTATAGGGTTAGTTCGTCGTTAATTTAATTACCGCAATCGAAAATTGAGCCACATTTTTCTTGTGCTTAAGTTTGCTGATTTAAACTGGTTGCAGCCGATTTCATGTAATGTATTATTATTTACTTTAAGGGTTGATATTCAATAAAGAACATTTAGCTAAATAATAAATAAATTAATATAATAAATTAATTAATAATTAATTAAATATTCTCTGTGGTAATATCAAGCCATAATGCCTATTGTAATAAACTACCTATATTAAGATATCATTGTAGAGTACACAATAGTACATTTGTGGTCATTCCATGGGAAATCACTACTGGTCGATTTATTGGTCGAGCGCCTGTTGACAAGAAAGCCTTCCTTTACTACTTTAAGAAATTAAATGTTGAGTAGTATCTGTATTGCATTGCTTAGCAATTGTTTGCAAAGTATAAAATAGGTTGCGAGTACTAAAATCCTAACGCAAAAAGTCACTCTAATAATTAAAATGTTAAAGTCGCCTTTAGAAGCTTGCAAAACCAATTTTACATTAGTAGTGTATTACAATATCTACTTTCCAAAGCAAACAGCGGCTCCACAAAGTCCCCATAAAGTCGAATACAATTTGCCATACCTGCTGTAAAATTATATTTATTGCGGGATTGGAATGACTACAATATAAGTCATAAGTAGACTAGAAGCCATAAGCATAATATTGTGAAAGGCACTTAATATAATGCATTTGTGCTTAGGTTTGCTGATTTAAACTGGTTGCAACCCATTTCAAGTAGTGAATACATAACGCTTATTAAATATTAAGAAACTTGTGTTGAAATGAAATACAACCTAACCGTAACCATTGTTTGAATTCAGTAAAAATCATTCCTGAAATATTTTCCACTGAGGTAATATTAAGTCATAATGCCTCGATTTGTTTCAACCCTTTGGAACGCAAGAAAATTTTTATTCAAAGATGTATTGTCAGACAACATGATTTCAAACTTAATGTTTCACTCCATTGATGTATACATAACCACGTTTTCATATTTTGGAGTCATTCCATTTGAGTGGAACCGCAATTCTAGAAAGCTTCCCTTAACAAAGAAAAGGTGGAAATTCTTTGTATGGATTCCAGTGGCTTTGCTGAATCTGGTGTATCTGTGCATGATGTTTTTCATCCTGTTTTTTGAAGATGTGATAACGGAAAAGCAACTGGAGCCATCTGGAAAGATATTTTGCGTTATCAACATCTGTTTTGCAACACTCTCTGTAGCAACAAATTTGACCTTCCTGATCAGCCATTACTTTGGCAATGAACTTCATACTCTCTTAAATGCTCTCATTTCCGTGGACAATAAATTGGCTAGTAAGTATGCATATAAATCCTTTTTTTATATTATAGCTTCCAAACCATTTTTATTAAATTATTAAACACCCAAATTAGCATTTTTAATGTTAAACAAAAATCAGATGAAAAACGTCAATGATTATAATCTTTGAATGTACATTATCCACATTAAATAGATATTAATATTTTGCAGGAAATGAAATTCTTGCTGGCAGCAAATCGAAGGATTCTAAAATTGACGCATTTGGACTGGTTGCATTTTCCATACTCCCATTAGAAATGTTAATTGCTGTCATGATTTCCTTATATGTAGCTTTTGCAGACTCTCCGATAAGCTGGGCCCCAGCATTTAATCCAGAAAGTGGGATTACATTTGTGGATACAATGAAGAGACTTGGAAGCGGAATTTTCATGTTCACTGTAGCAATGTCTTTCGTTGGTCCTGCTACTGCACATCTATTGGTTGGAACGATATACTTTGCTGCTTTTACAAAATGGGCAAAAGCGCTTCAAAAGATACCCCTGCATTATGAAGAGAACATTTCAGAAGTCTTGAGAGCTCTGATGAATCTGAAAATATTTTCTTGTTACATGAACGACCACATTGTAATAATTGTGCCAACTCTTCTTGTCGTGGCTCAAGGTCTCAGTGTCGGCAGCATTTACGGAACAATTAAACACCTCGACAGCGTTGTGGGATTGTTTTATCCGATGCTTGCTGTAATTCTGATTCTTCTGGAAGCAACTCTTCTGCAGATGGGCAGTCTGATGCATCACCACGCACAGAAACTCTTAATTAAAATGAGGAGTACTGGAAATGAACTGTCAAAACTGATTGCCAGAGGAATGAAACCCATTTCACTAGAAGTAGGAATTTTTGGTTTTATTGATCAGTCCTTCGTTATGACCTTCATGGGCTTAATAGTAACCAATACAGTCAACACACTAGTTTTCTTTGATGGCTAAAATCAATGTAAAATATGTTCAATAAATATTTAACAGGTGTATGCCATTATTTATTTACGCTTACTGAATCTGAAGTGTTAGAGATGTAGAATATAATGTAGTAAATACACTCAGTACGTACTCACAGTAAATATTCCATATATTTTATGGGTAAATCACAATATGTTATAGTAACTTCAATAAAATGCATGTAAAAGTAAACTCCGTAAACAAAGTCCGTATTTTAATTCAATTTCATTTATTTAATTTGCATTAAACTATTATGGTTAGCTATTGTACCATTTGAAATTTCATAACTCTGTATCTGTCAAGAAGCAAAATTAATTCATTCAGCACATCATCGCCCTTCTGGTGAATTCCAATTACTATGGTGTTAAACTACTATTAATTTATGAAGGAAACTGTGTTCATACGCTACCAATGAATTTTATGTTTATAGTAATAGAGTGGTACATTAAAATGATATAGGTAATAAACATAAATGTTTTAATTAGTTATCGAATTGTACATAATATAAATTTATGCAACTATAAATATTAGATTTTATACTTTATAATATTATTGTTGAGAAGCCCTTCACTAAGAATAGCCACTGTTCACTTTGAATTAAAAAAGAAATTAAAAAATTCGAATGTAATTATTGCAGAAACGAATGCAAAAATAACCGCTGGTCCAAATGTTGTCCAGCTGGTTTTCGCAGTAACTGAACCAAATAAATTAGTAAACATTGAGCGAATAATAGTCTTTGGTAATTCCCAAGCGACTTTAAGAAGTTTTAGAAAAATCAATGAATAAATGTTTGCCATTGAATCTACATCAAAATCCAATGCTTTTTTCAAAACTTTGTCAACCCATGTATAACAATTGAAATAACCAGCTTGTTTGTCTTGGCCTGTTGAAAATAGTTGAAAACTGTACACATCTTGAGACGGAATTTCTTTTCTCACTACTTCCAGTACTTTTTCAATGTTCTCTGTTTCTCGTAAAAAACACCTATAATTTGGGGTTGATTTCCGAATTTCTTTCATTAGGTCTCCCGGTTTAATCTCAAAAAGTCGTATTTTGAAGCGACCACTTTTGTTAGATTTTACTAAATCTGTCATTAAAAGTTGTCGTTGGCCGTATGAGTTAGTGGGAAGTTTTGGAATCCAGTCGATTACAATAAATCTGTGTCCCAGAGGAGAATACCAAGGAGGACATTTCTCTCCGAGGATTATACAACCCCATTTGCTATTTATTTCGTAGTTGTGTGTACAGTCATTAAGATAATGCAACCAGAATGGTTTGAATGAATGTTTTTCTGAATAGCATGACTGAATGATATTGTTGGTATCTAAATAATTCCGTGGAGTATTGGGAGTCTCGGTAAGGAAATTTCCGAATTGAATGAAATTTCCTGACAAATCCAGAATTTCCATTTGTGGGTTTTTATTTACGCTATCAACGAAAAAATTCCATGAAGCCCGAGAGTCAAAATTGATAAAATTTCCAGTGAGATACAAAAATTTGATACCAAAGTATTCCACAAGACCTAAGATATTATTGATGGAGTTTTCGGTTAGTTGGTTATGATGCAAAATCAATGAGATGAGTTTTACACCATTATTTATATTCAGGTCCGTTGTCAAAAATCCAATTAAATTATGAAATAAATGGTCATTCAAATTGTTGTCACTCAAATCAAGGTGTCGTATAATTTCAGTGTTTTGCTGATATCCATGTTGCAATCCTTTGCGTAGAGATTCAAAATCATCCTTATTTGCTAGTTTTACTTTGAGGTAACCAAGATATCGATGCCGAATTATTTAGACTTGTTTCAGATGTTCTTTAGGTAAGCAATTTATTTGAGCGAACTCTTGAATGTACTGCAAATTCTCCAAAGGTGTATGAAACTTTAGATACAGTGTGAAAAAATCTGTTCCTTCCTCGCACGTTTCTGAAAGACGTTTTTCAAGTTCACATTTTTCTGCAGTTGATTTATTGATATCCAGAATAAAAGATTTATTGCAGATGTTATGCCTTGCAGATTGCACGGTTATCTCATTTGAGTCACTGAGGCAAACGGAAAAACTCCCAATGCCACTAAAGTATTCCCGAGAGAATTCGACTTGTCCAATTTTAAAAAGTGCCTTTGTAAATAAAGCGCTTTCCCAATTTGTTTCATCGAGATGTTCAAATATTTCAATGAATGGTACATGACTTAAAGTTTCGTGTACACATTCAAAAAAATTAGTAGAATGTTTCCAATTTGATTTAGATAATATAACTGAGATGATATTAGTGATTTGGTAGTTTCTGTTTATCAGGCCTAGTCAATCTTACATTAATAGTGTACTAAAATATCTACTTTCCAAAATAAACCTAAAGTCGAATAGTTTGCCATTAATGTCGTAAAATTGTACTTAATGCAGGATTGGAAAGACTACAATACAAGTCATAAGCGTAATATATGATAGACACTCAATATAATGCATTTAAACGTTTGCTGATTTAAACTGGTTGCAGCCCATTTCAAGTAATGTATTTTTAGTATTATTACTAAGAGGTACTAGTAAAGAACAAACGCTGAGAGCTGAATATATTTCTCTGAGGTAATATCAAGTTTTACTGCCTCGATTTGTTTCAACTCTCTGGAACAGAAGAAAATTTTGTAGTATTGTCAGACAAGATGATTTCAAACTTGATGATTTACTCCATTGATATATACTTTAGGCTGTTTTCTTATTTTGGAATCATTCCATTTGAGTGGAACCGAAATTCTAAAACGATGTCCCTTACAAAGAAAAGGTGGATATTCTTTGTATGGATTTCAGGGGCGTTGCTGAATCTTGGATATCTGTGCATGATGTATATCATCCTATTTTTTGAATATGTGATAACGGGCAAGCAAATGAAGCCATCTGGAAAGATATTTTGCGTTTGCAACATCTGCTCTGTAACACTTTCTGTAGCAGCAAATTTAAACACCCTGATCAACCATTTCTATGGCAATAAAGGGCATACTCTCTTAAATGCTCTTATTTTCCTGGATAACAAATTGGCTAGTAAGTATACAAATAAATCATTTTATATATTTAGGATAAGGATAAGGAGGGGGTTTATACTCCGTGATATGGCACACATTGGCTCATCTCAGAGTTGTGAGGACGAAGGTACGAAGCTGGTTGATTGCAAGTTGTGAGTACAGGTAGAGTAGGCTACTCGCCCACTCTGTAGGAACTTATGACGGATATAGGAAGGTGAGAGATGTAGGAAGGCAAAGAGAGAGAGTCTGTTAACGTACTTCCCATACGGGCATTTCTCCTATCTGACAAGTCAGTTAGTGGGGACCGGGGAAAACCTTTGCAATTCAGTAATGAGTACTGAAAGCTTTGGAAAAAACCCAATCCAAGTACGAATGTGACGGAGCCTTCGATGGGAATCGAAGATGGGACTTCCCGTGTAGGGATGAACGCCCTAACCGGTGTGCCACATTGGCTCGATCATTTTATATATTTAAAACCATTTTTATTAAAGTTGTTAAATTACTAAGTTATTAAACACCTAATTTAAATTTTTAATGTTATTCAAAAACCAGATGAAAAACGTCAGTAATTGCAATCTTTAAATGTACATTATCCATATTAAAAAATTTTAATTATATTTTGCAGGAAATATAATTCTGGCGGATAGGAAATCAAAGGATTCTAAAATTGACGCATTGGGACTAGTTGCACTTTCCATACTCCCAATGGAAATGTTAATATCGGTTATGATTTCCTTTTATGTAGCGTTTACAGACTCTCCGATCAGTTGGGCTCCAACATTTAATTCAGAAAATGGGGTTACATTTGAAGAGACAATGAAGAGACTTGGCAGTGGAATTTTTATGTTCACTGTGGCAATGTCTTTCGTTGGTCCTGCTACTCTGTATCTATTGCTGGGAACGATATACATTGCTGCTGTAACAAAATGGTTAAAAGCTCTTCAGAATATACCCCTGCACAACGAGGAGACCATTTCAGAAATTCTGAAAGTTCTGGTGAATCTGAAAATATTGTCTCGCTACATAAACGATCACATTGTAATAATCGTTCCCACTAACCTGGTCGTAGCTCAGAGTCTCAGTGTCGGCAGCATTTACGGAACAATTAAACACCTGGACAGCGTTGCTGGTGTGTTTTATCCGATGCTTGCTGTAATTCTGGTCATTCTGGAAGCATCTCTTCTGCAGATGGGCAGTCTGATGCATTACCACTCACAGAAACTCCTGATTAAAATACAAAATGGAGGGAATAAACATACAAAACTGACTGCCAGAGGAATGAAACCCATTTCATTAAAAGTAGGAGTGTTTGGTTTTATCGATCAGTCTTTCGTTATGACCTTCATGGGGTTAATCGTAGACAATACAGTCGACGCACTAGTTTTCTTTGATGGCTAAAATCAATATTTTTAATGAAACTAACAAGTGCATGCTAATATTTAGTAATACTTATTGGGTCACTATTTCTAGACCAATAGAATACAATACGATAAATACAGATCGTACCTACACATGTAAATATTACAAAAATACATAAATATTACACAAATACTTAATGTAAATATTCTATATATTCTACGAATAGCTGTGAATAGCTTTATATTAAATCAATAAAACCCACATAAAAGTAAGATTTTAAATAGCAAATTTCTGTGCAGGTTCATCAAATCATTCAATTGGGCGCTACCAATTCCCAGATTTGTAATAAAACGTTGCTTAATATTATGCGAAAGATTACAGTAATAAAAAATAAATCAATTACATGAATTATTATTTATTATTATAAAAATTAATGATTGCAATGATGATAACTCTATGGAACGATGACTACATAATTTCATTTACCCTTCGAAAATACCACTATTTTATTTTATCAATACGTTCAAGAAATATTTATCAGGTGTATGCTATTATTTGTTTAAAACTTATTGAATCTGAAATGTTGGGCTGAATTAATGATACCCAGAATTACCTGACCTAAAGAAAATTTACATGCCAAACAGAATTCTTAATTTATACAGAAAATTTACATTGTCATACAAAAAAATTCCTTTTTTATAAAGACACATTAAAAAATAGTCTTTTTTTATTGCGGGGTGCCATTTCAATTGGGGGTGCCATTTCAATTGGGGGGTGCCCTTTCAATTGGGGTGCCATTTCAATTGGGGAGTGCCATTTCAATTGGGGGGTGCCATTTCAATTGGGGAGTGCCATTTCAATCCACTGCGAAACGTCAACGTGTTCCCAACTAAGACCTCTGTTTCACCCCAATCCACTGTCACTAAAACAATTACTAACATGTCGTAAATTTTAATTACATCGCTAAAGTTGAGATATTGAATAAATTATTTATATTACTTTTATTTTACTTGATAAGTTTTACTTAAATGTTGCATTATTACAATTTGTTTTTAATTAATGTAAAAATGTAACTGTTTCAATATATTTAACAAAAATGACCTCACCATTTTCGTATTTTCTTCCATTTCAAGAATGTGCAGAGGCATTTGGTTGACATGCAACAGTACCTACGTCTTCCTTTATTGAAAATCCATTGTTCAATGGAAAATAATATCAATGCTGCAAAAGCTCCCAACAGTAAAATGAAAAATGTTGCATTAAGATTCCTAACGGTTAATGGACTCCTGTCGCTGTCGGATGATTGTATCTGCCTGAGTAAAGAACGGTAGAGTTCCGTGTTCGTTTCTCCCTTAAGTTTCCGAATGCCTTCCTTCTTGGCCCTATCATATTCTTCGGTGGTCCATTTCCTAATCAGCCCACTTTCAAAGACCCCTTCTATGATCCTTGAGAATCCGTCTGCATAAATGGAATCCTTTTGAAATCCCAAGGTCAAAAGCTGTGTTCGGATGGAAGTTTTTGAAAATGCGAAAGGGTCAACGCGGATATTTATGGTCAAGGAAATAGCCATTTGATAAAATAATAGGCAAGCCCATCCATGACATGTGCCATGCTCGCTAGTGTACACATCTCGCAAGCATTTACCCAAATCCTCCGAATATTTCATACGGTGCTTCATTTTTCTCAGAGCTTCCATTGGACTTCTTTCAATAATGTTTTTTTCTACTGTCCCTGAAGCAAATAGAGTAACATCGTATTCTTTGTGCTCAGCAAGTTCTTCGTGAGTGAGGGGAATAGTTTCTGGCGTTGGAAATGACAAATGTTGCCTTAGTGTTGATTTGTATCCCGTCCCCAAAACCAGGCAGCCCAATAACCAAATGAGGGACAAGTAACGAGCTCCTTTGGGTATACCCATTAGACCCTGTTCTGTTGCCATTGCGAAAGGAAGGAATAATCCCGAATCCCACACAATATATTTTAATTTCCTTCCGTGAGTGAAATACATGACAATGAATTGAACGATCGCCAGAACCACGTAGGTGACAATTGTCCAAATCCAAACTGGAGGAGAGAACGGCAGGAAAATAGCATACCATTGCAAATTCGTTTTCGGTAGTCCCATGGCAAAAATGAGGTTTACGGCGTCATAACAGGGTCCGAAATCCACACCGTACCACCAAATGTAATCAAAACCGATACAACTGGCCATATCGTAACCATTTTCAGGGTAAAACAACTTTCCGTACATTCCAGTCCAAGTTCCGTTCGGAGTAAGTTCTCCATAGTTCCAGTCATGCGAAAATTCGTAAGTGTAGTTAAATATGGCGCCACCTGTGCGAATTATTTTTACGTTATATCCACTGAAAGGGTACCCATCGATTGCGTCATCGGCTTTGTAGACCAGCGGAGCAAATTCTGTACCAGCGATTTTTAAATGACGCCCCTGCAGATTTTCTCCCATTTTCCGTATCACTGGAAACTTTTCCACTGAATCTACTTGAAGCATTTTTCCTTTGTTTCGTATCCGTGGATCAACCCAAATTTTCCCGCTTGCTAAATCCAACCCGAATTTTGTTTTAAAGTTTTTCGTTATCTTGTAGAACATGATTTGTTGCAGGATTTCGGTACTTTCTGAAACAACTATTAATTTGTCCCAGCGACGATTCACGGTCTCTTTGAAAACTCTTGTTGTATTTTCTATGTCGTCTGATTTATCCAAAAATACGATTGTGACGTACTGAAATATTTGTTGAACGCCTAATTGCCTCCCAGTAGAAATTGCTCTAGGGTCTGGACTTTTCCACAACGGTTTCCTGTCTCCATATATCAATGGGATTTTATTATCGCACAGGAAACTATGTTCAAAAGACGATTTATAAACATGGGATGAACTCACACGCAAAGTTTCAGAAAATGAATGGCCAGGTAAATTGTGTTTTATTAAATCGACTAGTTTTTGCAAAATAGTAATTTCATTTGCCGAAGATTTGGAAAATGCCATTAAAATAAGATGAATAATGAAATTCATGATAAATTTGTATTTTATAAACTGCATAGGTAAAGTAATACTACAAAAGTAAAAATGAAAAGAAAATTTCTCGCTAAATACATTACACACTGTATACTTTGTCACTTCTGTATTACTATTACTCGAAATCACTTCGCCCAAATTCAAATTAATTGACGAAGTAATTTTCCTACAATAAAAAATATAAGATCTGAGAGTAAACTCTCTTTCAAATTAAAATTCTGAAATCCTTTTGTTTTTAAATCTTATGATAATAATATTGTATTGGATTAGATTATACGGAAATGGAATGAAATAATTGGATTCTATTTGTATTAATTCAATAAATGCCCAATGTTTATGATATATCAACTTGTACCGTGGATGTAATACAACAACTTGCTGGATAGGTAAGCTGATAAAAAGGAAAAATGCTTCACTTTTTATACTCGGTTATATTACTCCGTCAAAATAACATACAGCAATACAACACTACTTCATAAGTAAGTTTAATTACTAAACTGAGTGTTACAGAAGCTTTGAAGTCAATTTCGGCGAACAGCACCAATACGTATGCTGGTACCTATAATTGATAAGTAGGTATAATTGACGAGTAGAGGGGAATAAAAAGACAGCTTTATCGCTTTGTGACTTTTTACAAAAATGTCTATCGATTGCAATAAACTAAGAAATGTTGATTGCCTTTTTGCTTTTCCAATACTGTACAATGAATTTAAATGACAGTTTACTTCATAGTTTCTTACACATGTCGTAGTATGTACTAGTTGTTTCGAAGAAACTGAGTTTTCGTATAATTGACAACCTATTTGCAGGGAATAGGAAGAAATGACTTTTGCTGATGTGTTCTCTGATTAGCAAAGCCCGGATATGTTGATATTAAAACTGATGCAATATGAACTGAAATTTACTTTAGAAAAAAGCATGTGTGCTAAGAATAAGAACAAAACGTATTAGGCGATTAAATTTAGCGTCTAAAAACCTTTGTCTGGACGTTAAACGTTAAGATTGCAGTTTGTTTATTCAAACGCATGACAATCAGAACAATTTAATGAAAATACTCATAAAGCACCTACTTAGGCTACAAAAAGTAAAATATCATTATTTTTAATATTCGTGTAATAAACAAAAATGAAAGTAGTATATATAATTTATTTTATAGGACTTCGAAAGATAGAACTAAAAACTTTCGTAATATTTGCACATATTAGCAAATAATACGAAAACTTGTTGTGGTCCGAATAACTGCTGTAAATATTTTTTTGATTAAATATCCAAGCCCTGCGTATTACGGGACATAGCTAAAGGTTTTTTAATCTTGTAAGAGCTTTCACTTTGTTTCAGGAAACTTAACACCTCCATATTAAATATGTAGTGCAATTGGGCTACCTATTTAAGGACCTATCGCACGCTATACTTCCTGTTCTGAGATATGAATTTTCATTAGTAACGGGAAATATCCATCAAAACCTAATCTTTTCTTGGAAGAACAAGTCGAACGTAATAAAAAAAAGATTGTCAATTTGAATGAAAAGACAAAGAAAATTATTTGTCAGTTAGTGAAAATGAGGGACAGCAATCACTTAATGGTCATTGGCGATGCAAAGAACCAAAGTGGATGGACAATACTAGAAATACCCAAAAATTATTATTTGGTTTTAATTTGTATTAAAAACGTAAGCATGGGATTATCTCGTATAGGTAATTAAATGAATGGGATACACTATAGTTATATATCAATATCATCAATATAGCAATAATAAGCTCATTTTTAGAAACAGTACTATAGTAAACTATTGGAATGGCTAACTAATGGATAACCTAAATAGTATGACAGTTAATTATAAGGGTGATTTGAATATTGCAATCTGCATACGCAAACAGGCAGACACATTGTCTCTAGATTTTCGATATCAAATTATAGTCACATTAGGACGCAACATTTAATTAGGGTTCCGTAGTGTTTATTTATTGCAATGATGTTATCAACTGTCATATCGGTATTGAAATGATATTTCCAAGACAAATAGGTTTATCAGCCAATTTAACATTTTGATAGATTCTAATATTCGTTTTTGCTTCCAAATGAAAGTACAGGTTTTTAACCTTGTACACAAAGTTGTCATCTATGGTCCGCTTTAAGGGCGGACAATTCTGGTAAATGTCCGGGCCTCACAAAATTTTAATGGCCTTATTACAGGCATTCGTGAAATCCAAAATATTAGATGTTCACAATCAAGGAAAATTAAGAACAATTTGTTAAAATTGCTCAAAATCAAAGAATATTAAGGACATTTTGTTGAAATTGCAATTAATTTTGCGCTTCGCGCAGATAATACCACTTTTTCTATATTTTACGCCATTTTGCCGGGGGCCATTTCTAAAGCGGGCGCTGAGTCGTCTTTGAGAAGTTTTGCTTATCCTTTGCTTGTTCTGCTGGATTTTTGTTTTCGAAACCTGTTTTCACTAATTCACAGTTAGATGTAAAGAAATTTCTTAATGTAAAACAGAACAAGAATGGAAATAATCTTTCGCTTCACCTTTCTTAAGTTCGAAGGAGTTTTCAGCTGCCTTTACTTGTGTGGTGTTACATTTTCCTGCTGAATGGTGGTGTCCGTGTTTATGATGGTGATGATGATGGTGCCAATGATGGTGTCCTTTGTTATGATAATTTATTTTGTAAACTTCTGCAGTATTTATACTAGTGGGAATAATTAGGAACGAATACCTTTAATAGGTTGAGTATAATTTGAATTATTAGATGGGACGTCAACCTTCTTATTGTCAGCCTTCTTATCCTCAACTTCAGCAGCAAACGCACTGTAAATTATCCACACAAAGTGCATACCGTATATTCCGAATTAAGGGCCCCTTCCGAAATGAGGGCTCCCATGGGGCCCTCATTACGGCCAAACCTGCCCTAAACGGCTCTTCGAACAATAAGAGCCCCGTTCGAAATAAGGGCCCCTACCCAAATATATGCATTGAGATTAGCAGCATCGCTGTGTGTATTTATTCCACCTACCTATATAGGTACATACCTATGTCACTGTTATCTCACAGAAGAGATTAGGCAAATTGTAAGTATTATAATTGAAGAAGATAACAGTTGTCGTAGAAGAATTGTCGGCATACACAATTAGTTCTTTGACAATGTCTGAAGAAGAAGGACGAGCATGGCGAACTCCAAAAAGACTACTGTCTTACTCCGTAAAAGCAAAACTGGAAGTAGTGGAATTTAGCGAAAGTTTTTCTATTCGCAAAGCAAGTGAGATCTATAACGTTGATAGAAAATGTGTTAGAAGATGGAAACGACAGCAGGAGGAACTTCAGAAATCTTTGAAAGAAGGTAAACATTTAATTGTGATAAATATTCACTATAATGTTATGTCAAAGAAATCATGTATTTATTCCGTATATAAATATTAAATAACTTTTCATACATCATAATTTTATAGCTATTTGTTACTTGTATAGTATTTGATTTTGACTGTTAAATAAATGCGTTGAAACAATAAGAGCCCCGTTCGTTTTGAGGGCCCATGGGGCTCTTAATACGAACTTTACTTGAAAAAAAAATCTGCTTGAAACAATGAGGGCCCTGGGCTCTCAATTCGGAATATACGGTAATTAGAATCCAGATTTGTAATTTGAAATAATTATTTGTATTTGCAATACAGAATATATTTATTTCTTATTTCTCAAATTAGGTATTTTGTTATTAGCTTACCTCTGAGTTACGTGAAGGCTTTCAGTTTAATTTATTGTACTTGAAATTTTTTCACTTCAGTAATTAAATTGCTTTGTGCACAGGAACAGTGCACAGAATTAGTAAATCTTATTAAGCAAAAAACTATTTCACAAACAAATTTATAATTGCTTGAGTGCGGGTGGGCCAGGTCTACAAATATGATTAAGGGGCTGAGGTTAAAAATTTATCTCTGAAGATCTTTTAATTTGTAGGCAAATAAACTTGGAATTAGATTTATGTTTTAAAAATGTTCAAAAAAATTGACAAACCTACTTCTAATGGTCCATAATTATTTGGATCTCTTACTTTATATCCCATTTCTTGAGCTGCTTTAAAAAGATTGTGTATTAGTGGTGTAGGGTACGCCGTCTCAATTCCCAGTTCTCCACCTCTTCCATGTAGAGTTTCTAAATCAGAATATTTTAAAATACTGTCAAAGAAAGCGAATGTATTCATTGTTGGATTAACCCTCCTCCAACAAGCCAGTCGTGATAAAACTGGAATCGATGAATCTTGTCTGTCTGTGCGTTTCCTGAAGGTTTTAAAAATCATCTAATTATCAAGTCGTTCTGGAAGACACGACAGCCATTTATAATGATATCACATGCTTGTTCTACTATGAATGAAATGAATTGAAGGAATGGCCCATGAGAAACAAGTGCCACGAAAACTATTCGGAAGTATTATTAGGAAATGTGACAGAATTGATTTATTTAATTTTGGAAGAAATGATGAATTTTAGAAAAATTATTAAAAAATTAATCGGATTTTGGAAAAAATTAAAGGATGATGTAGCGGATTTTTAAACAAATTGATAGAATCGGGATTCTGAGTCAGGTAAGTCGGTGATATGCAAGACTGCTTCATTCGTCATCTTAGAGACCTAAATGCGGTACTTCCGTAGGCCAGGTAAAAGTCATACGTGCATATATAGCTTGTTATAATATTGTGTATTTTTATTACCCTGCCTTAATATTTTTTCTGTCCAGTTTAAAAAGTCATTCTACACTGGTTAAAAATCTTTCTGATATGAACATTAATATTTTAAAGACTACTTAAATAATTGGATAAATTCCTGTGCTCCTACTAACATGCAACTTATAAATAGGTAAAGCATGAATACACAGTTCCTCTGAGGAACTTATTTCATTATTCTACTGCATGGATATCCAATACAAGAATTTGAAAGGCACTAAATTTTAATTTCAAAATATTGTAAATTGTGTTTCTTTGGGGATCCATTTAATAGTACTGCATTCATTTCTTCCTGTGTAAAATAACTGTTAACATCTGATTTTACAACCTAGGTTTCCAATTCTAACATCATAACCACGAAAATCCTAATTTCTGTCGTTTTATTATACACCGCTATTGCAAAATACACTACTGCATCAAACTTTAAATACCCGATAGCTCTAATCCTGGTTTATCATTTGTCTACTATATTAAAAAATTGCGTCGTTCTACACTGATTACAATGCTTTCTGTAATGGAACATTAATATTTTAAACACTACTTAAAATAATTGCGTAAATTCATATGCTCTTGCTGACACACAACCTGACAATAGGTAAAGCATAAATACTGTGTTCCTCCGAAGTATTCAATTCTTGCGCTAGAAATATCTGTTAGCACCTCATTTACACCCTACAGTTATTAGTTCTGACAACATAACCATGAAATTAGTTATTTCTGTCGTTTTATTATGCACTACAATTGCAAAACACACAGTTGGATTTAAATTTAAAAACCTAATAGATTTAGATAGACACTGTTTTACTCAAATTGTATTTCACAAAAAATATACAAGTACACCGAATTCTCTGTCTGATGAAGTAATAATTAATGAGCTGCGTCAAGTTGAGAACCCCTACGCGATAACTGAATTTCGCCTCACTGGTAGAGTAAATACTTGCACGAGTGCAACAGTAAGGGAATATTTCCCCACGAAGAAAGCATATTTTAATTCTCATGATGGTTATACTGGTGTGAGAGCCTGCAATGAAGAATTCGACAGTCTACAACTGAAATCTTCATCTCCAGTGTTCCATTCCCGATTGAATTGTATGGTAAACATTTTCGTAAATCTAAACACAAGGAACTTCAGAGAAATGATGTTGACCAACTATATAAGTGAGACGTTAAATTATAGAGGCCTTCCTCGTAAATACGGCTACAGGTACTCAAAATATTCTTCAGTGTACATTTTGGTGGACAAGGATACTCTCAACTTGGGAAAATGGAACTCAGTCTATTTCAGTCAACTTGGCCGTAAGGGAGTAAACTTGGACATAAGTTTTCTATTCCTAAGCAAATTTTGGTATTTGTTCACAGTTGACTCAACGTTGTATTTTCTTTGTCCACAAGTGCAATATATGTCTGGGGAATATTTCATTTATGCGCATTCGCTAAATCAGATTTTATTGAAAGATGAATCAGTGTCCAGTGAAATGCTAAGAAGAAAAAGTCAGCAAGATTTCATTCAAAGGAGTAATGCAGCTCACTATATCTTCATTGCAGTTTCGGGTACAGGAGCAGTTCATGAGGTTTACAATTACATAGGACCTCCCTTAAAAAATGAGTACATTACAACGTTTTATCAACTGGGCTACGGGGATATCACTGTTGCAATCCTTTCTATTGCAGTGAAGGAATTGAAAAATGTGACCTTACAAGTAGGCAATGGAAATGTGGATGGAAAACCACCACCACCTTCACCAAAGATAGTCTTCCATCATGATTTTGATATTGCTATAGAAGAGAAAGACGATGAACACCTACATACAACATTAATGATAACAGGGGAATATTCCTATAACTTCATTTCGTGTGTGGTTTTAGAAGATCCAAGTCTTTCATTTTTCGGATACATTCATCCATTTCAATTAGATACTTGGTTGGCAATCATTGCAACAATGATTTCTCTCGCTGTGGTTGTCCACATTGCACTATACCTTGGAAAGGATGAAAACTCTTCTTATCTTTTAATATTCTACAGTTATCTTCTGCAGCACTCAATCTCATTACCAACAAAGTTGAATAAACACTTTTGGATTCGAATCCTCATTGGTCCTACACTTCTGGCACTCATTCTCGTAACAGAAATGTACAAAAGCATCGTCACTGCAGATCTGACGGAACCACCTCCCAACAAGAAAATCGAATCTATTGAAGACTTGATTCGTTTACCTGAAGTAAAGGTATTCAGCCCTCTTTGGGGAAATGACGAATATAGTCCGTCTTATGTCTCTCAAGGCATGAGCTTTCGAGTGTTGAACGATTATTACACTTTCTTGAAGCATAACAAGACGTGCCATCCATCGGGTAAAAATAGTGGAGCTTGTCCAATTGACTGGGATTGGTCATTAATAAACCACAAATATTCAGAAGTACAGAAAACCCTAGAGAAAGCGTTTGAAGTGTGCAATAGAGTAGAAATGTGTCCTGATTTCTACATCGATATTTTGACCAAGTCTGTATTTCTTGAATATATGTCCGCTAGTGATGACATTATTGTTAAAATTAAAAAGTCATTTCGCTTTCCCCCAGGATTTCCTACTACCTCCCCTCAAAAGTGGATTTCTCAATGCCAAAATTCTATTTTCATTGACAAGACAAAGACACTCCATCGGTTCCTCAATGAATCGTTCTGGCATTCAAAAAGTGGTAATATTGTTCCCAGAAGGTATTTGTATTTTGGTAAAACTAAGTTGCTTGGTAAATCAGTGGCATCATCATTTGTCAGTACAGACCTGCCCCTAATGGATTCATATTTTCAAAAGAAATCCAATGTTTTACTTCGGTCAGGTCTTTTTCAATCTTGGTTAAATGCATTCAAAATGTATAACTACACCGAATGCAAACAGTGCACCAAAAAGGAAATCCCAAAGCCTGTATCATTTACGTTCACAAATATTTCTAGTATATTTTATTTGTTGGGTGGCGCATCATTTGTTGCATTCCTAATTGTAATTTATGAGTTTGTTGATGGAAGTCTCATGTATTATGTCCAAAGAAGTTTACATTTCCTTTTACCATTTGTAGATCTTAAAGGGCCTAATGGAAATTAGAAATGTTTTTAAGGTTAATAATTTATAGCAATTAATTAGAAAAAACTAAATGGAAATCCGAGAATTGAATTAAGAAGTCTACTATTAACCGAATAGGTCTGGTAGCAAAATCTCTATATGTCCATATCAAAGAATTAGGGGAAAATCACAATATTGTATTAATGCTGCTTCTATACATACAGAGCGGATTCTGAATTCTGCGAGAAAGAAATGACCTTGAACTGAAGATAATCATAGTCAGTTGTGTATGCTTTATTTATTTACTCATTTCAGTTCAATATATTCTGTACAAAAAAGAGTCATTTCAGGTTTACCCAAAATCCCAAAGTCATTGAGTAATAATCCTCATTGGCTTGGATTTTCAATGTAAATTTCAAAAATCTATATTTGAGGATTTTCTGAAATTTTGGAGAGTCATGATTTACAAATTCGAAAAGAGGACAAAAATATGTAGGGACCACAGCCTTTGTTTTCTGAAAATCTACCCTCAGTTACAGTCACCATCGTGTTTTATCTGTCTCACCATGTTATAAGAATAGGAACAAATTCTTGTCAATTTAACTTTTCAAATTGCAATAAACTTACACTGTTACACGACATACTACATAAACTGTTACACTTTCTTGTAACAGCCATTTTGTTGTAATTTATTTATTTTGAAATTGCGTATTTCCAAATTAATAGTCATTTTGAAATTTTTTAAATTTGTATATGGTAGTATGGATCTTCGGCAATTCAAATAAACTGCAATAACTGAACCCATGGCATTCAAGGATATCTAAATAATAAATGTATGCAGGTGTACCATATGGTCCCTGTAGGATCTTAAGGGTTGCAATATAAAGTGAAGATTCCTATTCTGGTTCTGAAATTTAGTGTATTTAGTGTACTAAAGGACAACTGCGTATGCGTGAGATTATAAACCAGGGTTTATAACCCCACCTTAAAAAATAAGCCAGTCTGGAGTGGTTTAGTTTTATTAAAAACCGGTTATTTGTGATACATACGGCAAATATTGTACTGAACACTATAGTTACGCATTGTTACCTAGATAATACTTGAACCCCAAGATTTATAAAGGAATCGCTGCGAAAGTGCGCATTACAACTTGTGTACAAACTGTTTGGTTTATAAACGAAAGCCTATCCGTCGTTTTATCGAGTAGCGAGTATTTTTCGATTTAACACTTGGTCTAAATGGGTAGCAGGTTATCAAAGAGATTTAGAGCAGGTATAATAGTTCATCAAGAAATTTGAATTACAGCGAACAAAATGTATTTAAACACATTCAAGTGTATAACGGTTTGGAAGCCTTAGTTAAACGTATTTCTATGCTTCTAATAGTATTATTTACCCAATCAAAAATATTTTTGTCTTAGTAACAATTGTTTATTTCAAACTTTTTGGAAATGTTTTTAAATTGATAATTTTACATGTATGTTGAAATTTATTAGATCGTGGACTTACATATAAAAATAGGGCATACTTTGAAACGTGCACACACATTACTACATAATACTGATGTAATTGGTTGCCTTCTGGTGGACGAAATTTCTAAATTTTAATTACTAGAGTGACTTTGTATGTTTGGATTGCTATACTTCCAAACTTTGTTTTCTTTAAACGTTGAGTTGAGTAATACAGTTGTGCAATATAGTATGACCCAAGATTTCCGCAAAAAATTTCTTAAAATAACATAACGATGATTTCTCGTCAACAGGCACGTGAACAATATGTTGATTAAAAGTTATTTCCACATGAGTACTCCACAATTACATGTCTAGATTGAATTCTCCATTGAATCCAACGTAAAATAATGAATACTTCAGTATTCATTATTCGGTTGAATTTTCAACTTTTCTTAAATTTCCATTAATATTCAAGAGAATTGCAGAAAATTCCAGAAATATTTGAAAATTATACCATGTTCAATATTTATGAAAAATTCAGGAAGAATACAATATAAATTACTGCTATGGAAATTTTTTCCAAAAAACTTGTTTTCCTAGAATCTAAATCACTGAAAACTGAACAAATTATACAACTTTTCTTTTCACAGAATTATTTCTTACAGTTATCTTAAACGATTTTGATGAAAAATTTGTTCAGTGGAATTCAATTTAATTTTGTACTGGCTTTTGCTAGGGTAAAAACTTTTGCTGTGCTACTTCCAGTTCTTCTGGTATAGGGTATAGTTTTTTGTTAGTGTATATATGATGTATATGTCGTAGCTAACGGATGCAGTCGGTTAGGCATACATGCCTAACTAGATAAAGGGAGATAGCACAAATGACCTAGGTAACCGGACACAGGGCCCTTAGTTAACCAGACATGCTTCTTTAAGTATACTCAAACCAAGATGAGTAGTACAGTCATACCACCCTATGTATCAGAGGTGGTGAATTTTGATCTTCTTCAGGAATAGGGTTTGGGAATATTATCCCCATTTGGGAAACTCTTTGTGCTTTTAGTAGCTATTGATACCCATTAACATTACCAGTTTTGGACTGAGATCTGGGGAATTTTTTTATGATTTTATTATATATTTGCTCATTAAAATAACTTAGAGTAAATACTTTCTCAACACAATTTTAGAATAAAATGAATCATAAATATCACAAGAAATGTAAATTGCTCACTTTAAAATATTATGCTGACTACAGTGAATGTAGTTGGAATTACACTTTTTTAATTACCGTGGGTGTTCAAACAAGTAATCGATCGATCGATGAATATTCCAACTTACTTTACAGAATATTTAAAAGAATTCAACCCTACGGATAGATTTTTTAGGGATTCACATTACGACTTTTTAATTACTATTGTAAAAAATGAGAAGGTCTAAGGAATAAAGAATCGTAAAGAATCATCATTAAAATAAAGAATCATAAGGAATCATCATTACAATAAGGAACCATAAGGAATCATCATTATAATTAATAATCACAAGGAATCATCATTATAATAAGTAATCACAAGGAATCATCATTATAATAAGTAATCACAAGGAATCATCATTATAATAAGTAATCACAAGGAATCATCATTATAATAAGTAATCACAAGGAATCATCATTATAATAAGTAATCACAAGGAATCATCATTATAATAAGTAATCACAAGGAATCATCATTATAATAAGTAATCACAAGGAATCATCATTATAATAAGTAATCACAAGGAATCATCATTATAATAAGTAATCACAAGGAATCATCATTATAATAAGTAATCACAAGGAATCATCATTATAATAAGTAATCACAAGGAATCATCATTATAATAAGTAATCACAAGGAATCATCATTATAATAAGTAATCACAAGGAATCATCATTATAATAAGTAATCACAAGGAATCATCATTATAATAAGTAATCACAAGGAATCATCATTATAATAAGTAATCACAAGGAATCATCATTATAATAAGTAATCACAAGTAAATCATCTTTATAATAAGTGGTCATAAGAAATCATCATTACCATTATTATTAAGAAATAACATGTACGAGAACGTAGTGGGTACTCAATTTCATAGTCAAACAAATTCTTTTACAAAGCTAAAATATATAAAGCGTTGAGATTTCTGTCTTAGATCACGTCGAGTATGAAACAGCCATATCAATTGTGTAATCAAAAACAATGCAAAGGACAGTAACGAATGTGCTTCTTTGAACTACAAATATACCGTTAACGCTAACTCCAAACCATTTGAGAGCTTTTAATTTTTTTACATGAAATTTAGAGCGCGCGACTTTTTTCCATTGCAATTGGAATTCTCTTGAAGATTCTGCAATGTCTCCGGCACTTTGCAAAGCAAATTTTTCAAAAAATATTAGGACGAGAACTAAGTAAGGCAAAAACAAGTATTCAGGCATTGGAATCAGGCTGTGGAACTTCATTATGCAAAAGGATAAGAATGTGTGCTGTGAAATTAAAATGAATAGTATTACTCCAGTGAAACTGGAACCTATTGCATTCAATTTGCCATTTATAAGCGACATTGCTTGGAATAGATGAATGCTTTCTAAAATATATGTGTGATTTGTGCAGTTTTCATTTGCGGTTATACCCTTCAGGTAATGGGAAAATCCAAGTACATACGGTACACAAAGAGTGAAAACAACTGCAATTGAAGCAAATCCATGTAGTGATAGAAATACTAGGTACCCAAAACTGAGATACTTGAAAGTAGTCGAATTTCGGACATTTTCAGATAGGTGTTCTCTGTAGAATCGTTGAAACGGGTCCAAATCGCTTCCATATGTTTGCAGGTATGGCAATAGAATTGCCACTCCTAAAGAGCTTATAATAAGTATAACCTCAGCGATACAAGTTATCAAGGAGAGCTTATCATGCCTTCTGCTGTCAATTCTTCTTCCAATGTTAGAATCTGTTTGATAAACAATATATAATTAAAAGCAAGAGAAGTATTCTGCTATAAGATTTGAGCTTCAAAGAGAAGATGCAGAAGCACATTCGGGTATTGCCACTCCGAATTTCAGTAATTTGAGAATTCAGAATATATTTTGGTCTTATTTGAATGAAAGATAACGATTCGTATAAATGATAACGTAATTTCAATAAAATATGTTTTGAAAGTAAGATCATGCAGGATGGATGGAGTACATAATTGTTTGGTGCATTAACCACTTCAAAAAACTTATGAACTTTCTTACCTTCGATTTTTTTGGACAGACTAACCACACTGCTGAAAAATTCAACAGCATCATTTGAATGCAGCAACAGAAATGTGTCAGCACTTACTGCTACGAGAAACAATACGTAGTGCAAACAATAAAAAATGATTTTGTAGGCTTGGAAATTTTCATCTGGGAAGTAATACTCTTTCAGCAATCTCCAATTAAAATACAGAAATATGACAAGGAAACTCAGAAAGTGGAGGTGCCATAAAATCAACCGCGGCCAACTTTGAGAGCGACTTAAACGGAAATTCTTGCCATCCAATGTAAATAAGGTAGCGAAAAACAAACGATAGACTTTTATAGTAAATTGAAGAGTATGCAAGTAGTAAACATAAAATTTTTGAGAGAAATAAGACAGCAGTAGGGTATTTTTCATACTGTTCAATAGTGCAGCTACATTAGTGCATTGCTTCTGCGAATGTCTTTCAGTACATTGAAAGTTTTCCTTTCCTGAACACTATTTTTCCGCAACTTTAGATATATAAATAGATCGGCAGTACATTGTATTATTCTTCGAATTTATTGCACCACAAAGTGTGTCAAATCACCGTATTCTTCGACTAAGTAACCCTTGGTTTAAATGGGTAACAGTTTATCAAGGTGATTTAGAACATCTATAGTACTTCTTGCAGAAATTAGAATTTTGGCGAACAAAATGTATTTAAACACAATCATGGGTATAACAGTTTGGATGCTTTTAAAACTAACATAATTTAGAAAATGTGCCGAAAAAGTTCAACGTTAAACATAGTTCTAACCTCTTAATAGTATTATTTACCTAATCAAGACAATTTTTGGCTTAGCAGGAATTGTTTATTTCAAAATTTTTGGAAATGTTTTTAAATTGATATGTTAAATTGTAGAAAAAGAAAAAAAAGAATTGATAAATGATTTTACAAGTATGTTGAACTTTATTAGATCGGGGACGTAAATATAAAAATAGGGCATACTTTGAAACGTGCACACACATTACTACATACTACTGATGCAATTGGTTGCCTTCTGGTGGACGAAATTTCTAAATTTTAATTACTGGAGTGACTTTCTGTGTTTGGATTTCTGTACTACCAAACTTTGTTTTCTTTGCACGTGGAGTTGAGCAATATAGTTGTGCAATATAATATGACCCAAGATTTCCGCAAACTATTTCTTAAAGTTATATGACGAGAGTTTCCCGTCAACAGGCACGTGAACAATAGTTGATCAATAGTTGTTAATACATTTTAAAGGATTTTATGTAAACATCAACTCGAAACTGAAAGGCTGACAGCCTGACAACATCATATTAGCTGTTAAAGATGAAAAGATTATTAAGACTTAGAAAGTTCACAACATAAAATTGATGACGATGAGGGTTTGTTGGTTACAAGATTATATTAACAAGGTCTTATAATAATATAGTTTAACATAGATAAAAAATCATTTGTTGCAGGTTTATCAAAAGCTTTCATACTAAAATAAAAGATTATTGACACCCTGTACAATCAGCGCACATCAGGCATAATTGTTATCAATAATTATTTAAATTATAGATTTTCATGTACAGAATAACGATTTGAATTTCAGGCTTAAGTTATCAAAAATGAGCAGAGAAAATTTCATAGAGATTAAAAAACTATTCAAATTTCAGGGTTTCAAAAATTCGAAGAGATAAATTACAGTACTATGAGATACCAGAAAACAAGTTCAGAAAACTGTAAATTGAACAAGTATACTTTTATAAATGACCACGGCTTTTCATGTTTACATAAAACATAAAACTAAGGAAAATAAGGTCACAAATAATCAATATGCGTACGTCATTCCAAATGTGTACTGCATTCCGTACCAACACCAACCAATCGTGTATAGGTATTTAGGCTGAGTAGAAAATAGGTTTTTTTTATTTAATATTATGATACGAAACATTTGAGTATTGTACATACTGTGATTACTGATTTAGACAACAATGTGTCAACGTTGGTTACAATGCTAAATTATATGCTTACTATGTATTCAAAATAGAATGCATTACATTACTCGTATTATATTATAAGGTTAAATTTTCAATTTTTTTTGAATTTCCATTCTGATTCAAGAGAATTGCAGAAAATTCCAGAAAATTTGAAATACCATGTTCAATATGTATGGAAAATTAAGGAAGTATATAATATAAATTATTGCTATGAGAATGTTTTTCCAAAATGTTTTTTCTAAAATCTAAATCACCGAAAACTGGACAAATTTTACAACTTTTTCTTTTCACAGAATTTTTTCATACAGATATCATAAACGATTTTGATGAAAACTTTGTTCATTGGAATTCAATATAATTTTGTACTGCCTTTTGTTAGGGTAAACAGTTTTGCTGTGCTACTTCCAGTTCTTCTGGTATAGGGGGTATCTTAGTTTTTGTCATGGTGGATATCATGTATACACTTGGGAGGTTATATAATACTTTGAGTGAGTAACCTATAAAAATATTTGTAAATTATTTACTTTTTCATGAGTAGGGAAGGTAAAAATGACTTAAGCCATTCGCACTACAATTCTTTATTCACACTAATAGTAATTTATTCGATACATTATAGTCCTAAATACATTACATTACATTGTACTCAACCCAATCGTCTTCACCTTACTTTGTCGTACTTCACCCTTTCGTCTTCACCTTATTTTGTCGTACTTCGGCCCTTTGTCTTCACCTGACTTTGTCGTACTGTGGCGTATGTACATACTTGTTAGTATTATGTTTTGCTTGGCTTAAGCTGTGACTGCTAAAGCCTTAGCTTTATTTAAACATTGATTGTAGATTAGCTAATTTGTTGTCTAGCTATTTTTCCTAAAACTATAAAAGGAGGAAACTCTTCATTCCTCCTGGCATTCGCTTCTTGTCCTCTGAGCTTGCTGCCTAGCTCTCCCCTTTCCACATAAGCTTGAGACTAGCTTATTCTGCTACTGGCGACTGTAGCTTTTGGGATTGCGACTGTCCCATTTCCCTATCTATATGTCACAAAGGTTTATGTTCAATTAGGTTTATCATTAGGTCTAAGTTTAAAATTCAAAATTAAATAAATTAGTATTTTTATCTAAACAAAAGTGAATCGAACCTTTCTATCTTTTTCTTTAACTTAAATTATATGGTCTTTCTGGTTTCCCTATTCAAGCCAAGGCCACAGTACTTCACCCCTTCGTCTTCACCTTACTTTGTCGTACTTCACCCCTTCGTCTTCAGCTCAGCTTGCGGTAAGTGGATATTCAGCTTATTTGATGTAATTTACCCCTTCGTCTTCAGCTCAGCTTGCTACTTGTGGCGTGTGGGTACTAATACAAAAACAATATATGTGGAGTGGACTTTACCGTAATACTTAATCCACTCTTCTTCAGCTTGCTCTATGGGTCATAACATTATGCAAGGCTTAATTGTTTGATACAAGCATATACCCTGTATGTTCATATCATGTCCATGTAATAACAAATGTACACGTACTAGGTGGTTATTTTTATCGCTTTTACCACAGTTTTTCTCGGGTTTTCCTACTGCTATTTGACTGTTTTTATCGATTTTCCCAGTGTCTACGTTTCTCTTTCTTACATGCTGTTTTATTGAGTATCAATATACAAATAATAGCTCGATCTCGTATGTTTCTGACATTTAGCTGTTTACGGGAAAAAAATTATTCTTGGTTTAAGTATTGCACCTATTATTGTGAATACATACTTTGGCGGAGCTTTTAAATTGATGGGAAATTTGTTCAAGGGAAATCACTACCAAGGATGCAAAAACCCATGGGTTTTTGAGCAAAAACCCCAGACCCATGGGTTTTTGTGGGTTTTTGGGGTTTATGGGTTTTTGGTCTACCAAAATGATGTAATATTCTGTGTATTTGGCTTAATATTTATTCTTTTTGAGTCACAATATGATGAAGAATAATAATTTTTAACTATTATTGACAAATATCTTCATGTTTTGCAAGATAATCTGTAATTTGTTATGAAAATTACGCTGTACTTTACTTCCCGCCTAGCAAAAACCCCCAAAACCCATGGGTTGTTGATAAAAAAGTGGGTCGGGTTTTTGCTCAAAAACCCAAAAACCCTGGGTCGGCATCCCTGATCACTACTTGTGGATTTAGTATTGATCGAGTGACTGTTGACAAGGAGACATTCTTTATACACACTTCTTTACTGTGAGGTAATATTGCACTGCGCAACAATTTTACATAAAGTATAAAATAGGTTTCGGGTACTACAATTCAAACACACAAAGTCACTCTAATAATTAAAGTGTAGAAGTCGCCTTTAGAAGTTTGCATAGTCAATCTTACATTAGTAGTATATTAAAATATCTACTTTCCAAAGTAAACCTAAAGTCGAATACAGTTTGCTATTTGTGTCGTAAAATTGTACTTAATGCAGGATTGGAAAGACTACAATACAAGTCATAAGCACTCAATATAATGCATTTAAACGTTTGCTGATTTAAACTGGTTGCAGCCCATTTTAAGTAATGTATTTTTAGTATTATTACTACGAGTTACTAGTAAAGAACACGCTGAGAGCTGAATATCACTCCTGAAATATATTTCTCTGAGGTAATATCAAGTTTTACTGCCTCGATTTGTTTCAACTCTCGGGAACACCAGAAAATTTTGTATTTAAAGACATAGTATTGTCGGACAAGATGATTTCAAACTTGATGATTCACTCCATTGATATATACTTTAGGGTGTTTTCTTATTTTGGAATCATTCTATTTGAGTGGAACCGAAATTCTAAAAAGATGTCCCTTACAAAGGAAAGGTGGAAATTCTTTGCATGGATTTCAGGGGCGTTGCTGAATCTTGGATATCTGTGCATGATGTATAACATCCTATTTTTTGAAGATGTGATAACGGGCAAGCAACTGAAGCCATCTGGAAAGATATTTTGCGTTTGCAACATCTGCTCTGTAACACTTTCTGTAGCAGCAAATTTAAACATCCTGATCAAACATTTCTATGGCAATAAAGGGAATACTCTCTTAAATGCTTTTATTTTCCTGGATAACAAATTGGCTAGTAAGTATTCAAATAAATCCTTTTATATATTTAAAACTTCCAAACCATTTTTATTAAACTTATTAAATTACTAAGTTATTAAACACCTAATTTAAATTTTTAATGCTATTCAAAAACCAGATGAAAAACGTCAGTAATTGCAATCTTTAAATGTACATTATCTATATTAAAATAATTATAATTATATTTTGCAGGAAATATAATTCTGGCGCCTAGGAAATCAAAGGATTCTAAAATTGACGCATTGGGACTAGTTGCACTTTCCATACTCCCAATGGAAATGCTAATATCGGTTATGATTTCCTTTTATGTAGCTTTTACAGACTCTCCGATCAGTTGGGCTCCAACATTTAATCCAGAAAATGGGGTTACATTTGAAGAAACAATGAAGAGACTTGCCAGTGGAATTTTTATGTTCACTGTGGCAATGTCTTTCGTTGGTTCTGCTACTCTGTATCTATTGCTGGGAACGATATACATTGCTGCTGTAACACAATGGTTAAAAGCTCCTCAGAATATACCCCTTCACTATGAGAAGACCATTTCAGAAATTCTGAAAGCTCTGATGAATCTGAAAATATTGTCTCGTTACATAAACGACCACATTGTAATAATTGTTCCCACTCTTCTGGTCGTGGCTCAAGGTCTCAGTGTCGGCAGCATTTACGGAACAATTAAACACCTAGATAGCGTTGTTGGTTTGTTTTATCCGATGCTTGCTGTAATTCTGATCATTCTGGAAGCAACTCTTCTGCAGATGGGCAGTCTGATGCATTACCACTCACAGAAACTCCTAATTAAAATAGAAAATGGAGGGAATAAACAGACAAAACTGACTGCCAGAGGAATGAAACCCATTTCATTAGAAGTAGGAGTGTTTGGTTTTATCGATCAGTCCTTCGTTATGACCTTCATGGGGTTAATCGTAGACAATATAGTCGACGCACTAGTTTTCTTTGATGGCTAAAATCAATATTTTTAATGAAACTAATAAATACATGCAAATTTTTAATAATACTTATTGAGTCTGTAATTCTAGACCAATAGAATACAATACGATAAATACAGATCGTAACTGCACATGTAAATATTACAAAGATACGTAAGTATTACATACATATTTCATGGAAATATTCTATATATTCTACGAATAGCTGTGAATAGCTATATATTAAATCAATAAAACGCACATAAAAGTAAGCTTTTATAATAGCAAATTTCAGTGCTGGTTCAGCAAAGCATTCAATTGGGCGCTACGAATTCCCAGATTTATAATAAAATGTTGCTTAATATTATGCGAAAGATTACAGTAATAAAAAATAAATCAATTACATGAATTATTATTTATTATTATAAAAATTAATGATTACAATGATGATAACTCTATGGAAGGATGACTACATACTTTCATTTACCTTTCGAAAATACCACTATTTTATTTTATCAATACATTCAAGAAATATTTATTAGGTGTATGCTTTTATTTGTTTAAAACTTATTGAATCTGAAATGTTGGGCTGGAAGAACATATATTGCAGTCAATACACTGGTGTAAAAATACTGTACTAAATACTATACTATACATTTTTTTTAAATTCCATTTATTTATTTTATTGACGGCCCCTACGAGCTTTTGCCCATGGACCAAAACATACATACGTGCATACAAACATAAACTTGTCAAATTTTGCGCCCTGAATCGCAGTTCAGATACGGACTTTACTCTAATACAAAGTTCTTATCCTACCTGTGTTTCCTCCTAGCCAGGTGGTGCACACCTTCCTAAGCTAAAAGTCCTAATTGCGAATTGAACTATATCAAACATGCCATATAAAAATGTATATTCATTAAACCATAATATTAAACAAATATTCCAATTCTTTGCTGTCCACTGTTTCAATTTTCCAGTCCTGTCAGCTTTACAAGAATGTTGTACTCCAGTTTATTACAACGTTATCATTCCTTTGCTTCTTGTGGATTTCACAATAAGTCAGCTCATTCATTCTCTTCACTCTGCCGATCTACTGGCACATTCCATCCATTTAAATTCCTTACTGTCTGCTTTCCGTCTAAAATGATTCCTATGTCGTATTTCAAAATTACTTAACACAAAAAGCTGATAATTTTCAAACTAATACTTAAAAATGAAAATAAACTAGTTCTAAAAGCTCTTATCATTAATAGTATTTGTATTGTTTGTGTTCCTAATCTGTTTGTCCGGCACCATTGTCGACCCGCCTCAGTCAGGATCTCTTTCCACTTGCTCGTCTTTGTTCACTCCGTAATATTCTTCTTTTCCCTCGTCTCCTACAATAAGGACTCCGTTCCTTATCCGAGTTTTTAGGTCAGCCTTTGCTTCCTTCCAGACTCTTGCTGTATCTATCACTAATTTATCACCGCTTGCTTGTTTGGGTGTCATTTTTTAGCCGTCAGGATTTTATCTCTACTAATGCTGCCAATGACGTCATATCCTGCAGTATCTTATTACCTACACGACACGTTTACTTACACTACTTATTTTAAAACGTTTATTTCTATGCCAGTTTATCACTAATTGCGTTTGTTAATCAAGCATAAAGCAGCCTATCAACTTAAGAGACTTGTTGTTTTGATTTTGTTCCCTGTTGAGTTATAAATCTGCAGCTTTGTTGCTGCATTCTGAGGTTTTTCTGATTCATCAGTGACTTTGGAATTAAACCACATGATGTACAATGACCCACTGACTTGTCTTCTATAAAATTGACCACAAGAATCAAAATTCAGTACAATGACTGATTGCCTAGGTATTTTCCTAAATGCCTGATTTGGCTGATTACCGCTAACTTATACATAAATTTTGAGTTTATGAATGCTCTTTCAGCTTAATATGCTCCTGTAGTTCTGTAGAAATGCACTGGAAAATCGAGTTTTTAATTTCAAACGGAGAGACCTTTTGTATCACATGCAAATATTATGGTTTCTATTTATGAAACACTTAAAATATCAATTTACAATGGAAAAAATGAAAATCGTCTGCTCCAAGAATATACTTTAAAAATGTGGCCAACTGAAATTGTCAAGAAAAACACTGCTTATTTCTTTCCTCTGCCAAAAGATAGTCATTTTCTATTTTAATTTAACAAATCCAAATGAACCTTACATTCGTTATTAAGAATCGAATCGTAAAACTTCTGAAAACTTTCTGTTTTGTATAAAGTGTATTTTTTAAATTAAGACTAGTAAAGTAGCTGCAAAAGTGCTATTTAAAATACAAAAAATTGCCTTGTTTCCTGTAGTACATGTTCCAAATAAAGAAATTTTCCATCCTTGATATTACACGGGGCATATTATATAAAAATATTTGTAGCCAAAATGTAGCGTCAACAATTACTTTCGGATTTTTCGAACTTCATTAAAATCGTTTTGAATATTCTTCACCCAGCAAGCGACCATAGTATTATAACTACATCATCAAAATAATCATCGATTTGGCTCACGTATACGACATCAATAATGGTATAGTTGTACAAATGAATTTCAAAAAAATTAACGCCTTTAACGAATATTTATTGCAAAAATACCCAATAAATGACAATGATTTTTCTTAGTGCTATAATTTGCGTCATAATTATGAAATACAAAAGTATTATCTTAGTACATTCATCGATACATAGCTACTCCCACTATAACACTGAATTACTATTTTATTCTTTCTAAGGGTTTAATGAAAGCAATACAAAGAATTATAAATTAAAAACAGAAAATCACACAGGTATTTGAGTACGATGTTCATATTATGCCAAATTTTATCAGTTTATATATTTCCCTAAAGATTAAAATTTGATAAAAGTAAATCAAAAGGTTGTATGAAGAAATCAAGTCAATTTAGAAGTCATTTCGAAAATATATCAGAACATAAATTCTAGATATTATATAATTTTTTATTTAAAATTGCGGCGTAAATGTGAAAATTTCCTTCGGTAAGCCCATTTTTGAGAAAATCGAAATTTAAGATAGTCACATTTGAAATTAAGAAATCTGCATGTGTATAAAATAAAATTTCTACTTTGAAAAACCTCAATGAAAAAGACAACGGTTACTGCAGCCACTAAATAAATGTAGATATAAAACGCTGATTGCAAGTTGGACTTTTTGTATTCAATATTTGAAACTCGATCATTTTTCATGAAAGTTCCATTAAAAGTTGCCTTATAATTTGCTTCTTGGAAAACTTTAATCCACGTTTCATAAATACCAAGAATACCTGATTGCTCCAAAGACAATGACAACCACCGCTTTCTCTTTGCTTCTTTTCTAGGAGTGTATCGCGTGGGAAAGGGTCCCATTCAAATTTGCTCTTCCCAAATTTGATATCAGCGAATACATATTTTCCGTACTGTTCAAATTGATTTTTATAATCGACATATGCAATATTTTCGCAACTGTCAAAGAGATTAAGGATATTTTTGAAGTATTTCAATGTATACTCTTGAAGTCCACACCTTCTTGTTGGCTCTCTAGCTGCCAGAAAGTTCATTGGAAATCCATTTAATTTGTCTTTTTTCAACATCTGGAATTTTGTTTTGCGGTTAGTAATGTTAGTTTTAAAACTCATATATTCCCAATCCCATTCAGTTTTTCTGTCTCCGAAAGAATCGAATTTATCCAAGATCTCCTTTGATTGCAAAAGTCTCAATGCGAATTCCTCGTCATCGCACAGTCCGTGACTCCAGATTTGTATTTGCCCACAAGAATCAGTTGGAATTGATATATTTGATTCCTTATCATTGAAACAATATTTATATAAAGGCAATAAAGGTCGTTCAATGATTTCTTCACCCGGTTGTTCAATAACTTTAAAAAGTTTTGAATAGTCTGCTAGAAAGCTTTGTAGCACTGGCCCAACTAAAACAAAATCGTCAATGTCTCTGAAATAGTTGTATTTTGTTTGAGGAATTTTTTGGGATAGCAACTCAGATATCACCATCCCCAAATAGGAATTACTTAGAACAACCGCAATCAGTAAATAAATACCAAAAATTGAAAAAAGAAAAAATGGATTGGAAATATTCGTTTTAATTGTCACTCCTTGTTGGACAAGTATGGCAGCAAGTGTCCAGGTGTAATTTAGGAAAAGACCCAAAATATGTTCATAGGAATACCTTGGCTTGTTATTCAAAATTAAAATAGCAGACAAAACAAATACAGAAAATAGTGCACAAATCCAACAATACTTGTCAAATTCAAAAAAGTAAAGTTCCCAGGCAAATTGAATTTTAACTCCAGAGCATGTCACAAATACATATTTCCGTGAATCAAGCGTAGTACGATCTGTTGCTACGAAAATAGAACCGCCTCCATTTAACCACCACTTATTAAATACATAAGTTACTGTATCAATGCTCAAAATTTTATTTTCATATTTTCGAAAAGGCGAAATTTTTAAATCATCTTTGTATGTACGGGTATCTGTGCAAGAGTAATTGTCCTTAATGGATGTTTGATGCAGTTCAGAAATTTTTCCAAGTACAGCAAGAGTCTCAACTTTCCTCCGGAAATTGAAGAGTTCCTCAGAAATTGAATTTACAATTTCTGTTGTCGCCTTTTTATAGCAGTCAATATACGTAGATTTTACCCACAATTCATATATTGAGATGTATACATAATTTTTCAAAAATGTTCCACTAACTAGGGCTATTGGTAAATTTAGAAACTCTTGTCCTACAGGAACTTGGTTACAACTATGCCAAATCTGAACATTATACATTTCATTATAACTAAGATGATAGTATAACATATGCAGTTCTACCGTTTCAATAGGTTCTTTGCAACTTGCAATATTTGTTCCCAGATGCAAAACTTGAAACATCCTTTTCCTCGACTTGAAATGTGGCAAGACTTCTGTTACGCTTTTATTTGATATAGCAATTGGGGTGTTTTTAATGGATGCTGGATCAAGGCCATAGAAATTACTATTATGAATATATATCACACAATTTGAGAAAACTTCGGTTACAAGATTTAAGTCTTTGATATTCAACCATGTTTGCTCTTCTTTACTTTGAAAACCTTGAAAACTTATTAAAAGAATACTGGCAACTATTAAAAAAGTAATTGCGAAATTCATTTTCTGACTGACAAGTCAAAATAATTGTGATATGTTATAAATTAGGAAATTTTGCTTACTGCAATAAACAATTAATAAAATACTTGATATTGCTAAACGGTATACTACTTGAAATCACGAATTTATAAGAATGTCGCTTAAATCTTTTCCAGATATTTAGCAAATGTGCTTTAATATTCACCACTGTTTGAAACAGTGAAGCAAAAACTATCCTTATTTTTAAATTAATTTCACGATAACTTTTAGAAACCTTGTTGAATATCGTGGTTTCTCTGATAGAAGACTACAAAACGCAAGGCAGAAAAATGCAAAATAATTGCTATTCAAGGCAGAATAAACTAAAAAACTTTTGTACAAGACCTCTCACGTTTTGCTACGCTGGTTATTGTAAATTCAATATTCTTAGACAAACTTAAACATCCAACATAAGAAAACTCCCGAAATGATTTAAGGAGATTAAATTCTCATCTTTTAGTATAATGTAAGGACGGTATCACTTGACTTCCAGAATTTATTTAATAATATGATGATGATTGTTCGCCATTAATGTAAACTTGATGAAAGCAGACAATAGTCTGTTTTAATCAGACTGAAATTTCTCTGTGAGTAGGTTTAAGTACAGGGAAGGCAGTACTTAACAGTGACCTTAAAAAATGAAAAATTACTGTGATGGAAATTTGAATAATCCTTAATTCCAAAAAGTATATTTACACAGTACAGTAAATATAGAAATACTACTAATGCCGAAATACCGACTAACATCACATTTGAACTCTTGCATTATCATTCTTAGACAAACAAATGAATTTTAGAGCCTGATGGCAATTAGCTCCCATTTGTATTGGGGCTCCAGAAACCCATTAGCTTGTGTTGCAATATAGGTTTCATTCCTCCAACTATTTAAGGGTTGTCCGGTCTTCCAATTGTTATAGCTAACCGTTTGGCCATTTCCAACCCAAATGAATGTATTTAAATGGTCTGGCTCGCCAGAATAGAGAAATCTTCCAGTGGTCCAGAGGGCAATATTCCGTACACATATTTATTTAATTGTACAGAATGTGTTGAAATCATGGTTTTGAAATGCATGGCGAATAAGATAAATAAATTTATTAGGTTTACTGTTAGCACTGCCCACTAGTCCTTGTCGGATTGTTTTGTCAATTTCATGATTAGAGATAGAGACTAAAACGCTGGATATTTGGTGACAATATTCAAAAGCTTTGCTCCAGGTATAGGCAATATTATTGCTGACATAAAAATTACTCCTCGCACCAAAGACTGTAGGAAAGGTTGACAGAAGTATAAAATTTGCAATAATGATTTCTTAAAATGTTAAATTGTGATTATGATTTTAGTTATTTAAATAATTTTTTTGGAAAAAGTAATACTAAATTGCCTGCTACCTTGATTTTCCTTTGTAAAGGCGATGACAGAAAAATAACCTAAGGTGACTATGACCACCAAAATCATTTTGAGAATTGAAATTTTGAATTCCTTGGTGTGCAGTATCATAAAATTGAGAAATATTTACTAAAGTCGAAGAAGGCGCAGGGTATATGTAGAATAAGCATGTATAAATTAAATTTATTTAATTTCAGCAGTTAATCGCCCAAGTTTCAACCTAATACTTATTAACTTAAGTTTGGCATAATTGACACAGTAACACAATTGACATATATACTACAATGATGGTTGACACATATATCACTGTTATTTACAATAATAAATTAATTAGGTTAAATTGTCAAGAATTTTGTTCTGCGGTTTTTATGCAACTCGCTACAATGTACATTAGCCAAGTCGTGTGTATAATTCTAACAATGAAAATGCTTTATAGTTCGCGAGTAATGTACTTTGCTTAATTATTGTATTGCATTGCATTTCTTTCGTTGACCCTTAAGAGCTTCCACCAATGGATCCTTCGCATCACAATGAAACTTTTACATACTAATTTGTCCGTCCCCTATCACACAGTACAGGAAAGGACTGCACTCTACTACAATACTCTCTACTACAATAATAGCATTATAATACTTTATTTAAACATTAAGGGCTAGTTGGTTAGTTTTTTAATAATATATTTCTGTATTTCGCAAATACATTTACTCAAAAGAATTCACTACTAATAGGAACGACGACGATATAGTTTAAAATGTCATTATTTCTGTGTTTATTTACTTTAAAAAATTTTCTGCAATAAACATTTTGTTTGCGTTATTGAGCATTCAACTCTCGATTTTTCCGGTTTTGAAAACCAGTTACTGTGAAATCAAAAGATCAATCAAAAGTTTACTTAAAAGTAGAAACTGATAGTTGCACTTCTGTTTGTAGCTACCCTTGATTTTATACAATTTTGTTAAGTGCATGTTTTCTACATTGCATGCTAGCTACAATTTGTCGGACAAACCGCGTTTATGTAAATTACTTAGATGTCCATATTGGACATAAATACTACCGCTTTATATAAGGTAGCTTCTGTTCTGTTCTGTTATAAGAGGTGAACAACCTTCTATGGAGAAGGTGTCCAGGGCTCAGGCCACATAATCGGGCTCATTGCCAACTCCTCTGAGACAGGCATTGTTGTTAGTTAATGCCGAGAGGTCAAAGGCTGTCATTAGATGGATTCATAGTCTCACTACACACACGAGGTATGCCCGATGGGGTTCTGCCCTGCCATACCCGGAGTCCTGCAGCCTCACAGGCACTACAGTACCATCACCCCACAGTTAGTTTATCTATCTTTCCATTCGTGCGTCGCACAAACAACCTCTGGCCTTATACCCCAAGCAGGATTTGAACCCACTACTGGCAGCGGACATAGAGATTGATTATTCACGTAAGCCGCCTAGCCAGATGTGCTTGGGACATAAGGTAGCTTAATCAGAAATGATATTTTTTACTAAAGAAGGCATGGTAACAGGCTTATACTCTGTTATGTTACTTACAAATATTAATCCTTACTAAAAGCCACGGCGGAAATTAAAAATGCTTACAGTGAGAAGTATTACTAAAACGACTTGACAATAATCGAATCGGATGTCGTAGACATCCGAAGTTTTCATTTCTTAGTGATCGATCACTGCACAATTTTGTAATTTGTAATTCGCGCTTGCCAGAATTTTTCTATTGTTTAAAATCCTAAATACAAAAATACATAAATAATAATCTTGTTTAATATTATGCGAAAGATTACAGTAATAAAAAATATATCAATTACATGAATTATTATTTATTATTATAAAAATTAATGATTACAATTATGATAACTCTATGGAAGGATGACCACATAATTTCATTTACCTTTCGAAAATATTATTATTTTATTTTTATTAATATTTTATTTTATTTATTTTATTATTATTTATTTTATTTTATCAATACGTTCAAGAAATATTTATTAGGTGTATGCTATTATTTGTTTAAAACTTATTGAATCTGAAATGTTGGGCTGGAAGAACATATAATGCAGTCAATACACTGGTGTAAATATACTGTACTAAATACTACGCCATAAATATTTCTTTTGTTTCATGTATTTTTTTATTGAC